>JAXQQM020083139.1:0-200286 GCA_034641835.2 Pinus albicaulis
AAGAGATATTTCTAAACTTAGAAAGCGAAAGAGATACCAAATTTATCCAAATTCACCCAAAATATGAACCAATTCTATATTGCCCTTTTTCCTTGCTACTCTTTGAGAAGTTTCCACAATGCATAAACCGTTACCAAGACTGAATAAATATTTTGAGTGATACAAATATCTCTCAAGAATAATTTCAATCAATCCAACCAGAGAGATTTATTTTACTAGCATTGATCCATCTCCACCCCAGATCTATTGCACACCAGGCGAGAGAAAAACTCCACCTACAAATCTCTCAGCACTCAATAAATCCTGTGCTAAGACAGATCTATGCTTGTATGACTGTGTGATGTCAGCAGTTTTTTTATGTCAGACCTTTTTTAGCATTACTCTTGGTGCAATCAATACTACAACAGAAGATTGAAACAGTTATGTAACATCATGATATCCGGCCACTCTGGAGCAAAATTATACAGCCCACAAAAGACAATCATACTCATGGATAAGAAATAAAGTTTTAAACGAACACTATTAGAAGGCTTGATCCCATTTTACATTGCCCTGTTTTTGTGCTGATCGTAGAAGAGTTTCCAGAGTGCAAACTGTTACCAGGGCCCCAATCATAGCAGTTAAACTCACCAGGTGTCACTTGGACTCAGAGATCATACCCTACTCACTGTCAGGCGTGGGGGCCAAGTCAAAAACTTCGAAAAAATAACTTGAGAAACAATCAGCAACAACACCTGAGTCTGACTTCGAGTCCGGACTCAGAGAAAGTTTGACTCGGCATAAACTCGACAAGCAGTTTTGGTTTTGAGAACTCAACGCTAACTCGCAAAGTTGGCGTTCAGACTCAGAGAAATTGACTCCACAGATACCTGGTAAAAAAATTTGGGTGAAATTCTATGTACATTTAAAACAAAGATGTGCAAGGTTTTGACAAGTTTCTTGCAAAGTAGGAGAGTACGATATTCTTTTCGGTGAAATTTGGGTACGCTATAAATGTTTTATTGACCAAGTTTTCGACAAACTTTTTGCAAATCCGACAGTACTCTGACCTGGTTACCCCAGCCAAGTTTTCAGAATTGGTCCCGATCAATATTTTCGAATATATAAAACTATTTATAGGGTTTCGATCAATCCAAAAGAGGGCTTTCCTTGGTGAAATGCTTGATGAAAAGCTTAAAGCAATTTTGACAATATTACACTCGCCACAATTGTACTCAAGGTCGAATCAAAATATTTAGCACGCAAGGGTTTCAATCGATGCTGCGGAACTGCGAATTTCTCCTTCTAGGATTATAACCACGATATAATACCTTCCATTCCGCTTAGGGTTTCAGACAGATTTATGTCTTTGCTGTGATTTACACTTCGAATTCGCTCAATTCCTCCACTTCCACGTTAAGCTACAGAGGACTTCTGGTTACATGATATACACAACTCTTTCACCAGTGCGGCAAGGCTTCGAGCCTTACAGAGAAGAGTAAGAAGCATACTAAGTCTGTCATTACCCTAAATTTCAAAAGCTTTGGCAGTTACATGGAAAGCTTCAAACAATTGCCTTGAAAAACAATTTTACATGCGATGTTCATATAAAATAAAATGGTTTCACTGAAATGGGTTGAATACAAACTCTCACCTGATTCATGGAGGTAATGAAAAACCAGGAAATTCATCTCGCATGAAGTGATCGTGATCGTGGCCATCCAAGCCTCTTCTGATAAGCCCACTTAAACCCCTCGGTGTAATGGAGCTAATGGAGCTTTCCATGGTAGTCTCAAGATATAAATCACCGCGATTGGAGGCACCATGATTCCAATTTCTTGAGTTCAAGCAAGTGTATCAAATCAGAGTTGGGATAGCAAGGATGCGCCCTTCCTAATCCTTCGTTGGAAAAACCCTTCAATGCAAGGGAAATAGATGAGGGAAATGAAAAATTTTGATATTTGAAAAACAAAAATCCCATGAACTAGTTTTACTCAAAAGCTAAGGAAAATGGGTTTTGAGAGAGATTATTGAAAACAAACTCTACAAGGATTAGGAAAAGTTGTTTCCTACTAAATTTTTTATTGCGGTATGGTGGTGTAAAACTTTGCATTAAGTAATTAAGTAATGGGTTACAATGGGGTTGGAAAAGATGAGAGTTCAAAGGACTAAATGGCTATGAAGGACAAGAAAGCTAAAAAGCAAATTGAATAAGTTTTGAGGAAGTAGAGATAACTAATGAGTGGTGGTTGAACTTGACATGATAAAATGAAGAAGGCAATGAGGATTTGCAAAAGTAGATTAACTAGGAAGAGAGTAGTGAAGTGAGGATGAGAGAGTTGGAGAATTTCAATGGGAAAGGTGAGTTGTTGAGTGGATGGTTGTGAAACAAAGGGACGATGATAAAATATAGCTCAATAAAGAGTGGTAGTCAATGCACCTCAATGAGGTCTAATGAACACACTGGAGTGAGGTTACGAGAGATATGTGATTACAAAGTAGTAGGTTGGATGCAATGTAGGATGAGATTGCGAATGAGAAAGAATCAAATGAACTAATGGGAAACCATATCCTAAGGCCAACAGAGGATGAGAACCTAGTAGTGGGCATGGCACTAGACAATAGCAAAGTTGGCCTTATACCAACCCTGCCCCTTATGCTTCTTAAATACAAGTAGGTGACACTACACTAGCATGTTAATAATGGTTCAAGTCCACCTCGTAGTCAGCTTACTTATGGAGGAACAATAACAATTAGAGGAAGTATTCTTAACAATAGTGCAAGTTTGAATATTAAGAGTAGCACACTTGGGAATTTTAGTTATTTAGAGAAAAAAAACAAGAGTTTCATGAATTTTAGTACCTATGATGCTTTGAATTATAACCTAGGAGCATGTAAGAGAAATAATATTAGAGTGATGTACTATTTAAAAAATTTAGTCATATGTAAATGCTTTGGAAAAAAAACATAATGATCCACATACCTTGATATAAAAAAACCTTAAAAATGTCACTTTTAAAATCTCTTATGTAGTTACCTCATGTCATTCGGGTAGATATCACAATTACTTATGTAAGTAATCGTGCGATCATATTTTTCATTCTCTTAAAGGAACTCTTTCTAGACATGCACCCCATCAAGCATAAATCATCCTAACATATACATTTGAAGTAATATAAATCATCCTATGACTATCCTCAAAAGAATTCTCACCCATAGCCTTGGTGATGGTGCAAGGCTTGTATCAAAATGGCATGAGCTTCTTCTAGGAGTTTGTCAATTTCCATTTATGCAAGTCCAACCATAACTCATCACCAACTTGAAACTTATGTGGATCTGAATGGATTGTGTATCTACTTATACTTGGATTTCACAACTTTCTATAAAATATCATGAACTCGTTATTGAATTTGTTAGATATATTCCTCAAAATTGGTTTCGTTGCTTACCTCGTTCCAAGTTTGGGAGGCATATTCATGTGTTATTCCATGAATATAGCTACATCAATTTGTGTCAATTTTTTGGGACCCCAAGCACACTTGAAAAGGCTTGTGGGAAATAGAAAAATGAAGAGTTATGTCAAATTTCTGTTGAAAATATGGAAGGCTTTCAACATGCGTATGTGGATCCTCACAATTGTATACTCTATGGACATCTACAATAATCATATCAGGTAATTTTTATTTATCAATCTAGGGATGGAAGACAGTCACAGATTTGGTCAAGATTGATGTTTGTCATGGACCAGAGGTTAAACCAGAAAATACCGAGGAACCTACTATCCCTATCAAGAAATATGGCCTTTGGCAACCCAAAATGAACCAAAATATGCTCGAAGAATAGCTTATGAGTGGATTTTGTTTCAACAGTCTTCTTATAGGGTACCGAAATTCCTGTCCAAAGGAAGTGATCAACAACAACAAAAAACACATTTGTTACCATACTTGGTTGAGGGAAAACATTATATAGAGTAGGGAAATTCCTACTATTGAAAAATGCAACAAGAAAATCTCAATTTGACTTTGCCTTGGTCAAATTAAGAAAAATCGAATTTCCATATCAACAGACAACTTGGAGGCAGTTAACTGAGGTGACATGGATCTTGTCACTAATTTAGCTTAGTAAATTCGAGTTAGAGGATTTGGGGTTCAGTTAAGCATGTGTAATTGCTAATTTGTAGCAATCAAGGTCAGTTATTTCAAGTTGCTTTCAGTTAAACTAGTTCTAAATTTTGGAGGAACTAGTGGAAGATCAATTGTGTAGTGGGACTTCAGTCTAACTCAGTGATCATCTAGTTAATTGATCAATCAACCAAAAATAGATAGTGCATGCAAAGAATTCATTTTATGTTAAGCAAGGTATGGATTGTGTTGGTTACATCTTGGTGCTAAAAAAATGGTCTTATGGGTGTATTTATTATATGGTGAGCAACATATTATATGTGTTGTGTATGGAAATAATTTTGTTTCTTACACTTCTTAGTATGTTGAACTATGTTTGGTTGTTCTTAGGTGTTGTAACAATGTATTTAGACACCACCTCTATTTTAGAATACAAGTTTTCTAATATACAAAATCCCTCGATTCTCCAACATGGTATTATAGATAATGATTTGAGATGTAGCATGTTGCCTACAAGTCTTATGCAAGTTGTAGATTCTCTTAAAAATTTATATTTTTTAGTGGATTGGTTCTAGGTTTCTAATTGCAAACTAAATCTAGGATCAAATCAGTGGGTCAACATTATGAGTTTCAGAATATATCTTATAAATTTTAATGGACATAATTATAGAATTTGGGCACAACTACATGGGAACATTGTTGAAGAGTCAAGCGTCATAGGAATTTACAAAAATGGTTGTTCTTATCCAAGGGATAACTAATAAAAAAATTTCATCAACAGGAAGAAGGATGAGGCTTCAAGAGTCATAACAACCTCCATCTCAAGGTGGATTCAATTTCATATAATCCAGATCAACTACTCATATAATCCATATTCTTTAGTATATCAAAGAGCTATAAATTGATGCTTCTTTCCCCCTAAGACCCTACAAACCCTATATTCTCCTTGCAAAATTTAGCCTCTATAATAAAAGCAACAAAACTCCTACATAATTTACAATGTCATTAATTTTAGAATTCCACCAATTCAGTGACACCCCAAAAAAAAATTTAGAAAAAGAAATGCCTAGCTCAAAATACTCCATGTGTGGAATTAATCACCATAGGCGCACTTCAATGATTTTGGAATTGCACAATTAATCGATCCACAGCTTCGCGGTAGCACACTTTCAACCATCCTGAGAGGCTGCATAGGTTACACAACACCTAGTAATGCAAGCATATTTATTATTTGATAGTACATTTTTCAGAGAATTTATTGGAAGGAAAAATCCCTCCTGAGATTGGGTTAATGAAAAACCTTTCGGTATTGTCTCTCTTAGCTAACTACCTCATAGGAACTGTTCTAGCTTCATTTGGAATTCTAATTAGCTTATTGTATCTTAACTTGGGCTACAATAGTTTAATTGGTACAATACATGCAAGTTGGAAGGGCATCATCAGATTTTGCACTTGTTATCATTGGAATATAACTTCTAAAATACAATGTTAAGGCTCCAAATTAAGGATTGCATAATTGAGTGCCAATGCATGTTGAGGAGTGTTAAGGAGTACTAGGACAACAAAAGGGAGCACTAGGTAAAAATGCATGGAAGTGAATGAATATCATTAGGGTGTGTCAAGGAGTGGCAATGAGTGATAGTTCTCATGCCACAGAGGGAGTGAGAAGGTATTCTAAGAATTCACACACCTTATTGACCACTCAATTCTTACCATTCTCACACCATAACAAAAAACCATAAAAATTCCATTCTTAAAATCTATTGTGTAGTTTCCTAATGTCATTAAAGTAGAATCTCTCAATTACTTATGTCCGTAATGGTGAGATCATTTTTTTATTCTCTTAAAGGAACTCTTTCTAGACATGCACCCCATCAAACATAAATCATCGAGTCAAAAAGAATGGAAATGAATGAATAAGAGGGTGTGTTGGGGGTGTCAGCGAGTGTCAGGCATGGCAATGGGGGAGTGAAGGAATACTAGGGAATGCTATGGAATTTCAAGAAGTGTCAGGGTGTGCTAATATGTTCCAGATAGTGCCAAGGCATGCCAGGCATGCCAAGACATGCCATGTGTTAAGGAGGGAGTGTTAGCAAGTTCTAGGTGTGCTAAGGAGGAAGTGACAAGGTATGTTAAGCAATTCCAAGGCATGATAGAGTGTTAGGAAAGCATGCCAAGTTGTGCCAAGTTACAGGGTGTGCCAATGTGTGCCATGGAGTGTTATGGAGTGCTATAGAAACACAAGGTAGCACTATGTCATAATGCATGGAAATGAATGAATAATAGTGTGTGGCAAGGAGTTTCAAATATTTCCATGTGTGATAAGGAGGAGTGACAAGGCATGCTTGGTAGTAATAAGGAATGATAGAGTGTTAGGGCGGGATGCAGCCAAGATGTGCCAACGCGTGCAAGGAAGTGTTAACTAGGAGTGCCAGGGAAACACAAGGGAACAGTACGTCAAAATGCATGGAAATGAACAAATAAGAGTTTGTGATTGGAAGTGTCAGTGACTTCCAGGTGTGCTAAGGAGGGATTGACAACGTATGCTAGGAATTTTTAAGGCATGCTAGAGGCCAGGGCAACATGTCAAGATGTCCTAGGTGTTAGGGTGTACCAACACGTGCCAAGGAGTGTTAAGGAATGATATGGATACACAAGGGAGCACTTGGTAAAAATGCATGAAAATGAATGAATACGAGTTTGTGACTGGGATTTTCAATGAGCTCTAGGTGTGCTAAGGAGAGAGTGAAAAGGTATGCTAGGTAGTACCAATGAATGCTAGAGTGCTAGGGTGGCATGCCAAGATGTGCCAGGTGTTAGGGTGTGCCAATGCATGCTAGGGAGTGTTAAGGAGTGTCAGGTAAACAAAAGGAAGCACTAGATAAAAATGCTTGGAAATATGCTAGGAAATTCCAAGGTATGTTAAACTACCAAGGTGTGTCAGGAAGTGATACGGTGTGTTAGGGAGTGTAAAATCATGTCAAGGAATATAGGGGATGCTAACACATGCCACATAATTCCAAGGCATTTAAGACATGTTAGGTTTTATGGCATGTCAATATGTAAACTATGTTTCTTAGTTGTTTTACAACCACAGTTGTATGTGATGAGCCTTGCCTTGGTAACTTGTTAAGTGGGATCAATTGAGATTGGACATGAGTAGTCTAATATGAGTTACATGTAGTTCTTAGGTGAACAAGGCATATGTTGAATTTCCACGACACATGAGAATTTGGGTTTGGTCTTAGAATATTTGATGCAAACACATTCAAGTGCCACAACACATCAAATTTCACAATGAAATATACACACATCAAGGAATCAATTAGTGCACATGAAATTTTTTAACTTTTTCAAACCTTTCTTCGTTAAATTACAAAATGTAATAGTATAGGCTAGAGCTCTCGTACCAAGGATGATGGCCCTTTACAATCACACTGATACAAGGAATAAAACTAGGGCTTGGTGTTAGTCCTTTGACAACCAATATACCTTGAACAAGACAACACTTGACTCAATTTTTTATGGTGGACACACATAGCCCTTTCAATCCACATGTCTTGAACAAATCTTGCAGGTCCTCTTTCCTCCCATTATGAAACTCCTAAATTTTCCTCTATTAATAAACTAAATTCCTTTATGTTACTGAACTTGTTGAGATTGCAACAAGATGATGAGCTTAGGAGAAAGGAGTCGCCTTCACTAAGTGGGCCCACAGGCTATTTTTGGCGCAAAGTCTATTTTTAGACTATGTCTATTTTTAGACATATGGATCATGTTCTATGAGTTGCAGGATGCTATTTGTGGATGGTTGGTCAAGTCGAAAAAAATAGATGGACTTCTATTTTTAGACATATTGGGCGGAATCTATTTTTAGATTTCCAGTCTAAAAATAGATATGTCGAATATTATTAGCTCTTAATAATATTTTGACTCTAAACATTATCTTATTCTCAAGGACTTTCAAGTATAATGGCAGCACTTAGAGATGGCAAATGGTGAATATGCCTATTCTATCTTCTGGAATGTGTGAGCTGATGTTACATGGCTTAAATGAACTCATATACAAAAGTTTGGTCAAATGTGATTGCAGTTAGTGGAGCTTTTTCTAGCTTTGAACAACCTAAAATATATGAGGCGATGATTTTTGTTTAACTACCATAGCATGAGGGTGTAATTTATTTATTAATGATTCACACTGTTAAACCTATTAATCAACTAAATAATGCATAATTTCCATGAACTTCTGCTTGGATACCTTAGTGACATCACATAGATAGGCAGAGCACGTTAACTATCACAGACTATACACAGTTGCTATTTGAACACACAGATAGTATAGCTTCCATGAGGATCGTTGAAGACAAGCCAAAGGTTTATGTTATTTAATGAGCCATCCCATAACATTGATTATGCAATAGAGGCTGGCTATCAAGTGGCAAAATATTGGAGCATGTGTTTTGCTAGATCTAGCTTGATAGTGTGTAGCAATAAGAGGTTGTGCTGAGAGCTTGTGAGGAGCTTTGTACAATTATTTTTACATGATATCCATGACATATAATATACAGATAGTTGGGGTTTTCAGCTTTAAGCTTTCCCATTAAATACTGTGTTCATATGTGTGATTGTTTGTGGTTTTAATGTGTGCATGCAATTGATTTTATTTCTGCATGTGATGATCAATGGTAGAAGAGATTTTGTATTGTGCATCAAGCTAAAATAGTGTGTGATCAGAGAATCCTGAATAATATATCATATTCATCCTTATACAAAAAGAATCTGCTCAAAAAAAATTTCCCTCTATCTACCTCTTTTTTCCTTTAAGGTCTGCAACACTTAAAGTTTTTGATTAGTTGTTCACAACTCTATTGTGAACAACTCTTTGGTCTGCCCACTTTTTCCATATTGCTGCTCCAAGATGACAAGTCTATGGATATGGAGGTTTCCATTCTTCTCAATGATGCAATACTCTACAATACAGTGAACTAGGGCTAGTTGGCTAGCCCACTTGACTACTAATTTAGTCCTTCAAATTCCACACATCCTTAGGCCCAATACACCTAAACTTCTACCAGTCTTGTTTTCCTTCACAAGTACATGACTTTTAGCTCTTCTTTGACAATCACCTAACAACCCTCCAATTTTACTTGGAATGCCATCAATTTTCCCAACCATAGTTAATTTTTTTACTGATCTGGTGCCCACAACACTGCCCTCATCTAGGGCTCCCCAAATATGCCACCTAATAGTGATTTGAGTCCTCTCAAAATCACTATTCTTGTGTACCAATTTTTTGTTGTCCAATCTATGAACAAATCTGAACTACTCATCTTATCATCCTTCTAACCATTTGTAGGTGATTGAACTAGGTTCATAAATCATCCATTAACAGTAAATTGACTAACTGTTTATAGGCTTCTTCAGATCTCCATCCAAAACGCTATGGACAGTCCAAAAAAATAAACTCCTCTTCATGTCAATCCATTCCTCATATGACACATTTATTCTGCTCCATCTTCTACTCAAGTTCCACCTTCCTTTGGATTTTCTATCTCCGCACATACTTCTGCAAACCATCTTCCAAATTTGTGGTATATATTCTAGAGATAACCTCTCTCTAAGGGTCACAACCCCTCTTCTTCTATGCAAATTTTTCACAGTATTAATGACATACCTTATGGATTGAACATGCTAGGAAACCTCCCTAAATAGGGAATTATACTTCTATTCTCATTGATTTAGAACAAACCATATCCACCCATAGAAAAAAATAAAACTCTTTCCTCCATAAGAGACTCGGCCTAGCTCATATGGATCCATAGATTCTTGTCATTTCTTTGACTAAATCTTGACCTGAACTTTAGATCTCTATGACCCTCAAACTACTGTTACTTCAGTCAATATTACACCTGTGACTACTTATGTTATGGCCCTAAATTCTAGAGCAAACCCTCCTCCATTTGTGTTGGTATTTATCACAGACCTCACAACCTAGTAACCAACACAAGGTAGGGTCTCAACCCTCTCTACTATTTCAAAATTTTATGTGGACTTCACACAGAATCACCACTAAAATCACATGCCCAAATTCTCATGAGTCGCCTCTCTTGAGCTTTAGCTACCCTAAGAGAACCAACAATATGCCATCCTACTTCCTATATCGAACCCATTTAGGTATGTGACATCCTTTTGAACCCTCACATGATGATATTACTCTTGGTGGATGATCATGGCCTCCCTTTAGCAACGCTTACTTAGACCTCTAACTAGACCTACTTTAGGACTACATCTCTCCTAGCCTCCTTGATAAAATGAGCTCCTTCTCACTTTATGTTCTTGCCTTCATACTAAGGCCTCCTTAAATAGATTTTCCTAGCTATGCCTCCTAAGAACGCTCTAGAACTTACGAATTTTATCTACTTAGACCTTAGGAAATATTATTTTTCTGTTTAATTTTCTTTTAGATTTTAAACCTCATCTCAGGTCCAAAGCCCCTTTTCTTGGGTTATTTTCCCACAAAACATTTTGTGGTCAAAATCACACAAACCCATCTCACTAGGCTTATGGAGTACCTCCCAGCTACACAATTTAACAACATAGCCTAGTTGTAGTAATCGTAACTTGGTCAAGCTCCTATAGTCAAGTGAGGACTTGGTTGGGTTCCCAAGTTGAAAATTAACTAAGGGTAGTTGTGAGGGCATGAGAACTAGGAAGGGTTAGGGAATGCAAGGGAATGAAAAGGTGTGCTAACACATGTTGGACAATGTCAATGTATGTTGAGGAGTGTTAAGGAGTGTCGATTTATCACAAGGGAGAACTAGGTCAAAATGCATGGAAATGAACAAATAAGAGTGTGTTCTAGGGATTCTCAATGAATTTAAGTGTGCTAAGGTTGAAGTGTGTTAGAAAAAATTCATAATAGGATTTGTAGGAGGCTAGCCTACGATTGTGATAAGGGGCTCGACAAAGCAATTTTAAACAAAGGGAGACTTTGTGTTGGGCACAACACTATTTTTCCTTTATCTATTATTTTTATATGACATGTGACACACTTTGGCTGAATGATCATGTTTTAAACTATTTTAGACAATTCCATATTGTACATTGTTATGTATAAGTTTTGGGTAACTCGACTTGTGCCAACCTATATCTTGTGTGTCTTGTGTATCCTGTTGTTCTTGCAAACTCTCAGTTAATGCTCTACTGTTTATATGAACTAGACATACATGTGAAATATTTCCTATGTAAGCTATGTTTATTAGTTGTTTTATGGCCATGGCTAGATGTGATCCTTGTCTTCGTAAGTTCTTAAGTGGGAAAATTTCAGCTTGGACATGACTGGCCTAAGATGAGGTATATGAAGTTCTTAGGTGAACAAGGCACAATATACTTGTAGTAGCTGCAATTGATCAAGTTGTTACGGTTGAAGTAGACCAATGTCACATGAACTGTAGTAGCTAAGGACTTGATTGGGTTCCCAAGTCATGAAAAAATGTAAGGATATTTGTGAGGGAATGAGTGCCAAGGCATGCTACGGAATGCTAACATGTGCCAGATAGTTTGAAAGCATGTAAAATATGCTAAGATGTGTCAAGTGATAAGGCATGCCAATATCTGAAATGGTGTGACAATACATGCCAGGGACTATCAAGGAAACAAAAAGGAGAAACAAGTTAAAATACAAGGAAATGAACACATCATAGGGTTAATAAGTCATCAATTTACATTTTCCAAGAGGGGCATGCTATGCACACCAACACTAGGTGGAAATGAGTTTCAAGTTCCAAGTGTTAGTGAATTCTAAGTGCCAAATAATACTCTGTTACTTCTCTTCTACTTTCCAATAATTGATCTCAAATAAATTTAATATTAAACCATGCAAAAGCATATTGAGGCATCTTAATGAATGCTATACATGATAATGATCATGGCCTCTTTAGGACTACATGTCTCTTCGCCCCCTTATCAAATGAGCTCCTTCTCACTTGATGTTATTTCCTTCATCCTAAGGACTCCTTAAATAGTTTTTCCTAGACCTCTTAGGAACCCTCTAGAACTTATGGGTTTTATCGAGTTAGACCTTAGGAAATATTAATTTTCCTTTTTAATTTTCTTTTAGATTTTAAAGCCTGTCTTGGGTCCAAAATCCCTTTTCTTTGCTTCTATTTCCACAAAGCCTTTTGTGACCAAACTCACACAAAGCCATCTCACTAGGCTTGTGGAGTACCTCCCAAGCTACACAATTCAACAATATAGTCTAGTTGTAGTAACTGTAACTTGGTCAAGCTCTTGTAGTCAAGCGAGGGCTTGGTTGGGTTCCCAAGTCGAAAATTAAGTAAGGGTAGTTGTGAGGGCATGATATATAGGGAGGGTCAGGGCATGCAAAGGAATGAAAAGGCATGCTAACACATGTCGGACAATGCCGATGCATGTTGAACTAGAGTTTTAGGGAGTGTTGGGGCATATCAAGGGATAACTAGGTCAAAATGCATGGAAAGGAACAAATAAGAGTGTGTGCAAGGGAGTGTTAGCGAATTCAAATGTACTAAGGATGAAGTGTGTTAGGAGAAGTTTAGAATAGGATTTATAGGAGGCAAGCTTACGGTTGTTATAAGGGGCTCGCCATAGCATTTTTAGACAAAGGGAGATCACAGGCACAATATTGTTTTTCCTTTAGTTATTTTTTTTTAATATGAGATGTGGCATACTTTGGCTACATGCTCATGTTTTAAAATATTCTAGATAATTACATATTGTAAATTGTTGTGTATAAGTTTTGGGGCACTCAGCTTGTGTCAGCTTATATCTTGTGTGCCTTGTGAATCTTGTGGTTCTTGCAAAATCTCAGTTAATGGTCTATTGTTTATATGAATTGAACATACATGTGAAATATTGCTTGTGTAAGCTATGTTGCTTAGTTTTTTTATGGCCATGGCTAGATCATGTGATCCTTGCCTTGGTAGATAGTTAAATGGGACAAGTCGAGATGGGACATGAGTGGCATAAGATGAGTTATAGGTAGTTCTTAGGTGAACAAGGCACAATCTACTTGTATTAGGTGCAATTGGTCAAGTTATTGCGGTTGAAGCAGGACAATGTTTTCACATGAACTACAATAGCCAAGGACTTGATTGGGTTCCCAAGTCATGAAAAAATGTAAAGGCTAGATGTGAGGACATGAGTGCCAAGGCATGCTAGGGAATGCTAAGATGTGTCAGATAGCGCGAAGGCATGTCAAACATGATAAGATGTGCCAAGTGATAAGGCATGCCAAGATGTGCAAGGTTGTGTCAATGCGTGCCAGCGAGTATTGTCAAGGCAACAAAAGCAAGAAATAGGTTAAACTACAAGGAAATGAACACATAATAGGGTTAATTAGTCATCTATTTACTTTTCTAAGAGGGGAATGCTAGGCACACCAACACTAGGCGCTAATAGGTGCCAAGTGCAAAGTCTTAGTGCATTCTAAGTGCCAAGTCTTTCTTTGTTGCTTTTCATCTACTTTCCAAAAATTGATCTCAAATAAATTTAATATTAAACCATGCCAAATCATACCAAGGCATCTCAATGTGTTCCATACATGCTAAGACTTTCCAAGCGCCAAAAGGTGGCAAGGAATGTTATGCATGCTATGAAGTGGAATGGCATGTTGAAGAGTGTTAATCATGTTGAAGAGTGTTAATGCATGTTTAGGAGTGTTAAGGAGTAATAGGACAAAATATTAAGGGAGCACTAGGTCAAAATTCATGGAAGTTAATGAATCTGAGGAACGTGTGCCATGGACTAGTGTTAATGAGTGCTTGTTGTCATGCCAAGGAGGGAGTGACAAGGTATGCTAAGCATTGGTAAGGCATGCTAGGGAATATCAAGGCGTGTAAATAAGTGCCAAAGTGTGCTAGGGAGTTCCAGGGTGTGGTAATTATATGTTCCAAATAGTGCCAAGATATGCCAATACATGCCAAGTGCTACAGATATGGAGGGTGCCAGGGTATGTCAATATGTGTCAAGAAGTGTCAAGGAAACAAAAGGAAGAACCAAGCTAAAATGTAAGGAAATGAACACATAAGAAGGTTAATAAGTCAGGACTTTATCTTTTTCAAAAGGGGCATGCTAGTCACACTAATAATAGGTCCCAATACATGCCAAGTGGCATTGTGTGCCAAGTGCTAATGTATGACAATGCATTCAACCAAGGTGTTCCGGGGCATGCTAGGGACTACATGCATGCCAACACATGCTAGGAGAGTTCCATGTTGTGCTAGCGCATGCCACCATGTGCTTGGGCGTCAGTTTCATGACAAGATGTTATAGGTACAAAGATGTTCCAAGACATGTGAGGTGCTAAGAAATGTTAGTGTGTGAAAAATCATTAATTTAAGGTGTGCCCGGATTGTTGAGGAGTGTTAGGTCTTTCTCATTAATAGAATTGTCAGAGCTTGATTATGTAGTAAAAAAAATATATTTCCTACACACACTAGTGGAAATTTATCTAAAGGGAATTTGATATATAATAAACTTAATAGATATGAATCATGTGTTGACTCATAAGAAAACTATTTTTGACTAGCGATTACTTAAGGGAAATGATACACCTTAATTACTTCCTAAAAAATTGACTGATTCTAACCACTATGGCCTTGGAAATATCATAAAAAATACTCCACAATAATGGCCTTAAATCGTTATCTTTTGTAAAAAAAATATATTAACAGGCATATAGCATCATCAAAAACTCATTGGAATAATCAATGGTGACGAACATTATTTTACCGTCACCAAAAGTAACAAAAAGAGCATTTGTGAGGGTCATTAAAATTTCATCACTAGAAGTCACCAAAGAGAGAATTGGTGATGGGCCTTTAACGACCCTCACCAAAAGTGTCATTGAAAATGGCTTTAGTGACGAACCTTAAATGACCATCACTATATACACTTGCAGTAACGCTTTTTTAGGACCGTCACCATATGTGATATTGGTGATGGACTCCAGTTGTCCGTCACAAGCATGACCACAAATTCTCTCCTTTTTTCATGTAGATCTAGAGTGCTCTATGTATCCTAAAAACTATTCCATTCAGTCATGAATAGTAAACAATCATACCTTAGCCTCTTTCTTCATCCAATTTGGTCTAAAATTGAAGGAGTTATGACCTCTCAGAGTTTTCCCACTATTCGCTCCACAAATTGCACAAAATCTAGGCCATTCCTACAAATTTGCCAGGAATTTGGCAAACTGCCCTACAATACCGCTATTTGGCGACGCAACTTGTGGGACGGTTAGTTTCCTTAGGAACACTCATAATCTAAATTAGCACTAATTAATCATTTTTACTTAAATTAATGATGTGTTTAATGCTAGTGCCTCATGTACTTCACCCTTGGTCTTGGGTCTAGGTCATATGCATGTTTTGGTTTGGGGGTTGGCCTACGTGGCTAGCCCCCACTCCCCCTCAATGACACATACATTAAAATTTAAATATATGTGGCATGCATATATGGTTAAGAGTCATCGTCTATAAGATTTGGTATGTGCGAGAGTTTTGTCGGCGTAGGTCTTGTGTTCGACCCTTGCCCGGTCCATCTGATCCATACACCCAAAATTTTGATACATGTGAGGTTGGCACGTGATGGCCTCAGGTTGAGCCACATGTCTCCTCATTGGTCTCCCAATGGCCAATAAAAAAATGAAAAAATACACTAATCACATAATGCCACTTGGTACCCCGTTATTCACCAGAGGTATAGTTGACTATATCGTTGACCTTCTCGTTGACCTGCTCGATCAGCATGCCACGTCACCAATATGGACTTCTGACTAGGCTCCCTATCTGCACAATCTTTTTCCAAATTTTTTTGTTTAGGAAAACATAAAAAATACCTTTCTTAGGCCATACGGAGTCCATTTCACAAGAAACTAGTTGCACTAGATTTAGAACGAGGAAAACTATGCATTCGTTCAAGTTTCATGTAATTATGAGAATTTTTATTTTTGAGCAAAAATTTAGCTCCTGATCACTTTTCCCCACTGAAATGATTTTGGACCCCAAAAGATCACTTTCAATAATTTATTTTCTGAAGCTTTAGTTCCTCCATTCTTCCAAAATCGATCAAATCGACGCTTGTCTTACCTTGACCTGTACTTGTCTAGGCCCTTTTTCAAGATCATCTTGGAATCAAATTGTTTGGATTTTAGTTCGATGTTCTTTTATTTTCCATGTCGCTATGGTCATGCACCTCAATAACATTCCCAAGAATAACTCTCAAGGTGATCTTCTGAAATATCTACATCAAGGATAAGAGCCCAAAAAGAAACTACGACAATTGAACTAATAAGTTCCACATAGTGAATGCTTACAACTGAGTTACTAACACATTATTATCCTACATGGAAATAACTTGACATCCAAATTTTCCATTAAAAACAAAAATTCACAAGCCAAACTTAACATGACAATGCTTAAAGAAAAACATTGTTTCATTTAAAGTGATTTATTTATGAATATCAATTTTTTCAATAGTCCAACTATGGGACATGCAACTAGTGAAAAATAATGTTTACAAGTTCAGTTCAAAAAATATTCTTCCCACTTATTTCCCAAATAGGTAAGTGAGCCCTCTATGTGTTATTCCTCTTCTTCTGGAGCTGCATCAGGTATGGCTTCATCTTGTGTCACTCTTTCCATGGTTTTTTCCTCTTCAGATACATGCACAACTTTCTTGCCCTTTCCATGATGAAGATGTGGAAACAGTATCTCACATTTTGCAACCCAATGTCCACTAATTTCATAGTGAGTACAAAAGTTCTTTTGAGCTCCTCTTGGCTCACATGCCTCAAAATTTGGTTTAAATTTTCCCTTCTCAAGCTTCTTTCCAACAGACATGTACATCCTCTTGAGAATTGCTTCCATATTTTTGAATTTATCTACACTGTGGATAGGTAAAACACAAAACGGACATGGAAATGGATTCCTCAACAAGTTTTTCAAATTTTCATTTTGTTTTCCATCTTGAAAAAAATTGGGTACAACATGATGTTTATACTTCTTTTCTTTGTTTTTAAACTTTCTCTTCTTGCAAGAAGAACTTGCATGATGAGTAGAACTTTCATAATGAGAAGAAGTTAATTTCTTTTCTTCTTCATCTTTTCCATATTTATTTCGAGATACCTTCAAGTCTTCTTTGTACTTGAAGATCTAAGTAAGTTCTAGTTCTAGGTACAATTCCCAACATCTTGGCTTCTCATGTCCTCTTTTGTGACAAAAGGCACCTGATATACAACAAATCTCATCAGAATACGATTCTTATACTGCAACATAACCCAAGCCTTCATACTTAGGTCTCCCCTTGAATTCTATTGGATTCTTGATGCCATGTTGGTTCACACCAAGTCCTCCTCCCTTGTAACCCATTTTATACAGGATCTTGGATCCAATTCCATTACCATACTTTTCAAAAGCTGCAAATGAACATTCTTGAACACTTTTATGAAAAACATAACCATGCGGATGCTTACAAATGGTTCCATATTTTTTTTGAGGTACAAAGATGTTTGAAAACTCCCTTTTGATCTTGGATGTGTCCACTTGGACTCTCTGGTTCTCTTCCTTCAGCTCCCCAAACTTAGGTACTGATTGATCCTCATCCTCCACATCATGTGGAAAAAAGGAAAAAACTTGTCCATCATGTTTTTCTGAAGGAATTTATACACATGCATCTTGCATGAAAGTTATAGAGAATTATAAATTGTGTGGAGAGGACGGTCGCTTGACACCATTCTTGTCTCCTTCTTCCCTTGAAGAACATTTTTCACTTGGAGGTGGTGTAGAGCTTTCACCATGCAACTTGGTTTTCGTCTCTTCATAAAGGACCCTCACCATATTTTCCATGTCTATAAAATCCTTTCTGAGAGCTTTTACAACTACTAACATCTTGGTGGACTCTCCTCCTTAGAACCTATTTTTTTGAAGCCTCAATCTAGAACTTTGAGGTAGAACTAGTGGTAGAGAATTTCTCTCCTTTCCAAAATATTTCTCCTCAATTAAGCTTCAAAACACCTTCATTTTCAACAACAAAAAAAACCTTCTTTCACAAAAAAAACCATGTGCTTTGATACCAACGATACGAAATAAATTCATGAATTCTTTTATATGAAATCAAACATAAAATGGAAGCATGTAATCAAAAATATTACACCAACCCTTCTTTAAAGAGTTCACCCCTCTTGGGCTACATCTCCTTGGATCATCTCTAATGGCATGATCCTTTCTCATTATACTGAATCAAGTGTAAAGAGTACAAAAAATGTTGAACAAAGGAATGATTAGTTTCTCCTACAAAGAAACATAGCACTAAAAGAACATCATCCTATGAGCATGATAACCTTCAATCAATCATGTAAATAATTAGCAACAATAGGCATCTACATCAAGATCCTAAGCTCGAGCTTTAAAGAGCTACAATTTCACAACAAAACACCTTGAAGTACATGAACAAATCTCTCCTTCAAAGACATAAAGAGGAAAGAATAATTAGAAGTTACAGATCTAATGTAATTTTTGTTTCAGAAAGAATATGGAGAACATGCAACCCCTGTAAGGCCATATTCATCATCAAACTTCTCCATAAGTTGTTTCAACAACATGGTTGGTCATGGCACCCTTAGGCTTCAAACTATAAAAAAAACCTATCTAGAGTCTTCTATGGATCCT
This sequence comes from Pinus albicaulis, assembly GCA_034641835.2. NCBI lineage: Eukaryota > Viridiplantae > Streptophyta > Pinopsida > Pinales > Pinaceae > Pinus > Pinus albicaulis. The sequence continues at coordinate 18,809 of JAXQQM020083139.1, forward strand.
AATACCTATTCCATTGAGTGTAGAATACTAAAAAATGGTACCTTAGCGTCTTTTTTCGTCCAATTTGGTCGAAAACTGAATGATTTATGACCTCTCCTAGTTTTCCTACAATTTGCTCCACAAATTTCACAAAATCCAGGCCATTCCTACAAATTCTCCCAGAATTTGGAAAATTGCCATACAATATCGCTGGCCAGTGGCGCAAATTGTGGGATGGTTAATTTTTTTAATAACACCCATAATCTGAATTAGATCTAACTAATCCTTTTTAATTAAATTAATGGTGCATTTAATGCTAGCGCCTCCTTCGCTCTGCCCTCAATCTTGGGTCTTCGTCATATGCAAGTTTTGGTTTGGAGGCTAGCCCCCACTCCCCCCTAATGATGCATACATTAAAATTTAAATATATGTGGCATGAATATATGATTAATTGTCATTGTGTAGAAGAGTTTGTATGTGCACGAGTTTTTTTGGTAGAGGTCTTGTGTTCGACCTCCGCCTAGTCCATCCTGTCCATAAACCCAAAATTTTGATACACTGTGAAGGGGGCACGTGGTGGCCCAGACTAAGCCATGTGTCTCCTCCTCATTTGTATACCAATGACCAATACAATCATGACAAAACACACCAATCACGCAATGCCACTTGGCAGCCCGTTATTCACCGGAGGTACATTTTACGAGCTCGTTGACCTCCCTAGTCAGCATGCCACATCAAAAGTACGGACTGCTGACTGGGATCCCTATTTGCACAATTTTTTTCCAAACTCACATGTTTAGGAAAATGGAAAGATCACATTTTTTAGGCCATAAAAATTCCATTTCTTGTGAAACAACTTGCGCCAGATTCAAAACGACGAACATTACACGGTTGTTCAGGTTTGTTGACATTCAAAGAACTTTTATTTTTGATAGAAATATTAGCTCCTAATCATGGGTCTAACATGATCCCTCTCAACAAATAAGTCTCTAACATTTTCATTGGTCCTCAAGAAATTTCATGCATCTTCGACCTCAAGTTCATATAGTTTCTTGAGTCACACCAATATGCTTCTCTTATATTGTGCAATGTCTCAAAGGAAAACATTTCCTTTACTAAATATCACATTGTATCCACAGACTTTCGATACCACGATGGACACAACATTATTATTTAGTCTTGGAATAAAAATCACATTTGTGAGTCTGAGTGGGGAGCCAGACTCCCTGTAAAAGGTAACATCACCAATACCAGTCGTTCTATACCTCCCATCATCTCCATACTCTATGTTCTTCTTGAGGTCTTTCTCCTCCAAGTCATTGAAGATATTTCTATTCCCCATCATATGGAACAAGGCACTACTACTGAGATACCACATTCTTCCCATTATAGTGTTTTCCATGCATGCAATGAGATTGAAATCAAGCTCGAATTGTGAATTTAGAGCTTCACCTGTTGCTGCTACTGAAGGCTTCTTCTTGCTAGCCTTCCTCTATGGAAATTTCATGATATAGTGCCTGAAATTGTGACAATGAAAGCACTTTATGTTGGAAAAGTATTTATTATTTCTCTCCTCGCCTTGGGACATCTTTCCCTGTTATTTATTCTCTTTGCTGACTAATGAAAAATCCTCTTCCACTTATTCGGATGAGGTCCCATCTCTGGGGGTTTCCCCTAATCTCTTCCTGTACCAAGTTGGACCACAAACACTACCACTATGGTAGCTTCTCCCTCCCATTTACTAAATCTTGGTAGCTATTCCATCTCTTGGGAAATCCTATAAGTTCTAGTCTCACCAAATCATCTTCAGCAACTGTAACACCAACACTCCCAGGTTCATCTTGACACTGGGTGAACTTGCTCAAGTATTGTGGTATATTTTTACCCTTGTCCATATTGATAATCCTAAGCTTTTCCTTTAGTGTCATCTTCCTTTGGTCACTATTGTTCTTAAAGAAGATTTTCAAGGCCTTCCACATTTCATATGGATTCTCCTTACCATGGATATTTGATAAAATATGATATCAAATTCCTTCCAGTAAGATCCTTCTTGCCTCAAGGATACACTCTTCTTCCAATTTTCTAGATCCTCGACATCAACTGGTGCTTGTTTTAGGATTTCCTTATCAATGAAATCATTTAGTCCATTATCTTCGATGGCTTCTTCCATCCGTTCCTTCTAGGAAATATAATTTGAGCTACCCTCAAGGGCATTCTCGAGCCTCACACCGTAGAACACCACCCTAATCCTCATGCTAACTCTGGAGAAAAGATCTGCAAAACTCATTCTTCCTGAAAGGGAAAACTCATATTATTCCCTTATATAGTTATCTCCACTTTGATACCATGTAAAAATTTCTTATCTATTCAAAATATTAATTGTAATTTTATAAAACAATAGACTTGAATCTACTCTACAAATTGTTGAAACCAATTAAATGATCGAAAAATAAAAAATAATAGAAGAGAGAGAATTTAATCGACACATTACACAATGATTTCCTGGGGAAAACCACAACTAAAAACCTTGTTATCTTTATATTCCATTAATCATAAAATATGAGAAGATTACATTGCTTTGCTGAAGCCCAAGCATCCTTTACATTATCTCTATCTGTCTCAATACTTCCTACACAAGCCTTTTCCAATACTTAATCAATTTTATTCTCGCCCAGGTCCCTATTTCTTTGTGTTATGCCCTTGCGTAATTAGCCTCTATTAATTAGGGAAATCCCCTTCCAGTATTGCGCAATCCATCAAGGGCCTTCCTTTGACTGTATGCACCACCTGTACAATTTGGATGATTATAAAACTGATAGTACACTTCCATTGAACTCCAATATCAATTGGGTAACTCTCAGTTCACACATGGATTAGTTATTTATGGTTGATCTATCAGTTCTATGGTTTACCCCTGAGTGTGGTTCATGTTCCACATTGACACTTTGACCTTCCACTAGTTCCTCCAACAGTTGGAACTAGTTAAACTTAAGTTAACTTAGATGAATTAAATTTAACTCAAATAAGCTGAATTAATTAATTACAAATCAAAATAAACTCAACCTAGGCTCCTAAACAGTATGAACCACTCTACATGACTAAACCAAGTAAGTAAAAACAACCTAGCTAACTCGTACAAGTTGTCATGTGATGTGGAATTACAATTTTCTTCTAATTTAATTGAAGGGAAAATTAAATTAGAACCTTTCTTGGTTCCATTTTCAACACTTATTCTTTCCATTTTTTAAACCCATAACAATAAATAGAATGCATAATTCTAAATTTATGGAAAATATCTATCAATGTTTTCTTCCATGTAATTTTTGCTTATAAATGAAAGAAAATTTCCTTATAAAAACTAGTGTCATAGTTATCCTCCTCTCCTTCATCTCTTGGTAGCATTTTATACCTCATTTCCAGAATCACAACAATCCTTTCATCATGTTCTTTTTCCAAAAAATTCACAAAGGCTAGACACCATTTTGTGGTTAGATCTTCCATGCAACTTCTACGAATTGTGAATTTGTCTTCAACAAATTTTATACTTGCATGTACTTTCCCTGCCACAACAGGGGTCAGAATATCCTTCAACCAGCTGAGACTTATTGGATTCCTCTGTCCTTAACAAGCCTATTTCGGTCTCTTTGGAAGAAACTCTGCCACTCTTCATCCTTCTGAATGTTCTACTCAACCTTGAGTACTGTGAAATCTACATAAAATATATCAGTTCTAAGAACATGAGGACTTCAAACCTCTTTTTTTTCCTCTTCAACAATTATTTCTCATGGTGACCTTTATGAGACAAGGTTGGCCCATTCTCTCTTATGATAGATTTCAATTCTCTGAAACCCACATCAACATATAATTTGTTAGGCTTAAAAATAAAAGGTTTTTCTGCCTTGCTTGAAATCTCTGCACTCAGATTACTATGTTGATCTAAATTCTTTCCTTAATTCAACCTCTGCTCATGGTATTGTCTTTGCTGGTGGGTTGCGAACCCTTGGAACAACTATTGTTGTCCACATTTTTCATTTAAATTTCTTTCCAACTCCATCTTAGCATGTTTGATGCACACCTTCAAGTCAACTATCATTCCTCCAAAGGAATAAGATTCCTCACACAAATCAACAAAATCAATTTGAAATAAAATGGTAGTCTCATCCTCCTTCATCAAATTTTGACTACATTTTCCTTAGCAACTCAATTTATCCATCATGCTCCATGGGCTCTTCACTTTAACTCTGTCTAGTATCCATCTCATAGAGTGGCAGAGATGTCTCTCTTGGAATTTTATTGTTGCCTCTATCACCTATAGAAAAATTTATATCTGTGACAACCTCAACTTGGGTTTACACACAAAAATGCAATGTAAACATTTCAAAAACTATTTTAAAAGGGTCATAGTAAAAAAGGGACATGGATTCTAGAGATTAGGAAGTGGCTTGCTTGGGATAGGAAAGGTTTCCTTATGTGGGAAATATGGATTGTTTGGGACATCCATTAAACGATATTTGGTGTATGTTTTAAATGTATTAGTTCCTGAATTAAAATGGGATGAAAAAAAAATTACACATTCCATGTGGTTTAGAACCTCAACAAGGAAAGAGGAAATGAAAAAATTATGAATAATAGACTAGGAAAGGAAATGAGGACGAGGAGGGAATACCTGCGCAACAATGAAAAGTAGTAAAGAGAAAAAAGGGGTTGAAAATCATGGGAAATATGATGGTATAATTCACTCATTCACTCAAGGAAGGTAGAGGATCCATTGGGGGACAACATTCATCAGGGAGTAGCATGAAGGATAAGAGAAGAGAAGTGAAGGGGATTGGTTCTGAGGTTCCATCGAGGGTGTGCATTGAGATAATTATCTTTGGATCCCTATAATAACTTGGGTTTCCAAGAGGGTATGGGCTGAGATAGAATCCATAGATACCTGTAAAAACTTGGGTTCCTTAGAGGTTGTGGGTTGAAATAAAAGTATCTAGATCCTTCTAACAAATTTGGTTCCCTAGAGGCTATGGTTTGGGATAAAATATTTGGAGCCCTATAACATCTTGGATCCACTGAAGGTTTTGGGTTAAGATAGTAATCTATGGAGCCCTAGACAACTTGGGAATAGACCAAGATTTGAGACAATATATATGGAAGTTATTCCTAAATATATTTTCATTTAGGTCCTTCATTTTAGTAGTGGATTTTGTGTAACAGACCCAGACTAAAAGTCCATGTAATAAAAGTCAATAAAGGAAAAATAAGACCACAATTAAGGCACACTTATTACAAGATGAATTTTGGGAACATAAATCCTAGTGGGCATCACTCGATGTGTTTATGACTAAGGGTAAATTGGAAAAGGCAATGTCTAAGGCATTAAAAAGGAAAAGTGGCATTAATTGGCATTTATTTATAAAAATAAAGAAAATTAGGAGAAAATGAAGGTGAAATTTCATAGGTTGCATGTGAGGAGGAAAATGAAGTAAAATAATGGACAATGAAGAAAACAGAGGCCTCATTAATAAAAAGTATTTTTAGGATCAGTGGGAAATATTTTTTCTCAATATTTTGTCAGTTTAGTTTTGGAGCTCCCTCTTTACTGTATATCTCTCACACTCTTAGACACATAGATTTTTCTTGGAAAATTTCAAAATTGGACCAAGAAAGGGAAAACAAAGCAAAGGAATTAGAATGAAAGCAAAGGAAAGCAAAGATCAAGCATGAAGAGCAGGACCAAGGAGCTTCAACAAGAACACTTACAGGTAACAAATTGCATGTATAATTTCCTAGCTCATTTTGACATGCATGGTATGTGCATGTTGGTATTTGGTTATTTTTATATCAGTGGCATTGCTAGGTTTTGGTAGTGATTTTCACCCTTTCCTTTCCTTTCTCTGGATAGCCACTTGTTGGAAATATTTTCATTGATGGGAAAGGAGAATAAAGGAGAAACACCATAATTATCATTGAGGACAAAGGAGCAGATCAGGATCAGCTGGAGTGTAAAGGAGAAATAAAGAAAATAAGGAAAAAGTACAGTGGAGGAGCAACATTATGCAAAAAGGAGGAAAGGAGCAGCAATGTGCAGAAAAGAGGCAAGGAGCAGCATTATAATCATTATCTAAGGCAAAGGAGCAGAGAGGGGCAACAAAGAGACATGGAGCAGTTGTAGAATTATTAATTAAGGAAAAGAAGCATCAAAGAAGCAAGGATTAGAAAAAGAGGCAAATGGAATGAACACATGAAGCCAAAGAAACCAAAAAATGAAAGGATTGAATCGTGAATGTCTGCAACAAAGAAGGAATGTAATGAACGTGTCCTGCAAAGAAAGATATTTGTGAACGCGTGATTAAAGTCATTCTTATCTATGTTCAAAACAGTTCAAGAGTTGGGCCATTTTATGCATTCAGAACAGTGTAGGTCATGGTTGAGTTGTGCGAATTCACATTCAAAATAGTGTTTGTAGATCGCATATCACAATCGGAGAAGGAGGAATATCGCACAAACACAAAAGTCAGAGAAAAAGCAAAGTGTGATACAATGACATGACAACTATCATGGCAAGTGACGTGGCTACTGACGTGGTAGATGACGTGGACCTGACCCCACAAATCATAAATAAATCATGATAATGTGGTAGGTGACATGGAAAATGACGTGGCAATGGCATGGAACCCTCAGTGGGACCCAAAACCTTTATTGCACATCGCAAGAGGTGATAACTAGAGATTGGAGCATGTTACGATGAGAAATCAGTGAAATGGAACTGCGAATGGAAAATATAATAGGAATTTGCGACGAAATAATTGCGATAAACTCGAGTGAGAACCCTTCGCATATCACATATCGGGAGATCTGAAAGGCAAAAGGATAAGAAATATGCGATAAGAATCTGCAATTAAATAATTTTGAGAAAGCTAGGTGAGACCCTTCACATACGGAATATTGGGAGATCAGATGGATGAAGGCACATTGGATAACAATATTTTCCAAAGTGTGAGGTGCGATAAAGAGAGTGGAAGTGATGAAGATCAATACTAAAGTCCAAAGGTTTTAAAATGTGGAAGGAAGGCCTTTCTGTTAAGAAATTTCATCGGAAGTGAGAAGGGCGAATATAACGAATAACCACCAATTATTGCTGAAATGAAATAAAGTGATCAAATGCAAAGTTTTTCAAAATTTAATCGTAAAATATTTAAGGTCCAGTGTTCTTGTAGTTTGTACCAATTTTATGAAGAAAACCTGAACACAATGTTGACTCGGGTAAGTAAAATAAAGGTTGAACGCAAGAGGAGAGAATCAGGCAAGTGACCCGACTATAGAATAAAGGTTATTGCGGCTAGTGTAATAAAAAAAGTGTAAACACAGCATATGGACTCGGGTAAAGAGACCCGACAGTACATGCATAGTTTGAACATTGTGACTATGAGGAGCTAGGCGCCATGGGTAGAGTTTGGTGTTGAGATAAGGAGAAGGTTGAAATTTGTAGGCATGAGAATAGGTAGAGTCTGGCAAAAGACAGTTAGGGTGACAATGTTGGAAACGTACCAACTAGGTCGAGTTAGGAAAAACGCATTTATGCAAAACTGTTATAATATAATAGCAGAAAAAAAAAGACAGTAACAACAGCAGAAAGGAAAAATGCACAACGAGCCAATCTTTGAAATGGATGAGTGAAATATTTTTGTAACTGTAAATGTATTTATTATTTTTCATTGTATGTGATGCAAAGGAAGTCTCCAATGGCATAGAAAAAATTCCAATGAGTTTTGAAAGGATTATTTTTGTATTTTTGTTGATGTTATAACCCGAAATGAAGTGTGAAGAACCAAATGGGTGGAAGGCATAGAGTCAGGACTATTCACTTCATATTCTCTGTAGAATGAAAACAATTAGGAGTTATTTGTATAAGAGATGTAATATCAGTGTTCATAAAAAGGTAAAAGAGCAGAAGAATCAGAGAGATATGATAGAGATGATATGCACATCAGGAGCTGATATGAAGCAGATATGAAGGCTGAAGAGGGAATAGTGGATAACTAGTATAATAGTGACGGTATCCACGTAAATTAGCATTTTAGTTTCATGTTGAGTGAGGGGATTGTAGATGGGTGAGGTAGGATCCTCCTATAGGTTGTAGCCTGCAGAAAATATTTTGGATTTGGAGCTTCCTTGCAAGTTGTAGCTTGCATAAATTTACTTAGGAGCCTCCTATGGGTTGTATCCTGTAGAAAATACATGGGATTTGGTGCTTCCATTTCAAGTTGTCTCTTGATAGATGTCCAGTTGGAGTTGGTTGAGGTAGGAGCCTCCTCTGGGTTGTAGCCTGCAGAAAATAGATGGGAGTTGGAGCTTCCTTGCAAGTTATAGCTCACATAATCTAAGGTAGTAGCCTCCTGTATGTTGGAGCCTACAGAAAATCAATGGTGAGAGGGAGTTGGAGCTTGCCTTTACAACACAACAATAATAAGATTTGGGTTTCTTCCTTATGGGTTTCCACTTATATCTGTTGTCTATGTGCTTGATGATTATGTGTTGATGTGATGTATTATTCTCCTTAATTACTTGTTGTCCACACATTCAGTTTGTTGATTCATTATGTATTAAGATTCTTATAAAATGAATTAGTTAATGAGTTGAATGAAAAGAGTATTAATTTCCTTGAATGTACTAAACTAATTCACGCCCCCCTCTTAGTTTAGCTAAGGGTTCATCAATTGGTATTAGGGAAAGTTCCTTTGGTGTAAGCCTAATAGCTTGAAGGAGATTTGGTTGAGTCATGGACTATAAAAATGTATCGATGTTGAGTACAACAAAATTTACCGAATGGAGAGATAAGGTTAAAACAGATTTAATGGCTTATGAACCTTAGGCATGGAATCTTGTATGTGATTTTTGCTGCAATTACTCTCCCTCTTTGCAAGGACAACAGTGGAATGTCAAGGAAAAATGTGGGATATATAACAATATTCATAAAAATTATCTTGATTCAATAATGGAATTAACTTTTGCAAAAGAAATCTAGAATATATTTCATCTCATGCATGAAGGAGACACTAGTGGTTGCATTATCAAGAAGGAGAAGATAAAAAAGAAGAAGAAGAAAAATTCCTTTCAAAAGGAGAAAGGTCAATCAAATGAGATACCTGCTAGGGTGAACGGATGGGATTTCCTTAAAGAAATTATAGTTGAAGAACAAGCCAAACTTGACACAGGCTCGACTGAAATAGAAATATTGAAGAATGAAAGCAAAGACCTTCATACACTGGTGAAAACATGTGATGAGAGAGAATATTAGGATAAGGAAGAAATTGTTGGCCTAAGGGCACAAATTGAAGAAGCAAGGAGATTAGGAAGAATTATTAATAACTAGATCAAGGACATAGATATAGACTATGAAAGACTAGAGTATGAAATCATCTCAGCTTGAACACAAATAGATGAAGAAGAAGCTAATTTTTTTAGAAGACTAGATAGAGGCACAGGTAAGTACAAAGTTAAACTTCCATTCAAGAGTTTTAACTATGGAAAAGTGGGACACTATACCTCAAAATGTTCCAATAAGATAACAAAGAATAAGTCTGAAGGGAAAGAGAAAAGAAGCTCCTATAATGTGCAGAAATGGAAGAAATTTAAGAGAAAAACCTTTTTTGCCCAGCAAGATAGCAGTGCATCTAAAAGCTTAGATGAATCCCTAGATGAATATGGAATCTCGGAATTCACATTAATTTGTATCAATGATATTGAAGATGATTCGCTGGAATATGAAGAAGAAGGTGAGGTAGATATTGAGGGGGAGTTGGAAAGTGCCTTAAAGGAATTTGAAAGGCTTAAAATTAAGAGTAAGAAAAAAAAAATATTATTCTAAAATCTGTAAAGATAGAACGAGATTCATAAGACCTTATTAAATTTAAAGATGAACTATAATAATCAAGGAAAATAGAGGATATTCTAAAAAGGGAAATAAAGGAGAAAATTCAAGAGCGTGAAAAGCTGGAAGAAGAAGTGGTAAGCCTAAGGAAGAAATCAGAGAACGCCCAGATTGAATGAACTATGAATATTCCTAAAACTAAAACCTCTGGATAGTTGGACAAGATACTAAATTGCAAAAGATCTCCTCTTATAAAGGATGGGATAGGCTCTGAAGCAGAAACTAGTAAGTTCAAGGTAGAGGACAAAAAGGATAAAACTTTTGTGAAAGTTGTAATAAAGGAAAATGATAACTCTCATAAATCTGAGATTATTTCATCTAGAAGACTGATAGAAGAGAGGAGATGGTTCTGTAAGCAACTCGAAGATGAGATTTCCTCCATGGAGAACTCAGAGAAGGAAGACATTGAAAGGTATGATGAAGCAACTCAAAAAGGATCCATAGAAGCAGAAGCGAACAAGAACTTGATTTGTAAAGTAAGACACATAAACAAGCAACAACATCAAGAAACTAAGAATGAGAGGAAGAAGCAATCAGTTGCAAAAATCTCAGTTGTTATTGAAGATGAATTGAACAAGTCCAGAAGATCTCAAAGGAGGTTCTTTCCTCCTATAAAAAATATCACACGTTTCTCTTGTCATAAACCAGGACATATTGCAACACATTGTAAGAGAAGGCATACCAGCTTTAACCAACAAATGAGAAGACCTCCTCAAGCAAGAAGATGGAAAATACAATATTTCACCATGCACATAAATCATTTCCATGGCTACTATTATTCATGCAATGAGTTTGGACATGTAGCAACTCAATGTAAGACAAATCAAATCAAGTTTAAGCAAAAAAATATGCAGCAAATGAGAATATTACCTCTATCGAACAAATAGAAAGGACAAATTTTCACCATATACATATATCATTTCCAAGGCTACTGTTATTCATGCAATGAATTTGGACATAAATTTGTTGAATGTAAACTCTGTTAAAAAAGGAGCACAAAATTCTATACATAAGCTCAAACGTACCTAGGTAAAATAAGATGTTATGTATGCCACAAGCTTGGAGACAAATAAAATTACTATAGGCTACCATATACATTAAAGGACTCTAGAAAAATGATGGAATCAAATCAAATTAGACCAAATTGTGAATCAAAAGGAGATGCAAACATTATGAAGAATCACAATAAAGTATGGAAGAAGAAGAAAAAGGGGGAACCAACTGCTTCAATGACATAATGAACCCATCATAGAGTCAGCGGGAGCTCCTCCATGAAGAAATGTAGACATAGAGCTAGGGTTAGAAAAGAAGAAACTTCTCATGGGGAGAGTAGCCCATAAAAGTTTTCAAAGAAGAGCTTGAGCTATGGATTTGGTAAAGATCTACAGAGGATGATTACATTATGTGTCTTTTGGCAAGTGTTAATAATGTAACAAAATTATTTTAAGAAGGATGAATAATAAAAATGTTATTATTAGTATATCATTACAAAAATTCATCAATTGGTATTTGGAGCAGTCTTACTATCATTATAATACCAAGTTTTATTTTTGGAGCAGTGTTATGCTACAGGTCGCTAGTTTTGGGGTAGTATATCATACATCATGGTGTTGGTATGGAAGAAATACATGAAGGAGAATGTCGATTTACGTTATCAAAGCATGGAAAAGTCATTAAAAGTGCCAATATATCATTATCCTGTTTGCATTTGGAGTATTATATTAGACATTGATGCAGAATTTATTCTTGGATATAATTGCACTCTTCCTCAAGTGAGTATTGATATATATTCAAGGCCTCTTTATTAAGATCATTCATAAAGTTGTAGTATTATGGGCTATTTGGGTTAATATTACTATTGAAGGTCAAGATTCTATTATTGATTCATATGAAGCTTACTTCAGTAGAAAGGAATTTTTTATATTTCACGAGTGCACAAAGTTTCATCAAGTAGCAAGGGACAAAAGAACATAACATTATATGGTGACATGCCTTCCAAAATTCTCATGAGTTTTGATAGTAATATGTAATTTTTTATATTCATGCATTATCAATTATTTTCAAAGTTTTGATGCAACAATTCTCATATATCATATGAAGTCCGCAATGCATTCACAAGGCTCTTGTAATTTTAAAGTACATATAAAGAAATGCTTATGTGTAACACAAACCAAAAATCATGGTTTATACAAAAAAAATCAGGAAGCAGTAATACAATGGTGGATTATGTGTATTCATTCAAATACAAAAGGATTCATCAAGTGTGTAATGAATAGACGGAGTGTGTATATTCATTTAATAACAAAAGAACTAAATGAAGGATGCTTATACTGAAATCAAATAGGACCAATGCGGTGATGGAATCTACACTAAAAACATTTTATAACCCCTTTCCGTTGATGTCAAAGGGGGAGGAAAAGAAGGCAAAGGAAGATAAACACTTCTCATAATGAAAGGGGAAGGAAGTTTTGGAGGAAGTTTTTCTATCAATGCCAAAGGTGGAGACTGTTGGAAATATTGTCATTTATGGAAAAGGGGCAGAAAGTAGCAAAACCAGAATTATCATTGATGAGAAAGGAGCAGATCAGGATTAGGTGGAGTATAAAGGAGAAATAAAGAAAATAATGCAAAAATACAATGGAGGAGCAGAAAAGAGGCAAAGGAGCAACATGATGCAAAAATGAGGCAAGGAGAAATAATGTGCAACAATGAGCAACAAAGAGGTGAGTAGAGAGGAGCAGCAAAGAGGCATGGAGAAACTATATAACTATTACTTAAGGCATTGAAGAAGCATCAAAGAAGAAAAAGAGGCAAAAGGAATGAACGCATGCAGCCAAAGAAACCAAAACATGAAAGGATAGAATTTTGAATGCGTGCAAGGATCACATGCAGCAAAGAAAGACTGTTGTGAATGAGTGGGTCAAGTTGTGCTTATCTACGTTCAGAATAGTTCAAGAATCGGGCCATTTTATACATTCAAAACAGTGTAGGTCAGGGTTGAGTCGTGTGAATTCATGTTTAGAACAATGTTGTTGGATCGCATATCGCAATCGGAGTAGGAGGAATATCGTAAAAACACATAAGTCATAGAAAATGCGAAGCATAATATGATGAAGTATCAACTGGCGTAGCAACTGACGTGGTTGTTGATGTGGAAAATGACGTGGACCTGACCCCACAAATAGAAAATAAATCTTGATGGCGTGGCAGGTGACATGGTAGATGATGTGGCAGGTGATGTGGTAGATGACGTGGCAGTGAAATGGTACCCTCGGTGGGACCCGAACCCTTTATCGCAAATCGAAAATCATAAGAGGTGATAACTGGAGATCAGAGCATGTTGCGATAAGAAATCTATGAAACAGTACTGTGATAGGAGAATGTGATAAGGAATCTGCGATAGGAATTTGTGACAGAACAATTGCGATAAACATGAGTGGGATCTCTTCGCATATCTCATATTGAGAGATCTGAAAGGAGAAAGTATAAGAAATATGCAATAATAATCTATGATTAAATAATTTCTATAAAGCCAGGTGAAACCCTTCACATATCGCATATGAGGAGATCAGATGGATGAAGGCACACTCGATAACAACATTCGCCGAAGTGTGAAGTGTGATAAATAGAGTAGACACGATGCAGATTGATGCTGAAGTCCAAAGCTTTTCAAATCTGTAAGGAATTCCTTTTTGTTAATAAATTGCAATGGAAGTGAGAAGGGTGAATATAACGAAGAATGACCAATGATCGCTGAAATGCAATAAAGTGACCAGAGGCAAAAAATTTCAAAATTTAATTGCAAAATATTCAAGGTGCCTAGTTCATGTAGTTTGCGCTAATTTTATGAAGAAAATATGAACACGGAGTTGACTCGGGTAAGTAAAATAAAGGTTGAACGCAAGAGGAGAGACTTGGGCAAGTGACCCGACTATAGAATAAATGTGATTGTTGCTAGTATAATAAAAAAAAAATTGAATGCGACAAATGGACTTGGGTAAAGAGACCCGACAATACGTGAAAAGATTGAACATTGTGGCTATGAGGAGCTAGGCACCATGGGTAGAGTTAGGTGTTGAGACAAGGAGAATGGTGAAAGTTGTGGGCATGAGAATAGGCAGATTCGAGCAAAAGACAGTTAGGGTGACACTGTTAGAAATGTGCCAACTGGGTCAAGTCCAGAAAAAGGCATTTGTGCAAAATTGCTATAATATAATAGCATAAACAAAAAGTACAATGAAAAATTAGAAAGGAAAAATACATAACGACCTAAGAGGTGAAAGGGATGAGTGAAATATTTTTGTAGCTATAAGTGTATTTATTATTTTTTATTATATGCGATGCAAAGGCAAGTCTCCATAGGCATAGGAAAAACTGTAATGAGTGATGAAATGATTATTTCTATATTTTTTTTATGTAATAACCTTAACTGAAGTGTGAGGAATCAAATGTGTGGAAGGCATAGATTCAGGCCTGTTCACTTCTTATTCCCTGTAGAGTGAAAACAGTTAGGAGTTATCTATATAAGAGATGTAATATCAGTGTGCATAGAGAGGTAATAGAGGGGAAGAATGAAAGAGAGCTGATAGAGATGTTGTGCACATCAGGAGCTGATATGAAGCAGATGTGAAGGATGAAGTGGCAACAGTGGAGAAGGAGTATAACAGAGCTGATATCCAGATAAATCTGCATTTTAGTTTCATGTTGAGTGAGGGGATTATAGTCTCCTTTCAATTTGTAGCTTGATAAATTTCCAATTAGAGCTGGGTGAGGTAGGAGCCTCCTATAGGTTGTAGTGTGTAGAAAATATTTTGGAGTTCAAGCTTCATTCCAAGTTGTAGCTTGCAGAATTTGAGGTAGGAGCATCTTCTGGGTTGTATCTTGTAGAAAATGCATGCGATTTGGTGCTTCCATTTCATGTTGTAGATTGATAGATGTCTAGTTTAAGCTTTTTGAGTTAGGAGCCTCTTGTGGGTTGTAGCCTGTAGAAAATAGATGGGAGTTGGAGCTTCCTTGCAAGTTGTAGCTTGTAGAATCTAAGGTAGTAGCCTCCCATAGGTTGGAGCCTATAGAAAATCAATGGTGAGAGGGAGTTGGAGATTTCCTTTGCATCACAACAATAATAATATGTGGTTTTCTCCCCTATGGGTTTCCACTTATATATGTCGTCTATATGCTTGATGATTATGTGTTGATGTGATGTATTATTATGCTTAATTACTTGTTGTCCACACATATAGTTTGCTGACTCATTATGTATTAATCTTCCTATAAAATAAAGTAGTTAATGAGTTGAATGAAAAGAGTATTAATGTCCATGAATGTACTAAACTGATTCACCCTGCCACCCCCCCCCCCCCCCTCTTATCAGTTTAGATAAGGGTTCATCAATTGGTATCAGAGAAGGTTCCTTTGGTGTAAGCCTAATAAATTGAATTAGATTTGGTTGAGTCATGGACTATCAAAATGTACCCATGTTGTCTACAACAAAATTTCCTGAATTGAGAGATAAAGTTAAAACATATTTAATGTCTTATGAACCCGAGGTATGGAAGCTTGTATGTGATGGTTACTACAAATAATCTCCCTCTTTGTAGGAGCAAAAATGGAATGCGAAGGAAAAATGTGTGATATATAAAAATATTCATAACAAGGATCTTGACTCAATAATGGAATTAACTCCTACAAAAGAAATCCGGAATAGATTGCATCTCATGCATGAAGGAGACACTAGTGGTTGCATTATCAAGAAGGAGAAGATAAACAAGAAGAAGAAGAAAAATTCCTTTCAAAAGGAAAAAGGTCAATCAAATGAAATACGTTCTAGGATGATTGGATGTGACTACCATGAATAAATTACAGTTGAAGAACAGGCAAAAATTGACACAACCTGGACTGAAATAGAAAGATTGAAGAATGAAAACAAAGACCTTAAGACACTAATGAAAATATGTGATGAGAGAGAATATGAGGATAAGGAATAAATTGCTTGCATAAAGGAACAACTTGAAGAAGCAAGGATATTAGGAAGAATGATTAATAACCAGCTTAAGGATAGATATATACAATATGAAAGACTAGAGTCTGAAATCATTTCAGCTAGAAGACAACTAGATTAAGAAGAAACTAAATTTGTTAGAATACTAGATAGAGTCACAGGTAAGTACAAAGGTAAACTTCCATTCAAGTGATTTAACTATGGAGGAGTGTGCCGCTATGCCTCAAAATGTCCCAATAAGATAATAGAGAATTAGTCTAATGGGAAAGAGAAAGGAAACTCGTATAATATGAAGAAAGGGAATAAATATAAGAGAAAAACCCTTTTTCCCCAGCGAGATAGCAGTGCATCTGAAAGATCAGATGAATTCCCAAATGAAGAAGGAATCTCAGAATTCACATTAATGGGTATGGATGATATTGAAGATGATTCTCTGGAATCTGAAGAATAAGGTAAGGTAGACCTTGAGGGGAAGTTGGTAAGTGCCTTAAAGGAAATTGAAAGGCTTAAACTTAAGAGTAATAAACATAAAGAGAATCTTCTAAAATATGAAAAGACAAAACCAGATTCAGAAGATCTTATTAAATTGAAAGTTGAACTAGACGAATCATGGAAAATAGAGGATATTCTAAAAGGGGAAATAAAGGAGAAAAATCAGGTGCATGAAAAGTTGGAAGAAGAAGTGGTAAGCCTAAGGAAGAAATCAAAGAAGGCACAAATTGAATTAACTATGAATATTCCTCGAATGGAAACCTTTGGAAAGTTGGACAAGATAATAAATGCCTAAATATCTCTTCTTATAAAGGCTGGGATAGGATATGATGGAGAAACTAGTAAGTCTAAGGTAGAGAACAACAAGGATGTCAATTTTGTGAAAGCTATAATAAAGGAAAATGATAACTCTCATCAATCTAAGATTATTTCAGCTAGAAGACTGATAGAAGAAAGGAGCAGGTTATGTAAGTAGATCAGAGATGAGATTTCCTCCATTGAGAACTCAGAGGACGCAGACATTGAAAGGGATGATGAAGCAACTCAAAAAGGATCCATAGAAGCAGAAGCCAACAAGAACTTGATATATAAAGAAACAAACATAAACAAGAACCAACATCAAGAGACAAAGAATGACAGGAGGAAGTAATCAGTTGGAAAAATCTCAATTGTTCCTGAAGATAAATTAAACAAGTTCAGAAGATCTCAAAGGAGGTTCTTTCCTCCTATGAAAAATATCACATGTTTCTCTTTTCATAAACAAGGACATATTGCAGCACATTGTGATACAAGGCATATCAAATATAACCAGCAAAAGATGCAGCAAATGAGAATACCCCCTCAAGCAAGTAGATGGAAAAGAAAATCTTTCACCAAGTACACCAATTATTTCCACGCCTACTATTATTCATGAAATGACTTTGGACATGTAGCAGCTCAATGTAAGACAAAGAAAATCAAATGTAACCATCAAAAGATGTAGCAAATTAGAATATTACCTCAAGCAAAAAAATGGAAAGGACAACCTTTCACCAGGTACATAAATAATTTCCGAGGCTAATTTTATTCATGCAATGAATTTGGACATAAATCTATTGAATGTAAACTATGTTAAAAAAGGAGCACAAAATTTTATACATCAGCTCAAATGTACCTAGGTAAAATAACATGTTATGTATGCCACAAGCTTGGACACAAAGAAAATGATTGTAGCCTAGCATATACATTAAACGACTCTAGACAGATGATGGAATCAAATCAATAAGACCAAATTGTGAATCAAAAGGAAATCCAGACATTGTGAACAATGTCAATAAAGTATGGAAGAAGAAAAAAAAGAGGGAACCAATTGCTTCAATGACATAATGAACCCATCATAGAGCTAGGGGGAGCTGCTCGAGGAATCAACACAGACATCCAACCATGGTTTGACAAGAAGCAACTTCTCATGGGGAGAGTAGCCCATAAAAGTTGTCAAAGAAGAGATCGAACTATGGAGCTTGTAAAGATCTAGAGAGGATGATTACACTATGTGTCTCTCAGCAAGTGTTAATAATGTAACAAAATGTTTTAAAGAAGGATGAATAAAAAAAATGTTATTCTCAGTATATCATTACAAATATTCATCAATTAGTATTTGGAGCAGTCTTCTTATCAGTAGAATATCAAGTGTTAGTTTTGGAGTAGTGTTATGGTACAAGTCCCCAGTATCGGAGTAGTATAAAATACATCATGGTGTTGGTATGGTAGAAATACATCAAGGAGAATGTCGAGTTGCGTTATCAAACCATGGAAAGGTCATTAAAAGTGTCAAAATATCATTATCTTGTTTACATTTGAAGTATTATATTAATCATTGAAGCATAATTTATTCTTGGATTGAATTGCACCCTTCCTCAAGTCAGTATTAATATATCTTCAAGGCCCCTTTCTTAAGATCATTCATAAAGCTGTAGTATTATGGGCTAGTTGTGTTAATCTTACTATTGAAGGTCAAGAGTCTATTATTGATTCATCAGAAGCTTACTTCAGCAGAAAGGAATTGCTGATATTTCACCAGTAGACAGAGTTTCATCAAGCAACAAGGGATAAAAGAAAAGAACGTTCTATGGTGACATGTCTTCCAACATTCTCATGAGGCTGGATAGCATCAGGTTGTTGTGTATATTCATGCAATCTCAATTATTTTCAAAATGTTACCCAAAAAATCCTCATATATCATATGAAGTCCGCAATGCATTCACAATGCTCTTGTAATTTTGAAGTACATATAAGGAAATGCTTATGTGTAACATAAAGAAATAGTCATGGATTATACAAAACAATAAGGAAGCAGTAATAGAATGGTGGGTTAGGTGTATTAATTCAAATACAAAAGGATTTATCAAGTGTGCAATGAATAGATGGAGTGTGTATATTCATTTAATAACAAAAGAATGGAATGAATGATGCTTATACTGAACTCAAAGAGGAGCAATGCAATATGGAATCTACACTAAAAACATTTTATAACCCCTTGCCATTGATGTTAAAGGGGGAGAAAAATCAAGGAGAGGAAGATAGGCACTTCTCAGAGTGAAAGGGGGAGGAAGTGTTAGAGGAAGTGTTTCCGCCAATGCCAAAAGGGGGAGACTATTGGAAATATTGTCATTGATGGCAAAGGAGCAGAAAGTAGCAGCACTTGAATTATCATTGAGGACAAAGGAGAAGATCATGATTAGCTGGAGTATTTTGATAAATAAATAAAAGAAGGCAAAAGTAAAGTGGAGGAGAAGAAAAGAGACAAAGGAGCAACATTATGCAAAAAGGAGGCAAGGAGCTCCAATGTGCAACCATGAGCAGCAAAGAGGCAAGAAGCAACATTAGAAGCATTATCTAAGGCAAAGGAGCAGAGAGGGGGAGAAATAAGGCATGGAGAAGCTGTAGAATTGCAATAAAGCCAGGCGAGACCCTTCGCATATCGCATATCGGGAGATCATATGGATGAAGGCACATTTCATAATATGATTCGCTGAAATGTGTAGTGCGATAAAGAGCATGGACGTGATGTAGATCGATGTTGATGTACAAAGGTTTTCAAATCCTGAAGGAAGGCATTTTTGTCAATAAATCACATCAGAAGTGAGAACGACGATTATAACAAAGAACCACCAATGATCGCCAAAATGTGATAAAGTGACCGGAAATTTTTTTTTTCAAAATTTAATCGCAAAATATTTAAGGTCCAGGGCTCGTGTAGTTTGCGCCAATATTATGAAGAAAATCTTAACACAAAGTTGAATCAGGTAATTAAAAGAAAGGTTGAACACAAGAGAAGAGACTTGGGAAAGTGACCCAACTATAGAATAAAGGTTATTGTGGCTAGTATAATAACAAAATTATGAACGCGACAGATGGAATCATGTAAAGAGACCCGACAATACATGCAGAGTTTGAACGTTGCAGCTATGTGGAGCTAGGCACCATGGGAAGAGTTAGGTGTTCATAGAAGGAGAAGGCTGAAAGTAGCGGGCATAAGAATAGGTAGAGTCGGGCGAAATATAGTTAGGGTGACACTATTGGAAACATGCCAGCTAGGTCGAGTCGGGAAAAAGGCGTTTGTGTAGAAATTGTATAATATAACAAGAGAAATAGAAAAGACAATGACAACAACAGAAAGGAAAAATGCATAACAAGCCAAGAGTGGAAAGGGCTGAGTGAAATATTTTTGTAACTGTAAATGTATTTATAATTTTCTATTGTATGTGATGTAAAGGCAAGTCTCCATAGGCATAGGAAAATCTCCAATGAGTGTTGAAATGATTATTTATGTATTTTCGTTGTTGTAATAACCTGAATTGAAGTGTGAGGAATGGAATGGGTGGAAGGCATAGAGTGAAGCATGTTCACATCGTATTCCCTATAGATTGCAAATATATAGGATTTATCTATATAATAGATTTAATATCAGTGTGCATAGAGAGGTAAGAGAGTGGAAGAATCAGAGAGAGCTGATAGAGATGTTGTGCACATCAGGAGTTGATATGAAGCAGATATGAAGGCTGAAGTGGTAGCAGTGGAGAAGGAGAATAACAAAGATGATATATAGGTAAATCAACATTTTAGTTTCATTTTGAGTGAGGGGATTGTAGTCTCCTTTCAAGGTGTAGTTTTATAAATTTCTAGTTGGAGTTGAGTGAGGTAGGAGGCTCATGTAGGTTGTAGCCTACAAAAAATATTTAGGAGTTGGAGCTTCCCTGCAAGTTGTAGCTTGCCAAAATTGAGGTAGGAGCCTCCTGTGGGTTGTACCCTACAGAAAATACATGGGATTTGGTGCTTCCATTTAAAGTTGTAGCTTGATAAATGTCTAATTGGAGTTGGTTGACGTAGGAGCCTCCTATGGGTTGTAGCCTACAAAAAATAGATGGGAGTTGGAAGTTTCTTGAAAGTTGTAGCTTGTAGAATCTAAGGCAGTAGCCTCTTGTAGGTTGGAGCTTACAGAAAATCAGCGGTGAGAAGGAGTTAGAGCTTTCCTTTCCATCAAAACAATAATAAGATGTGGTTTTATCCCTTATGGGTTTCCACTTATATCTATTGTCTATGTGCTTGATTATTATGTGTTGATGTGATGTATTATTCTGTTTAATTACTTGTTGTCCACACATTCATTTTGTTGACTCATTATGTATTAAGTTTCTTATAAAATGAATTAGTTAATGAGTTGAATGAAAAGAGTATTAAGGTCTATAAATGTACTACATTTATTCACCCACCCTCTTAGTTTAGCTAAGGGTTCATCACCACATTTTAATGGGATTATTCTCTATCTAGGGCTTTGGAATTGTCGGATGGTTTCAGAATATAGGGTGGAGGTGGTTTGAGGAACATTCCTAAACCCCTACGAAAATCTTGGCCGAATTTGGGATGATACACAGTAAATCCTGAGGGTGGTGTATCAGTAAGGCCTAATGATCCCATGTGGATTTTGGTAAAGCATAGAGAAAAGGAGATACAAAATTCCTCGAGGATAATGATGAGATCCGTAGGTGTTCCAAGCTAGGTTCAATTTTCTGATCTTTGTAGCAGTGTAGGTGAGATGACGATATGGTGAGGTTGGTGGGAATTTAAAATCTAGATTCCATTGGTTGTTTTTGGGTTGGTTTATCCATGAGATCCAAAATTCATTCTTGGAATATGGGACAAGGGTGACTATATGCAAGAGATATTTGGTTCAGTCATGTCTATGGTCAGGTGGTACGTGGAAGTCTTGAACTTGGATGGATCTTGCCAATTTTTAATGAAAGTTAAGTTATATTTATTTTATACTTGTATTTATGTGGATTTAATGGTTCTTATCTTATGGTTATTTATATGGTTATATGTTGGTTATAAGGATAGTTATGTGACTGGTTCTAGTCATTGTTTATTTCATATTTTATTTGTAACTAGAAGAAAAATGGATGCAAGACCTAATTAATGTTAATATAATTAATGGTAGAGGGTGGTGATCCCTATTGATAACTTTCGTATAAATTTTTAGTACCTTATGCTCAGTATTCTATTCATGACTTGTAGATTGCATTATCACCAAGTCTTGCACAGAATGTCATTCCCGATTGGGGATGGTTATGCCTAGTCATGGTGTCAGTTTTTGGTATATAATCATTATCCTTATTTAATTTATGAATTCTGAAAGTTACAGGGATTTATGGGAAAATTTCTAGCCCCATCCTTGGAATGTATCATTAAAATACGCAGTCACTGGCACAACACTGAGTAAAAAATTCCACCGTCTTAATAATGCAGGATTATGCATGCAATTGGGAGGGTTAGTAACTCTGATGCCTTGTTAAGGGAGATACTGGATGTAAAAATAGGGAAAAGTCATGTTGTGTTATGGGGATGGACACCTAGAGGGGTTGGGCTACTCCTTAAGGGTCTTGTGGCACCCAAGGGAAGTCAGTAGGGTTTGTTTTTCGACTCCATTTCCTTGAGGTCACCTAGGAGGTTCATTTTGGTCATAAATTCCCCTCATCTCATGTTTACCCTGGTTCAGCCAATGAAAGTGGGTAGATATGTGGGGAGGTGTAAGTTAAATTTTGGAATTCCTAGGAAGTATTTGAATCACAGGCACCACTCTTGAGGGTGGAGGTGGTAAACCTCTAGATTACATGTGTCAAAGAAAGTTGTAGAATGTATCTGGAAATATTGTGGAAAGAGGTCCTTTGGAGTCACTTTTCAGCTATAATATGTTGTCCTATCCCTTGAGAAATACCCTAAGTATTTGGAATCTATATTTAGGGTGATATATATAAGTGGGCTTGGATAAAAATATCTATGGCTGGGTTGGGATTATTTTTCCCAGGATCAGTTCTCTTGAAAATTACAAGATAAGGTCTCGTATGTATCTGCAATTCGCATGAATATTTTATTTGATTTATGGATTGAGATGGAATTTGTGAATGGAATGAATGTTATTGAATTTTTTTTTTCAAAATGTTACTACTGAAAACAATTTAGGACTACATTCTATCCTTATGATTCTCAATGGTATAATTTGATATGTTTATACTAAACTAGCAGGATCATGTTACATTTCTAAGTTGAAATGGTCTGGTTATAAAATACATAAATGTGCTTTTGTATGACTCGATAAATAACATATATTGTGAAGCCTTGAAGGAACTAAAAATATCTATAAATATTTTAACAAAAACATGTCAAATATTGGCCTAAAACCTCTTTTATTAATGAATAATGGTTACATTGAGGAGCCTATGTTAACAAGGTCTGTGCATACAAACGTAGATGTATAAATATACACTGGTTGCAAGAATATTCATCTGCTTGAGATGGATGTGTTTATGCTGAGGATGAATTCCTCTTTTAACTAAAATAACTTATGACCTTACGCTAATTGACTCCTAGCCATGCATTTTCAATAGCCTACATTCTTACTCTAGGGTCACTATTGCTGAGGATTAGATGTCCCTGCCAATTGCCAAATTTCCCTAAAACCCTTGAATGGTGCCATAGATCCACTTTCAATATTTATTTGGATGATGAAACCCCTTTCATGTGGCAAGAGAGGTGAAAGCCCTTTAGGATTTCACTACAAGTACTTGGTATAGGGTGAGCATCAGATTACGAATGTGGGAATACGTGGTATTCATTATCCCTATACGGTGAGAATAGGATGGGAACTTATTTAAGTGGTAGTAGCTTAAGCTCGGGATGGGTAGAAATGACAGGAGCTTATTAAGTCACCCTAGAGGTTATTGAACATTGGTGAAAACCTTGGAATTTACTAAACCATTCTAGCCAAGCCATAATCGAGGAAGCTAGTGAAAGGTGAGAGGCAAAAAAAAGAGTGATATATGTTAATAAAAATTTAGACCAAGATAGAGTGGGTTGCTCAAGATCTATAAATCATCCTTGGCTAGTTCATGGTGAATATCCGTTGTGAGTAGTTTTGTGGTGATGTTGATTGGAGTCTTAAGCTCATAGCTAAACCAAACAAACCTTGTCCTCTAAAATTGGGAAAACCCTAGTCGTGAAAGCCTTGGATTTTTTTTTTAGAGATTCAGTTGTATCATGATTAGCATATGGAAGTTGATGTGGCTCAGAGCTTCTATCTCAGGAGTTTAATTCAAATAACAAACAGGATCGACAATGATTATCTCATCCCAGATGCATTGGCAAACACACAAGCTTGGTAGGTTTTTCTATTAACTGGGAGTGGTGCTCATAGGACAATGCCTCCCTGAGGACATAATCTGGAGATTATTTTTGTATCACAAGAATATCGATAGGAGTGACTGGGCACCGGGCCAGCTAGGCATACATCCTGAGGAGGAGGGTGTATTTCCTCTTTCGAGAGCATAGCCCACCATCCAGATCACCCCTGGAGTCAAATCTCGGAAGTAAAAAGAGATCATGCATAGAGGAGCAGGATATGAAGTAATTATGGCCCGGAGTGGAACACACATGCCTTGAAAACTATGTTATTGGTTGGGAACAGAGTCACTAATAAGTCAGCCTAATAGCTTCACCTAGGGACATTTGCAAGGGTGCAAACAGGTGGGAGCAGGGTGAGGAGTGTGGAATTATGTTGCACTGGCACCACGCATGCTAATCTGGAACGAGGGTTGTGCAGGGTACGACCCATCGATGAATTTGTCTCAGAGGATGGTTCCGAGAAGCATTGAGTAGTAGTATGAAGGAGCAGTAGGGCTCACATGGCATCGACTCATCAAGGCCTAACTCTTAGAAGTGGTGGGGGGTCCCATCTGCTGGGTGTGGATCCAATGGAACACTTTGTCCTAGAGGCCTTATATCTAAAGTGAAAAAAGAGTGCACAAAGTGAGTGTTAGGGTAGCAAGAAATGAGATGACATGGTGTCATAAGCATGTGGGCCAATCAGAAGAGATGGAAAGTCTAAGGCAATGGTCCATCTCTTCTACATGGTCTAAAGGTCCCATCTTGGAGGTGCACTAATGCGCAACAACATGACCATCATAATAGAACATGTAGGATTATGTAAGTCAGGTGGTGTTGGAAAATAATGCACCTAAATTAGTGGAAAGGTGGCCCACCTGATAGGTCATGCCAAGGGAATCATCTCAGAGGCATCAAGGGGTAAAAAAAGGAGGGTGTTAGGATACGCGAATTGGGGTGATGTGGCATAGTCTATGGTGGAAAAAAAAGTCAGAATGAAATGCCAATGTGGAGGAGGCTATGTAGAGCCATTAAACACATAACACTAATAATAAGGTGCCAACAGTTAATAAACAACCACACCGCGACATGCCGAGATCAAGGAAAATGAGATGATGTTTGCCGAAGGGTCATCCTACAAGCGTGAGGAGAGTTTGTGTTATAGTATTGGGATGATGTGGTTAGATTGTGGCCATTGGATTCAATTAGGCATAGTGGGACCCGTCGGGCATGGGGGTGCAATGTATGTATGTATATATATATATATATGTGTGTGTGTGTGTGTGTGTGTGTGTGTGTGTGTGTGTTTGTGTGTATGAATGCATACATGTACGAGGTTAATAGGACTTGGTTATGAGGCTCTGAGGATAATTTGAGAAGTTCAGACAATGCGTCCAAACCCAGGTATGAGAAGTGATAGCCAACCCACTATTAGGCAAGTGGGTTTTCATTTGTTACAAGTTGTATCAGAGCATCTAGGTTCAACATTTTGATTGGATGGGGCTTTATTGTTAAAAAGTGATGATTTTTGGAAAATTAACTGAATAACTATTTAGGTGTTAAAACATAGTATAATAAATTGATTTCAACCCTAATTGGCATAATCACTTTTCAATATGTTCAAAACAATAGTAACCTAAATAATTGGCATGTTTGATTAAACTAGTAGTTGTGGTAGTTTCTAAATATGGCAGGTTTTAATGTTACATTGCTGATTTACTGCCTTGTTGATGACCATGTGCTAATTCATATTGTTTTTTGTAGATATCCCATTACTAAAACTCTATAAAGTGAAGGAACGTGGAATTATTTTTCCACTCGTTGATTATTATTCACTAGCCATTGTAGTTACTTGATATATGATTAATTCCTTTGATTTATTAAATATGAGGGGCATACTAACACGTTTTATTTTTCATAGTACAAATAGTCATCACAACTCCATGAATGCAAGTTTATTTTAATAATTTTGTTTTTTTAATTACCACATGAAAATATATTAGTTTGCGTGATTGACAACACATCATAATATGCCTAAAATAGAGATAAATCAATAATGAGGACTATAATGGTGTCGTACAGTTTAACCAATAACAACATGGAAGTGATGAGGTCAAGGCCAATGAAGAAGAAAGATAAATTAACCAAGGGGGAGGGAATTTATATCCAAATTGGATGGATAATTTGAGAGGCCTAGGGGCTAAAGTTAGAGGCTTTAGGGAAGATAATGAAAGGCTAGTAAGATCACAAGAGAAATAAGCTAATGTAAATGCAGTCATTCTGTAATGTCTCTCATATTTACAAAGGCATAAGAAATATAAGAGGAGAGCTAGTCATAGAGATAGAAAGATCCTTCACGATTCATAGTAAAATACTAATCAAGCATATTGTAGAAGATTAACGAAGAGGCATAGGGTTGAAATTCAAGAGAATATTCCAAGAAATATACAATTGTGCATCCCAAGTGGAGGAACCAATACACATATGCATAATTCTAGCATACCATCTAGTTCTACTACCAAGAGGAAGAACCATCACTCCCATCATCATCATTCAAGAAACAAGGAAAAGGGTTGCATGAATAATGTTTTTAAGAAGCCCAAGGCACCCATATTTGATAGGGATATGAAGAAATTAGAAGAAGAAGAATCTTGGTTGTTGGGGATTAAGAAGTTTCTTAGAATGCATGATAATTCACAGTATGAAATCTATAATTTCCACCTACATATTGAAGGGAGAGGTAGACATATCGTTGGAGGATTTGAAGAATGTTAGAGGCATTCATGAGGAGGATTTAACTTAGGCATAATTTGTGAATATCTTCAGAGGGAAATACTTATTTGAGCATTATTATGATGGAAAGGAAAAAGAGTTCTATAAACTCAAGATGGAGAAATTATTATACAATGAATATGTCACCACGTTCCTAGGACTATTGAGGTTTGTGCTATATCTGAAGGATAATAAATATAAGATTCAAATATTTTTTAGCGGGTTTCCTATAGCTTTTTGAGATAAAATTAAGCTAGTGGAAACACCAAATTTGAATGATGCTATCAAGAAGATGAAACATTATTATGAGAAGGAAAGATGCGAGACATAAATTAAAAGCAGCTGGAAGAAGAAGATAAATGTTGGACATAAGAATAATTAGCCCAAGAAATTTTATAAAAGAAGGAAGGTAGGCATCCATCCCCTGTAAAGTAACCCCACCAGAAGTTTTGTAGGTTTTAACCCTGTACAGAAATTATCTACAAACTAATTCTAAAAAACATAAAACAAACAATAGCGAGAGAATAAAAGATACAAAAAATATATGGATATATTTTTCCCCTATATTCCAAATCAGGACTACCAGCTTGATTTTTCATTATTTTCCTTTTATTTTTACAACACACACACACACACACACACACACATATATGCTGAAACATTCATAAACCCCAATCTATTAATCCTGGATTAGAACATAATCGTATTTCCTTGACCGGATCTACAAAATACTAGGGGTCGAAAACCATCATGCCCCAAAACCATGTTCAAACCCATGCACAAAACCATAGGCAGGTCCATCCACCGAAAATAGGGTCCAAAAAAAGATTTCCGTGGTGTTTCCCCAGACCCCATGCAGGGGGGCTAACCACCCACTATGAACCCTTGGACAGGGGGGGCTAGTGCTCCCACTATGACCCCCCCACTACACCCAGTGCAACGAACAGGGAGGGGCTATTTCCCCCCTTGTAACACCCCCCCCCCCCCCCCCACGCGTGTGACTAATCATGGAAATAATATAAAACACACCCAACATTATCCCACTTGTTTTTTTCTTTTAGGAGGGGGCCATAGGAGACCTTAGTCATTAGTGTAGCCTTGCAACACCCATTCTTTCTCTACAAAAGGAGAATTTATGAGTGCTCATAGACTTCGTCAATGTATCTGCAACATTCTTCAAGGTGTCCACCTTTACGAGAAACACCTTTTTATCCTCATCCGTATCTCTCACAAACTAATATTGAGCATCAATGTGCTTTATCTTTGAATGATAAGCATGGTTCTTAGCAAGAACATTGCACTTTTCCTATTAGAGTCTATCCTTATATCTCACTGCACAAATCCCATACTTGAACACAATATTTGCAACCAAAATTCTTCCTTGCTTGCATCGGTGGCTGCCATGTATTCTGCCTATGTAGTTGAAAGAGCCACTAAAAACTGTCTTTTACTCATCCAACTGAATGCACCTCGAAATAGGCTAAATACATACCCACTTGTAGATCTTCTTTGGTATAGATCTCTAGCCCAATCCACATCAACAAAAGCACAGATGTCCGAAACTCTATCCAATCCTAGTCTTCCCTGGTAGCACAAACCATAATCGCTAGCGCCATGCAAATATCTGAAAAATTGCTTCACTATTGTCCAATGCTCCTTCTCTGGTTTTGACATAAACCTTCTCAATACTCCCACTCCATGTGCAATGTCTGGTCTAGTACATACCATTGCATACATCAATCTACCCACTGCACTTGCATATAGAGCATGGGACATATCCTACTCTTCTTCTTATATCTTGGGACATTGTTCAACAGATAAGTTTACACCTACAGGAATAGGAACCTTCACTAGTTTACTATCCTGCATATTGAACCTCCACAATATTTTCTGGATATACCTCCTTTGGTTTAACCAAAGCTTCTTCTTTTACCTATCTCTCTTAATTTCCATGCCCAAAATATAGTTTGCAGCAAAAACATCCTTCATGTCGAATTTGGAGAACAATTGTGTCTTCAAATCTTGGATAATTTCTTCTTCATTTCCAATTAGCAACATATCATCCGCATACAAGACCAAATAAATAACATGGTCACCAATTACTTTAAAATACACATAGTGATCCTCTTTTCTTTTGGCGAAGCCAAGTACCCGTATATAGGTATCAAATTTTTGATACCACATACTTGGTGACTGTTTTAACCCATACAAAGACCTTTTTAACTTGCATACTAGTTCTTTCTTACCCTTCACCTAGGTTGCTTCATGTAGATCTCTTCTTCTAGATCCCCGTGAAGAAATTTTTTCTTCACATCCATATATTCTACCTCAAAATCAAATGCAACAACAACAAATAAAATTAAACTAATAGAATTAACCTTGGCAACAGGAGAAAACATATCACCAAAATCGATTCTCGACACCTGGGAATAACCTTTTGCTACCAACCGAGCTTTTTATTTCTCCACATTGCCTTTTATATTCATCTTCTTATTAAACACCCATTTTATCCTGAGGGGATTCCTTCCAGCCGACAATTCCACCTGATCCCATGCCTCTCTTTTGCGCAAGGTTGCCATTTCATCAACCATGGCCTCCTTCCAGAGTTTTCCATCCTCTCAATCCACTACCTCCCTGGTAGTTCTGGGATCATCATCAGTGATAGTTAAAGAAAAATTTCAACAAAAATAAGATGGAATATACCTTTTTGGTTGCCTTCTTTCCTGAACTGATCTTCTCACCACTGGAGTTTGTGGCTCTTCCTCTTATAAATATGTTCTGTTGTAGAGTTTCATTCGTACTCCTTTACCTCAAACTCTATCTTCCCAGGTTATTTTGTTATGAATTAATGTTTAACTACATGTTTTACCACTTTAAACACCACATCTCGACTGTACACAACCTTCCTTTTTTCTAGGTTCCGAAACTTATAACCTTTTAAACCATCCTTATACCCAATAAAGATGCACCTTTCAGATTTATTATCCAACTTGGTCCTTTTCTCCTTTGGAACATGCATATAGCATCACGTCCCAATACCCTCAGATGTGAAAGAGAGGGTTTCTTACTAGTCCATACCTCATGTGGAGTCTTATCCTCCAACACCGATGAAGCTGATCTGCTAACCTGGTAACATGCAGTTTCCACTACCTCTCCCCATAATTCCTTTCTTAACCTAGTACCAATGAGCATGCTTCTTACCTTTTCCATTAGCGTTCTTTTCATTCATTCTGCAACTCGATATTTCTGAGGTGTGTATGGAGTAGTATTTCTGCATGCTATACCACACTTCATACAAAACTCTTCAAATTCCTTCTTGTAGAACTCTCCACCATTATCTGTCCTCGACACCTTTATCTTATTCTCTATCTGGTTTTCCACCAGAGCCTTAAATTCTTTAAATATGTCAAAGACTTCATATTTCTTCCTTAAGAAATATATCCATGTATTTGTTGAGAATTCATATATAAATGAAACATAGTACACAAGATTTCCTAGTGATGGAACTGACATAAGTCCAAACAAATCACTGTGCACAAGCTCTAATATCTTGTTCACCCTCTTAGGGCCAGAAGAAAAACTCACCCGATTCTACTTCCCATATACACAATGTTCAAAAAAATCAAAATCCAGAGAGAAATTATACGTACCTTCTATCATACTATTCCCATGTAGTATCTAAAGGCCCTTCTTTCCAATATGTCCAAGCCTTTGATGCCATAACATGGTCTTTTCTCCAGAAACCACTGGGCTTTTTGCTCCAATTTCAGGAACTACAAAACTATTGTACCCATCAATAACAATGCTACCTTGAATCTTGTACATAGTTCCAATATGAACTCCCCACATTAATACTAGTGCTCCCTAAACCATCTTGCATGTATCTTTCTCAAACACTATTTTTACACTGGCATCGTTCATCTTGCTTACAGAAATCAAATTTCTAGCCAGTGCAAGAATATGCAGAACACCAGGAAGTGTTCTAATCCTTCCACCTTGTAGCTTCAGCTTTACTTTCCATGTCCAATTAGTTTGGCCATCCTATCATCCCCTAAGAAGACATCACCACCATCATACTTTTCATACTCGTAGAATCACTCCCTATGGGGAGTGAAGTGAAAGGACACACCTAAGTCAATCAACCATGCCTCATGATCTACATGTGTATTTGAAGAAGAATGAAAATACACATCTTCACCTTCATCTAAGGTGGTTTTTGCCTCTGCAGGAGGACCATCATCAGATCCCTTTCCTTTCTCAGGAGATTTAGATCTACAGTCCTTTTTGAAGTGCACTTCCTTTTCGCATTTCAAGCACACCTTTACAACATTTCCTAGAGATTTAGATCTCCCACTCAATTTTTATTTTTTTCTGTACCTTCCTCATACAGATAAGGCATCTCCATTCTATCCCTCCATATTTCTTCGTCTCATGTCCTCTAATAGCAAGGCTGAGACAATTTCATCAAGATTCAAGGTAGTTGTATTGCTACCTATTACAATAACCAGACTATCCCACGAATTTGGTAGAGAACAAAATAAACTGATGCACTTATCTTCATATGATATTTTAATATCAACATATGACAAGTGAATTACCACAATATTGAAAGTGCTCAAATGCTCTGTCACCAAGTCTCCATCCTTCATCCTCAGGTTATATAGTGTTTTCCTTAGGAACAATTTATTCAGCAGAGAATTAGATTGGTACAAAGTCCCTAACTTGAACCACAAAGCCTTCGTCGTAGCCTGCCCAAATACATTCAACAATACTAAATCTGAGATACACAATCATATTATGCTCTTTTACTTCCAATACAACTTTGCACAATCTTCATATGACATTGTTGTTGGTTCAGTACCCAGATCTTCCGTGATCCACTGATATTTATCCACCAGCAAATCCTCCATCTTGAGCTTCCACACCTCAAAACTCAAAAAATTAAATTTCTCAATCTCTATTTTTCCACTACTCACCATTTTCTTTCACCACAAGAATCAATCTCGCAGATCTCCCACTGAACTAGGTCTACCACAGGCCCAAGAAAAAACCCCTCAGTAGAAAAGGCGTCCCCTTGAAGCCGAAACAACTTTGGTTTGAAATGTAGGTTTTAACCTTGTACAGAAATTATCTGCAAAGAAATTCTTAAAAACCGAAAATAAATAGTAGCGAGAGCATAAAACATAAAACAAATATACATATAGATTTTTCCCTTGGATCCCAAATCTGGACTACTAGCTTGATTTTTCATTATTTTCCTTTTAGTGTCACAAAAAATATATGTACATGCCGAAGCATTCATAAACCCCAATCCATTAACCCTGGGTTAGAACATAGCCGTAGTTCCCTTGACCGGATCTACAAAATACCAAGGTTCGAAAGCCATTATGCCCCAAAACCATGTGCAAACCCATGCACAAAACCATAAGCAAGTCTACCAACCTAAAATAGGGTCAATTTTTTTTCTCCCAGGGTGTTTCCCCAGACGCTGTGCAGGGGGCTACTCGTCACCTTTGAACGATTGGACAAGTGGTGCTGCCACACCCCCTCTATGCCAGACGCAATGAATAGGGAGGGTCTATCTCCCCCCCCTGTGACTGCACTGCATGTGCCACTTCTTGTGGAAAGAATATAACACAAATACAACAAGTTTAATATTGAAGGATGACAACCACTAAGGTGTTGGACATGTGGTGAGAACCACTAATGAAGTGAATTTCCACATCAACATAATGTTGTACAAAATATTTACAGTGCCCAAGAAGCTCAGAATATGGGTGAGGTGGATTAAGATTTGCCTAGAATTTATGCAGTCATAGATAACCGCCAGGCAGACCACTAGACATCCATCATTTATACAGAAGGTAAGATGCATGACCAATTTATTTATGTTATAATTGATCTAGGTTCTATTTACAAATATATTATCCCAGTACTTGTTGAAAATTTCAATTTTGTCAAGGAGTTACATGAAGAACCATTGTTGGTTCAATTTTTAAATGAAACCAAAAGAAGAAATAACTACAGAATGAGATCATGTATGTTTGAGCTCATAGGCATGCCTAAAAAATGTCATCTCATTATATTTCCATTGGGTGCATGTAATATGTTGTTGGGCATGGACTAGTTCTACTATCATAGAACTAAAGTGAATTGTTATGAAAAAGAGGTTGAATTCCTAGATTAGTAGGGAGAAAGAAAAATTTTCTAGGGCAAGATGCCAAGAAAAAACCTACTTTAGTGAGTCTAATCACACCCATGGAGGAAAAGAACAATAGCAAGAAAGGATGCATTTTTCTTGTCATGAAAATTTGATCCAAACTTATGCAAGACCACAATAAAATACATAAATAAACATAAACATAGAGATGTAGTAGAAAAAAACTTCATTTCATTAATATCAAATAACTGAAATATGCTTATAGACAAAATGGAAATAAACTAGCTTAGGTAATGGTAGCTTATCTCTGAGAAGAGATGTGGAGGATACATGCCTCCAAACTATGTTACAATGATGGATTTAAGGCATATTTATTATTCAGAAAAAATCGAAAACCCTAACCATGCAAAAATTTAACCCTATGAGATGAAGTGCCAAAACTATGGGCCCCGATTAGGTAAATTAGTACATCAATTTCCCAGAGTCGTAACTTTGGCATACGATCTTTGTTTGAGGCACACAATCTAAGGAATACAAATTTTGAGTGGCCAACATCAGTTAAAGACCAATGTTGGCCATGGTGTTCCCAAAAAACATCATTTATGTCCTCAAAACGGCTCTAGAAGGTTAGGACATGACAAAGTGCCAAAAATAGTAATCTATGCTACAATTAAGAAAACTCAAAAACTGAAAGAAACAATGGTGGGGGTCCAAGTGGAATATGTGTGTGGCTAGAAATATACACCTAGATCACTCCTCCCCTCTTAGGAATAAATGGTCCCCATTGCGTTGAGTTCATCCACGAGACGAAGAAAATTATGTTCAACTTTTTCCCTAGTGAGCCACTTTCCTTGGTGCAGGAGTTGGTCATTTTTGACAACCTGGTACAACTGGATCTTCTGCATTCGAGTGTTCTCAATCTTCATGTCCATGATCCAATTAGTTGTGGCATGTTCCATGCAGTTATTATTTATCTCTATTTGTGTCAGTTGTTCTGCAATTTTTGATGTGTCCAGTAATGGTGGAAAGTAGGGTCGAAAGTGGTCCATATTGAACACTGGGTGAAAACCAAGGAATGGTCGAATACAAAGCTCGAAGACATTATCCTCAACAATATTTGTGATGGTGTATGGAACATATACGAGTGGGAGAAGCTTGTGGTGGTGTCCAGTGAGGTGCTACTTCTGCAAATGTAGCCATACTTTGTCGTCCACCTAGAACTTGTGTGGCAGACGATGTTCATCATGTTACTGCTTGTACTTAGCATTGGCTTTGTCCAATATTCCATGGACCTATTTCTGGATGTATTGAATGCGCTCAGTGAGGTTATTCGCCTCATCATATTTAGAGTAGACATGAGTAGAATCTTCTTGAGTAGCTGCAAATGGTATGGCCACATCAATGGGACATAGCAGCTAGAATCCCAAGCCCACCTGAAAGGGGTTGTGGGTAGTTGAGATATGGAGAGCCCAGTTATAGGTGTGATGGAAATAGGTGGGGTTTTCATCCAAATTTCTTGTATGGTTTGAGTTCTAAATGCACAGAATGTGTACAATAATCTTGTTCATGACTTCTCTCTAGACATTAGTTTGGGGGTGGAAAGTTATGGAATTAGTGAGCTTGGTGTCCAACATCGAAAAGATACTTGACCAAAATGTACTGAGGAATCTATTGTCCCAATCTCAGATGATGGAATGTGGGATTCTAAAGTGTACACACACTCATTCAAAAAATATTTTATTAATGGATTCTATTGTGATATTATTCTTGTAGGCCACCATAATGGCCATCTTAGAGAATCTATCGACGACCACAAAAATGCAGTCATTTTCATGCTTTGTAGAAGGAAGGCTCAATATGTAATCCATCGATATCGATTCCAAAGGTTGACTAGGGGTAGGAAATGGAGTATATAGGCCTCGATTCTTGATGGTCAGTTTGGGAATGGAACAAGAAGTGCAATATATGATGTACTTCCCAACATCCTGTCGATGTTTTGGAACATAGAAATACCTCTTCAATACTACCATTATTTTCTCAACCCCAAAATGTGCAGCAGCTTGATTTTAGTGTTATTACCAAATCATCTTGGAATTCTTGCTTGAAGGAACAAAAAGGAGTCCCAGGTGGCATAGCAATGCATCCTAGAGGTGAAAATCTGGAAATTTCTTCCATTCCAGGAGTTTCTGATATGTGTTTTTGAATTTTGGATCACTTTTGTAGAGATGCGGCCAAACCAAAGTTTTGTGCCCACAAGGGTCGAGCCTAGTGGTTAGTGCCATGATCAGAAGTTGACTGAGGAAGTCTACAACATTATTGGTGGTTCCTTGTTGTACTTGATGTTAAAATGGAACAGTTGCAGGTATGTGGATCATTTCTTATGGCGATAATTATGCAACTTCCCTTGTATATGTATGAAATGCAAGGGTCGTCGATATTTGTGGATGATCGTTTCCTTACCCAAAATGTAATGCTTCCATTGTTGGTAGAATTTCACAATGAAATACATCTCTTTGTCATGGGTGGGATACTTCTGGACTGTGTCTGGAATTGTCTCA
This sequence comes from Pinus albicaulis, assembly GCA_034641835.2. NCBI lineage: Eukaryota > Viridiplantae > Streptophyta > Pinopsida > Pinales > Pinaceae > Pinus > Pinus albicaulis. The sequence goes on from JAXQQM020083139.1 coordinate 54,391, forward strand.
CTGTGATATGCCATTGAATGCCCCTGCTGAGTAAGGAATGCCCCAATAGCATAGTCAAAGGCATCTGTGTCTATCTAAAATAGTTGCTACAATCCTAGGAATGTGAGCACTGGTGTTGAGTAGAGGTGATGCTTCAACCCTAAGAACACCTTTTGTTGTGATTCAGACCAAAAGAATCTTTCTTTCACCTCTCCCTTGGTGACTTTACTCAAAGGCCAAATTATATGAGAGAACCCCTACATAAACCGACGGTGGAAATTGGAAAGACCCAGAAAGTTTCGGAGCTCTGTTAGAGTGTTTAGGGTTGGGAAATCCTGAATGACCTATATCTTGTTTGGCTCCACATGCACCCCCCACTCCACAATGATGTATCCAAAATATTGAACCTTGATCATGCCCAAAGTGAATTTTTTCTAATTGGAACACAACTTGTGTTTCAAGTTCTACGTTGACCCAAAAGGCATGAATAGCCATTGAAAGAGGCCCTCCTTGTCTTTGAAGGAAGTCTTCCACACCTCATAGGTTTTGATTGGTACCCGGCGATACCTGGAATTCAAGTCAATCTTGCTAAAATATTTCGTCCCCTTGAGTTTTTATTGAATATTATAAATCCATGGGATCGAATGCCTATTCCAGAAAGTGATCTTGTTTAGTGCCATATAGTCAATAAATAGCCTCATAGTCCCATCCTTCTTCTACACCAACATGATGAGACTCCCATAGGGAAATGAACTCAGTTGGATAGGACCTTTTTGCAACAACTCCTGAATCTACATCTTGATTTCTTCGTTCTCTAGAAAAGAGCGCTGATAGATTGGTTCATTGGGTATCAACGTGCCTCAGGTGAAATCAATGGAGTGCTTAACTTGACAGTGTAGAGGCAACCCTGCAGGTGAGGTGAAGATGTCCCCGTATAACTCCACGACCTTTTCCATCTATTTTTGTTGTGCGAAGGAGCCCTGTCTTGAGGTCATGGTCACAATATTCCTCTTTCCCTAAGGGAGGATCGTAATGAAAAAAAATTCCTGGTCTAGGAAATAAACTTACTGAATTTATTTACAACGATCAAAGACATGGCGGTAAGCGGTTCTACCTCTGGTATCCGGTATAACCTATTACCCAAACTAAAAATAATATTGTGAGGCCTAGACTCATACACAACATGTCCCTTCCACAAGTATCATTTTCCTAATCATAAATCACAAACTTCAAGAGAATCAACATCCTATAATTCCTCATTCGTGAAATTATTTATGATTTAGGGAAGGAAATACTATTGGCTGACGCAGAGATCCCATCCTAGGTGAATCCACCCGATGGTGTATGTTTGTGGGTGTGTTGTGGTCGGGAGGCCCAACCTCTTCATGACCTTTTCTGAATTTAGGTTCTTTTGGGTCTCGCTCTTGACAATAAACTGCAACGAGGAACCCTTCACCCACATTTTGGAATGGAAGAGGCACTCTCCCTCCTGCGGGTACTTCATAATATGAACAAAACCAAATCAAGTAAGTTTCAAAACACATGAAGTATATTAATAGTGATTTTCCTATCTGGGAAATTTCGTTGAATGACCCTATGTGATCCTCTCAGTGCTTGCAAAAATTATGTTTTTATCTTCTCTAACACAAGAGAAATATAACCAAACATTAGCTGAAAATATTCCAAATTGAATGAAGAAATGGATGAAACCATCGTTGATCCCTCAAACTAGTATTAAAGCATAAACGTTCTAGTCAACACTGGCATGAATTCTAGAAAAAAAGGCAGAAGTGATATTTTTCTTCAGAATATCCCAATCTAAGGTAGATACCACCCAAAACCATTTTGTGGCACAAAAAAAAAATATGAATAGGTTGCTTGAGGAATTTTGGCTGAAACTTCTCCAAATTAGATTTTGAAAATTATCATCATTCCCCTTTATTGATTCCAAAAGCCTTAAAAAAGATCCCTAAGGGTGACTCAAATATTTAGTACATTTTGAGCTTAGAAGCCTTCGATAACGAAGGAATAACAAGAAAAATATGGTTCATCATGGGTCATATTGGAAAAATTGATGTAGCTGAATAAGGCATCCTGGCTAACATTTCAACATAGAAAAGGTGAATAATGTACTCCTTCATATTCCTCTTAGGAACATAAGGATCAATTATCCACATCTTTAGTGTCTCAATTTCATGCAAGAAGATCCTCTCTTCTTCTGATTTGGGTCAGGCTTCAACAATAATCTACATGAGGTTTAGAGAATCCTTGGGATATGCATACATAGTGAAATGTTCAATGATTTTAGGATTTCTCGAAGTGGAATATCTAAAAAATTTAGTGAGGTAGATCTAGAATGTTTATGAGTAAGACCAAATTTGATACTACTATTGGAATGTGCAACCAGAATGAAAAAATAGGGATTCATTACATTCGTTAAGATTGATACATTCATAATTTCAATATTTTGACCATTTGATTTAAGTTCCAAGTTCTCTTGGACATTCAAAAGTTTTCCACCAAAACCTTAACAGATTAGGTCTCTAACAATTCCCTTAAGTTCTTTCAATTAGAACTTTTTATAAAATATATATTGAACATAAACCTCTGTGATTCGCAAGGGAGTACCACAAGGGAGATGAACCAAATATATCTATGGTACATATTTCTTTTCACAATAGTACTTATGTTGTGAGCTCGAATCTCATCAAATTTAAATACATGTTAAATTCGGTGGTATACGAAACTTTGAGAGTGGAAATTTTAATGAGGAGTGGGACGTTGGATCCATGTTGTACTAGTTCATATGCCAATTTTCATTCCTAATTATTTGCACAAGTTTTAAAAGAATGGAATGTTGTATTTCATCAGTGAACGTACTTCGCAACATAAAATTCCTTGCTTCATTTATCAATGAATTTCTCTATAAAACTTAAATTTGTTCCTAGTCCACAACTTAGAAATATTTATTTTCTTCTCTAACGAGAGTTGTTGCGTGAGTCCTTTGTGTTAATATATGACTAATTATGGGAATGAAGACTTTTTTCCAATCCTAAATCCTATAACTCAAGCCATATAGGTTAAGATAATTATGAACGCAAACAAATTATGCCTAGCTTCCCTTCAATAGAATTCGAAATGCATGTAGATTACCAAAGTAAAATTTAAAATATTAAGCTCCTACATTCAAAAGGATATTCCCCTGTCGTTTCTCATTCCCCCATGACAAAAATTGCAGAGAAAACTTGGAGGAAAGGATTTCTATTCTCAATATTATGAATCACTTAAATAATATTATATTGGAGACATCAATAATAAATTACTACAGTGAGATTGAACTCAACTCAAAAGAAGAGGAATCAACTCAAATAAATATGATACTTAGATGGAAGGTTATGACACATAGAAGGTGGTTTGAATTAGATTCTCCAATACTCCTCCTTAATTATAGCCATATAAAAATTCAATTAAGATGCCTACTGGTCTATGCCTTTGTTAGGTTTAGAATTTAAAATTTTGACTTCAACCACATTTACTTTTCTTCTTCTTGCATTCCATATCTTGTAGCCTCTAAACTTTTTCATCATTTTCTTCTTGATGTATCCTTCAAACATTACTTTCCTCATTTATTAAACCTTGAATCCCATCTTTCCAAAAAGGACTTATTAAAAATGGCTTCCGTTTAAAAAAAAAAAATAGGCCCATTTCTTCTAGGAAAAAGGCTTCATTAATTATATTAAAATAAAGTTGAGTTCCACTTTGGTCAATTTTTGAAGAGGCATTATGTAATTAAAGGGTATGCAAGTATGCAAGTTTCTCTTAAAAAAATATGGAAAATAAGCCTTTTAAAAGATATTTTGTTAAAATTTTAAAGAGTTTAAAAGAAAACAACATGTATATATTTTTTTAAATGGGAGAGGATGATGCATTTGAGAAGTATTCAACCCCTATGTGAAGCAAGGACTAAATAAGTAAAAGGAAAATCCAAGGGGCTCAATAGGTCAAAATGAAAACAAGAGATTTTTGAGATATTTTTAGATTTGGAAGAGAAGAGGAAAAATGATGTGTTTGCATTGAAATGCATATAGTAATCTCTAGATGACAACATTCTTCCCCTGATTTAATATGCCAAGATAACCAAGGAGGAAATGGATACCCTTGAGAGGATTTTTGGTGTAAGGGGGAGAATTTAAGTTGAAGATGAAGGTGGATCTATAGCATCATATATACATCAAGAGGAAAAGCTTGTTGAAACGAACTATGCTTAGCCACAAGGGATGATGTATGTGAAAAAATTGCAGAATAATCATAGGAGGAGTGCATATGTTCTTGTGAATCCCACTATGCAGAGTGGAAAGTGGATGAAAATTTTGTGAAACCAACAAAAAATCTTATTGATGAAAATTTAGCCAATCCAACAATAGAGCTTGCTGATGAAAATATGGTGAATCCAAGAACAAATCTTGGTGATGAAGTTTTTGTGAATCTAGCAACAAAGCTTCGTGATGATAGTGAAGCTGCCATTAGAGCAGACAATGTTATGGTGAATCCAAAAATTAATATTCCTGATGTAAAATTTGATGAAACTTTTTGTCTAATGATGGATGGTTGCAGATGATGAAACATAAACATGATATTAACATGATGTTATTCATTGAAGGAAGCACACTTAAGTCTAAAAATTAAGTGGAAGACAACTTGTCTACAACAACACAAGTTAGTAAATAATTGTAACAAACAAAACAAATAAAGAGATATAGGAAGGGGAAAAGAAGGAAGCACAACAGGAGAAATATCTCATTGTAGAGAAGAAGGAAGAAAACCAATATGGTTTTGAAAATATTTTTAATTGTAACATTGATTTCCAATATGCAGACACACAAAACGATTATGAAGGAGAGTTAAAATTTCCTTGAAGCATGGCTTGCAACACCATGCGTTGATAACATCTACATATAAGTTGCATAAATTAATGTTGAAGACAACATGCATGATGAACACATCAGTGAAATTTTAAGGTACTGGAGTGTTGAATAGATAAAATTTTATTCTCACCATGTGTTGCAGTAGATTGATGATGAAAATCACACTAAAAAAGATAATATGTGGTAGCAGTCCACCTACAAGTCATTTTTTGAAGAATTCCAGGAAATATTTAGACAACCTAGAAAAATAGAATACCTGAACCAATAAACGGGAAAACTAAGGTTTGAATGATAAAGCAAGAAGAAAATGATGGAACAATTTAGAGGCTACAAGATCTGGTAGAAGAGAATAAGAAAAGAAAATGTAGTTGAAGTCAATTTTTTAAATTACAAGGCAAGATGAGACATAGACCAACAAGCATCTTAATTTATTTTTTTATGTGGTTGTAATTAAGGAAGAGTGTTTGAGAATCTAATTCAAATCACCTACTAGGTGTCAAAATTGTCCATCCAAGTGTCCTTATAGTTCAATTTTAGTTATTCTATTTTAGTTCAGTCTCACTGCAATTATTTATTGTCAATGTTTCCAATGCAGTCTTATTTAACTGATTTGTAATATTGAGAAGAGAAATCCTCCTCTCTAAGTTTTCTCTACACTTCCAACCACCTCGTAGGTGTCATAAACATCCATTCAAGGTTCATAGTTAGTTGAGTTGATTATAGATCTTTTGAGTTTTTTTTTCCAGTCTCACTATAGTCATTTACTACTAATGTCTCAAACGTAATCTTATTTAAGTGATTCATAATATTGGGAAGAGAAATCCTCTGCTCTAAGTTTTCTATGAAATTTTTGTCACCCCATGTGCTATGCAAGTTTCATGTCTATATTTAAAAAGAAAATAATATATGGTAGCAAAATGGAGAGGTCAATATCATTCCCTGAAGTTACATCCTCGCTTCTCTCGAATCCCTCTACTAACAAACTAGGTGTCGTTATCCCTATAGGACACATAAAGGACATAAAAGCCTAACAAGAGGAATAAATAATAATGTATATTTCCCATAAACATGACGATCAAGTATTTGACAGGAAATATATGAATGGTCCTCCCCTCATGGGAAACAATAAAATAGATGAAAATATCAAAATGAATTTGTTAGGGATGATCCTACATCAGGAGGGGATTATGACCATTGTTTTAGGGTTTCATTGCATGAGTTTCACTGATTTAGAATTACGAAGGGAATGTTGAGAATTAAGGTTTATAATGATATTTCCTTGAAATTATAGTTGGTATTGAGTGTCCTATTTCACTTTATTATGATATGTCCATCCATCAATAAATGTTCTTGGTGACATTGCACCAATAAATCTAGCACCTTGTCATGAAAATTACTTGTGGATAGAAGTTGATAGAGTATTTGGAATTTTCATTTTTAAATTAACAAAAAATGTCCAAGATCAACATAGCTTAGGTTATGGGGATGAGCTAAGTTTTATTTGAGACAAAAAACTCTATAAGTTGACTTTACTCAAGAAATTATATTCTGTCCATGGTGGTGATGATATGATATCATCTTATGAGATCAACCCAAGGTTGTACGGATGCTTATAGGTTTCCATGTAACTTGGAAAAGTACGAGTTCTTAAGACATGAATAAATTAGGTAATGAGCGATGATTTATAGTGTATAAATATGATTTATGTAATGTCAGTTGAAGTTGCTTACACCTGTACATATGGTAGTACATACTGATATGAGGATACTATCTCCAAGATTCCCATTAAATTAAAAAAAAAAAGTTGTAATATTTAACATAGTTTGGAAAATGGTTCATCTAAAATTCACAATAAAAATAAAAATATAAAAATAAAAATAAATGTATAAGGAAATAAAAAAATTGTTGTACTAAATAGTTACATTGCCATAGAATTAACCAATTCGCTAACCTTCGTTACATGTCTTACACCCATTGAAACTACAAGTCATAAAAAAAATAAGATAATACAAATTTCCATAATAATAATAGATAAAAAAATAACGACTAAAATCATGTATAGGATAATAAGTATCATAATTATGATAGATTTTTGAGTTCCTCATGAATAATGATAAGAATATAAAATCTCTAAATTTATTATGAAGTATTGTTTTTTCACATATAAAAAAAGTCAAAATTTAAACCATTACATTAAAAAATTTCAAGGCTACATTTCGCTTCATAAAATAAATCAATACGAGTTTCATTGTTTCCATTGTTTGATAAAAAAGTGTTTTCAATTAATTGTAACATCTATAATTAAAGATTGCCTAGGGATTTATACATGTATCCTTCAATAAGGAATAGTATAATATAAATATTTTTTAACTAGTTAAATTAATTATAAATAAACAATTTCTGGTTGACTTATTTTGAACTCCGATGGCCAAAATACCTGGTTTCTTGTGGGCAGGTTGAGGTCTAGTTTTGTAGCTTTTTCCCGATTTTATTAATAGAAAATAAAAGGTACCACCTAAGCTTACAAAAAAAAAAAATATTATAAAACAACAATTTGAATTCAACTTGAATGGTAAAAACTTCAAGAGCATGTTTATGTTGTCTAGAAAGTTCTCAGTTTTGTCCCTTGTGAAATTCTCTTCCTCAACTCAATGCTTCACTGATGAAACTTCTTTCCTCCATACTGGGCTCTCTTCTTTCCCATAGAGCCATGAATTGTGATGGGGCTATACAAAATACTAGTGCACTAATATGTGGAGGAGATCCTTCAAGCTCAAGAGTTTCCTCACAAGAATTTGACTTTCACCAAAACCACCACATATCTTAATACTTACTTAAATCTACTAGTAGGATTTCCAAAAATTTCTTTCTCATAATTTTTTTCTTGATTTTATAAAAGGTTTCAATAGTTCCATTTCACACCTCATGCAAAAAAAAAAAAGAAAAAAAGAAAAAACTTTATTCTATTATTTTGATTATTCATCTATCCAATACTTTATCCCATCACACAATCTGTAATGAAATTGTTTTCTTAATTTCTTTTTAAAATTATATTTTCTATGACCCACACATGTTTCCCTGTATCTTCTCTAGGTTTTCTCTTGATCACAATTTATAATCCTCATTTTTTGTCCATTAGTGTAAGTAAATAGGTAGATTTTATACTTTTTCTCCCAACTACTCCCTAATTTTCCTCATGTTAAAATTTTAGTTGGAGATTTTGTGTTATACTTTTGGCCATATTGAGGTTTTCAATTTAATATTATCTAATTTAGTGGACAACTATATTTTCTTGTTAAGGCTAAATGGGAATTGAATTAGAATTTATATTTTGACTTTATGTCTAGGCCTTCATTTGGTATTAGGACAATTTAGATACGTAGATAGTTTCTACTCTTTTTAAATGCTTTCCAATTGTGAGGATGGTTGATAGGATTATTTATTTGCTTCATATTTTAAATCTACACATATTCTTTCCTTCCCACAACTTTTAATTTATAAATTAAATTTCTTCAATACCTTCTTATATATATGAAGTATATTCATGATTATAAACAAATGACTTTGAGTCATTGTTTACATTATTTCTCTCCATGATGCCAAGGCTACTAAGTTGGTTGTGCCCTTCACCCATTGAAATTTTAAAGGTGCCACATCTCTTTCCCTTAATGCATGTGTGACTAAGGAGGGGAACATGGGCATGACGATGGAGACCAATGAAATCACGTTTGTCTCCCTTTGTTTTGAGAGCAATGGTATGAAGAATCAATGATTTTTCCTTGATTTTCATGGCTAAGAAACTCCTTGTTAGCAACCCAATCTAGGTTCTTCCCTCATGGGATTTAAGATGAAAGAATCCTAATACCTTCCAACCCAAGTCACAACAAGAGTGTTACTGGGTGGAACCAGGAACACTAGCCCACATATCCCATAAACATCTATGTTTCCTTTACATCCATATCACCCATTTGTGAGTCATTCCGAAAAGAAAATAACTTGTTCCTGCAACTACTAATATGACATTAGTGATCATAACATCATATTATTCAAAAAATAAATTGTATTATCAATAGTATGAAATTAATGAAACCAAAGGTTGTTGACTCATCACATCCATGTGAATCCTTATGGACTCTTGCGAGACTCCAATAACCATGAGTAGCATTTTCTCCTAAAGTTAGCCATATGTTAGACATGTCATAAGATTAATCCTAAAATCATCATGACTATGAATAACATAATATTCAAGATAACAGTAACATAAATGAAATAGGTAGTCATCAAAATATATAAATCTCACAATATATAATGAAATAACCATCATGATTACACATTATCATTAAAACATTACATTACACTGATCATCACAATTAATAATAATAACAATTTGGTGAATAACAATCCTCATCATATCTACTAATAATAATAATAATAAATAAATAAATAAATAATAAATAGAACCAAGCTACTCAATGTTTCATTAAGCTATATTTTCTTAATGTAAAATATAGTGAATTAATGAGGAATTACATGTAGCCCAAAAAAATCCGTTTTTCATGATAGTTTGTTGGCTACTATATCATCTTGCCCATGTTGTGTTTTTTAAAATCTTATGAGTTATTTCTAGTCGTATATCGCACTAAATCTGGTTGGGAATGATCTAGTAAAAATACTTTCCAAATTATGAAAAGAACGATCAAGCATGTTAGTGGTTCATAGTGTGCATGATAGGTTTTTTATGTTTTTACAGACACGTTAATGTAACTATTTTTTATTAGTGTTTTTGTAACTATTTTATGGTGTTCCTTTTGTCTACTATAAGTTGTATTCATAAAATTTGATGAACGGTAAAGACAACAGAGAACAAATAATTTGGATTCAAATGTACAATCGGAGTATAAGGAATGTTGGTAGGTATATCAGGAATGTTGTTAAGGTTTAGTTTCCAATAATGATACTCGATGTTGTATTACTCATTGTATAGACTCATTCCCACCAACATTTGCACAAATTAAATACCAAAAGGGTAAATATGCTTATGAATTTGACAACATTTATTTAAAGATAATTGTTCTCCTCCAACATATTTATTAATCTTGAGATTTTTAGTCCCTTGGTATGGATTTCAATTTCACTCTTTAATCCTTCGAAGGTTAATATTGAGATTTTAAGTCCCTTGGTATGGATTTCAAGTTCACTCTTTAATCCTTCAAAGGTTAATGTGACTGTGAATTTAACAACGTATATTTCATACCACTGATTTTGTTCAAATATGTTCATTTTGGGCTTTTGATCCGTTAATATCGATTTGAATTCCCTCATATACTTAAATTTATTTCAATCCAATTTTTTAAATATCTCTTGTTCTCAATTGAAACCTTAGAATACCAAATTAGAGTTATCCTATACGCATTTCTACAATTAGATCTTGCACATGACTCAAGCGTTCTTATAATCACCCACCCACAAATTTAAAACTCATCATTTTTGTGCCTTGTTTTTTTTAGCTTCATTAAAAATTAAATGTTTCATGAGTCAGCGAAATTCTTATTTGACTTATTCCAGAATATTTCTGTAAAACCCTTCCGTAGTTTCCTCTAAATATGTGGATATATTCAAATGTCCTTGTTTCCATGTCAGGATATAATTATATATGAGATATATGTCAGGATAGGTTCCCAGATTTTTGGTTCTCCTCAAAAAAGGATTTTAGTAGCATTTAGTTCCATTGAAATGGTGGAATCAAAGTAGGATCAACTTCCATGGAAATATGTTGAATTTCTTTTTGGGTAGTGATGACTATGCATTGTAATAGTGTCTTTGGTTGTGAATAGCTTTTAGACTCTTACTAGGAGACCTGGATTTCCTATTTTATTAACTTCGTCAAAACCAACCAATTTTTTTTAAGAGGACAAGCCACATAAGTCACCTTTATAGTAAGTTCATATGTAACGAGATGGTTCTTCTATTCCTAGAAGTGCCCGTTCATATGTAACGAGATGGTTCTTATATTCCTAGAAGTGCTCGTTCATATGTAACGAGATGGTTTTTCTATTCCTAGAAGTGCCCAAAGACAATATCATTGAGCTCCTTTTTTTAATGATTGAATGTAATGGTGGGCACACTAATCCTATTGCCCTACTAAGGGAAAGTTCATTACTCAATAGGTTTGGATTAAAAAAATGTTTAGCCAAGCAAAATCAATAATAATTCTAGCAATTTTTATACTTTTCATTTGCAATGTTAATTTTTGAGTGTTTGTTTTCTTTTTGTAAGTTTGAAAGAAATTATAAAACCTTGTAGCATATTTTCTCATTTCATTAGCATCATTTTACTTGTACAAATCTTTCCTTTTCCAACAAGTATTATAAATATTGTTGAAGGTTTTAGAGATAGTGATATAAAGAGAGGAGTTTAATTTGAAAACAAAGAAAAACTTATCTCTCTTGTGGCATTTTAATGAAAACTGAATAGTTTTTCATAGGAATCTATAGTCAATACAATGAGCAAAGTAAAATTAGTTTGATCATTAGATCCCATATAAATCATTACCATCTTCATTGAGGACTATCTGCATGCCCTCAAAATACTTACCAAGGTGTTTACTTATGCCAAGATATCAAAGTATTATTCCCTATGTCTAAAATTGCTACGAATGGGAAAGAATTTCCAACTATTATCAAAGTACTAATTCCCTTTGTCCAGACTTCATGTGAATTGTGAAGATTGTCCAATTATGATAGAGATGGTAGCCAACAATTAATGTTCAATATTTTTCACTTTCATGTCCATAAAGGAAACAATAGAAAACATTTCTTATTGTAAGTCTTAATAATGTACAATTGATTTCTACAAATAAATTCTTAATTAAAAATAAAAATGCAATAGACAACATGTTAACATATTGATTATATTGTGGAAACCCAAAAAAATGAAAATCAACAGAAATGTTGGAAAAAACCACCATGAGCCAAGAAACTACTTTTGGAAAAAAAGCATGTGTTTAAAACTATGATAAATGAATTTCAAAAAAAGGTTATAATTTTTTTTTCTTCAGGGAGCTATGCCAAATGCAACATAAAATGCATGGGAGTGGTTATGGAAAAAATATAACACATGCAAAGAATATAATACATGTGCAATAGTTACTATTGAAGATACATTCATTAAAAATGGATTTATGTAACAAGTCATGCAAATCCATGAGATTTTGTGGCTGATGGTAGTGGGATCAAACCAATATCCTCCTCAAATTACAAAGAATCAATAGCTTAGAATTCAAAAGAAACTATGTTATTTCTAATGAATTACTTTACTACCATTTTTTTATCAAAGTGGAACCTACAAGTGCCATTCAATGGGCTTATAGAAATTCTTATCATGTAGTAGGGAAAGATACCAATTTCATTGCAGTAAAATTCTACAAGGTGCACTAACATCTTAACTCATTTTCATAACACCAAGAATAAAATATTTTGATTGAAATTCTTATTGCTTGCTTTGAGGTATCAATGCTAGGAAAAAATATAGTTTGAAGTATCTTTTTATTTTCCACAACTATATGCTAAGTTTCAAAATTTTCTCCTACATAATTGATGAATTCCAATATTTTTGTAAATTGCGAAGCATTAAAATACCTTAAAAAATAAGGTAGCACTCAATTTTCTTGAAAAGTTAATTACATTTCATGTTTTGATTGCATTATTATATTTTGAGGGAGTTTCAAGCAGTTCCTATTTATTAGGAAGTAATAATCTAACCCATTCTATTTGAAACATCGTAAAATTTTGTTAGGTCACCATAATTTGTTAGATTGGTAAGACCAAATGCACAGGGGTAACATCAAACCAGCATTTGGAGCCCTTGGACCCAACCTTACTGGACTCAGAGAGGGCTCTCTCTATGTTTGAGTAAAGGATGTGAACTTGATTGATTTTAGGGTTTTGATTTTAGGCTAGTTATTAGGTTTAGGGTTTGTTTGTTTGTTTGGTTGGGTAGGTTTTCAAGCAGAATAAATAGAGTGAGAGAGATTTAAGCCATTGGGCTATGGAGTCTACAAAAGGTCTTGAGAAGTTTAACAATGGGTTAGGGGTGTATCACAAGGCAAGTCTAACAAGGTCAAATGGATCTAAAGGCTTTGTGTGAGTGAGGTGAACATCAAATTGTGAAAATATTAGGTGCAAAGGGGCAGTTAAGAATCCTTTGTCAAATAATTTAACGAGAATGGCCTTTAAGATTACTAGGCATAGAGAAATAACCAAAGATATGTCATACTTATAAATTCTTTGAATAAACCCTAGCAAGTAAGCACTAAGACAACAATCAGGTGAACTATAGAAGGCAAGAAACTTGTAAATATTCTAGTGATTTCACCTTCAAGCTAAGAAACCATTTGAGATAAACACATAGCTGAGTTCAATGAATAGGGAAATCCTAACTTCATTAATAAAGCTATAAGGACCTCCAAAGCAACCATTTAGGATAAAAAAAAGGGCATGGAAAATCATAGACCTCTTTAGCTAAACCTAATCAACAATACTTCAAAGTAAAATACCTTAAAAAACAATTATTAATTAATATCAAAGAGCAGGGCTAACCATAAAACTACTTTGACATTTTCTTCAACAAATCATTCCGAAGATAAACAAACTAAGTGGGACTAGAGAGCATTCAAGAATTCCATAATTTGACCTAGCAGAGAAAAATATTGAAGCAGTAGAGAACAAATAGAGCTGAGGTGCCTCTAAAAAACATTTCTTAGCCTAAAACTTTTGTCCTACTGCAATAGAAATATGGAGCAAAATAATAACATAAGAAAACAAGAACTAAATAAGGAACACATCACCATTAACTATGCTCATCAATCTTGCAAGTGAGCTTTCTCCATTTTCAAGAAAGTCAAGCCATCCACAAAAACTAAAACCAATTTCTCTTCAATCTCAAATCTATGATATTTCTTCGTAATAAACATCTAACATGTAAAATGAGGCCTCAATGCTCTATTTAACAAGCAAGAGGGACCAAAACCCGAACTAGGGTTTCCAAAATGTCATAAATACATCATAAATGCTAAATTTTTCCATTAAGACAATGCAAGGCCCAAGGCACAAAATATCTAAGGCAATAAATGAAAAATAACTTCGAACACCTAAATTTGGCAAAAACTGACTTTCAGGCTCCTCAATAACTCCAAAATATCTTCTAGTGTGTTTCGTTGAATTTGCATGCAAGGCCATATCATTGAGGTCCAAGGGTGCAGTACCTGCACCGAAAAAATAGGTCACCTTGTAGCTAAGTTTTGAAGGAATTCGTGATGTCCAAATGAGCTCCGTGATAGCTCGTTGGAAATATTTTCAAGTCTAATTTTAAAAATTGCCCTTGGTTTTCTGATTTGACTTCATTTACCAGTTCAAAAACTAAATCTTTCAAGACTGCTCAGGGCGCAATGCCAACTCTGAAAATTGGGCAGAATGGTGAATTTTTGCATGTTTTGGACTCGTTTGGAGGACTAAATCTGCTCCAAATGCTCTGAAATTTGGTGTGTGTGATGTAATAGGAAATATTAACCCAAAAATGCAAACCAATCATCAAGAAAGTGCCCCAAAAAATAACACAATTCCAAGGGCGATGCGCCCTTGGCTCGTCAAAACAGTGAAAAACAAAAATTATCAAAAGTTGCCAAAATTTTGAAATTGCCTTGCTTATGGTGTTTGGGATGCCTGTGGGGAAGCATCAAAAAGGATTTCAAGGTTATTCTTTCCTTTTTCCTCCTTGAGAGCTTGAATTATAGCAAGGGCTCTTTTGAGCTTGGCCCTTGCAATTTGATTTCTTAAGGCGTAGCGCTTGGACATTTTCTTTTGAAGGCCAAGGTATTTTTGTGTCTTTTCTAGATGATCCTCCAAGTGTATATTAGCCCTCTCTAACCAAGGTTCCCGATCATAATAAATCTCCATGGCAAGCAGCTCAATTGGAGTAAGCTACTCTGCCAAGGTTGACTCTTGCTCTTTTTCCTTGGTTAAGGCCTTCCTCAAGCCCATTGTTCTTGGCCTTCTCCTAGACAACTGCCCTTCGTCATCTTCACTCTCATAAAAAACACCCAATACCTCATCCAGCCTAACCTTGGTCCTTTCTTCCTCTTTCTAGGCTCTGATTTCCCTGACCTCATAAATGGCCTTTTGTGCCTCCAACTTCTTGTTTTCAATCTCATAATAGTGGATGGAATTCCTAACCCTAGCTAGATTAGCTTATAAATTTTTGATTTGGGCATCTTTGCTCTTGAGCAACATGCTTGAGATCCTTGCCTCATTCTTCTCATCACTCTCAACATGAATGAGTTCAAATTCTTGTTCATTCTCATGCTTATCTTCTTCTTTTTCATCTATGACCTTCTCTTTGCCTTTGTCAAGTTGCTTAGTTGATGTTGAAAGCATGGCCACTTGCCTCCTAAGGGCAGAAAACACATGCCTACTTCGTCTTTGGTAGGTCAAAGAAAAAGGTTCAATTTTGATCATTTAAGTGCCTTCACCATTGCTGCTATCATGACTATCATCATCATTGGTATCACCACTATCCTCATGGATTTTATTAGCATTGCTGCTCTCTGTCTCTTTTTCTTCATTCGATCCACTGATTTGTTGGCTTTCGAACCTATTTCCGTCAGCATAATTCCTGCTTTAATGGCTGCTCTCATGCATGTTTGACATACTGTCATGTTGTGCAATGCTATGTGCCTCATCACTGCCAACATCATCATTTCCTTCAACTTCCATGTTCTTTGTGTTATCACTGACATCCTCCATGCTGACATCATTGCTTTTTCCTTTGTTGTTTTCCCTTGTACTAACATCTTCTATCTCACTGAGATTGGCCTTTTCATTTCCTTCTTCTTCACTGCTATTTTCCTCATTGCTATGATCCTCACTGTGCTATTTATTGTTATCATTAGCTTCACTACCCTTACTGTCATGATTGATATTTTATTCATTTTTATCTTCACTGTCCTCAGGGTCCTTGTCAGCACTATTTTCCTCATTGACATCAGCCTCATCTTCCTCATCTTCACTGCTTTCTTCATCATTTGTTTATGCATCACTGTTTTTTGCACTGTCTTCATCACCACTATGAGCCTCACTATTTTCACTATCATTATGGCTGTTTGTTTCACTGCCTCCATCATCATCATCATTTCTGCTGATCTCTTCATCATTTTCCTCATATGATCCATTGACTTGTGCTTCATCAGCATTTGTCTCACTTCCTTCATCTTCTTCACTGAATGATTTTTCATTGTTTTACTCCTCACTATTTTCTTCTTCATTAATGCTAGATTCATCATTCCCCTCTCCCTCATTGTCATTTTATTGTTCATTGTAACTTCCTTCATTATCTGATGCATTGTGAGAGGGTGATCAAGGAGGGTTGTCCTGAGGTGAAGGAATATGTGTAGATGGTGCAACATGTTCAGTAGGAGACGATGGAGGAGTAGGGATAGGAGGATCAGATGTTGAAGGCATATTTTGCTGAGGATGGGCTTGTGGATAGGTGAATACTTCATGGGCAATGAAAACCTCCCATGGGATGCCCTTCTGCTTCAGTTGATGCATCACAACCATTTTGATAAGAGAGTGGTGAATTAGGTTCTGCATCTGCTGTAGATGGTCTCTCCTTTGTGCAATATAAGAAATTTAGTCAATACTCTTGTAGAGGTAGTAGGGTAGATGCAGCATCTTAACCCTATTAAAGTGCATGATCAACCTGATGTGATAGGAATAAAGACGAGATAATCTTCCTTCACATGTGAAATATTTCATAATGACCCTCATCATCGGTGCATACCTATCAAGAAAATGTTAGAAAGGAAATATGGATTTCAGATTTATTGTAGACTACAATAAATCCATATTTGAACCTATCTCATGTCTAAATTGGCCTGTTTGAACCATTTTTCACCCACACTAGGTATCCAAGTGGAAATAGAAATGGCATCTGAAGACAACTCAAAGTTTACCGCTGCAAGGTTAACTTGTTTCTCATGTAGGTTAAGTATGAAGAGCCTAATAAGCTCTGGGTGATTTTGCACCTGCTGTACTTTCTCACAAAATTCATTGCAGCCTACATTTTGGAAACAAGATAAAGTTAAGGGAGATGCATTTAGCTCCATTCTGTTTAGTGGTTCAAACCTATTTATCCTCCCACCTTTGTGTTGATGTCTCCTTGGAATTTGGTCTTCCCCTTCACTATCACTTTCACCTTCCCTTGGCATTTTGATCACTTTGTTTTGAACAAAACCCTAGGATTGCAGAATAAAACTGAGATGAAGGGATGGGGGAATGGAAGTCTTTGCAAGTGAATGATATGGATGGGTGAGTAAGGGTAAGGGTATAGGAATATGAGTGAGAGCCAAAACTTAAGGAAAACCTCAGCTGCTTGTTATAATTATTCTTTGACAACAACTTGTACTGATGGAAAATGGATATGAAGGAAGGAAATTAGTTTTTCAATATTTTTGTAATGCAGGTGACCGATTTGGTGAATGGAGTGAGTGTAGGCAGTTGCCTAGGTGAATGAGAAACCTCGAATACTGTAACCCCCTGTTTATCACTGGTCTTATTTTGCAAGCATATGAAGGAGTATTTAAACAGTGGTTTTAAGTTCAAATTTAGGTTTTTTTTCTCTTAGAGTTCCATTCCTTTAGTTTCCAAACCATCAAAAAGCTTGGAGAGGAAGGTAGGGCATCCACTTACCATTTAGTTTTTTTCTTGAAAAACCTTTGGTGTCAATGTGAAAATGTTTTGAGTTGAGTTGAGTGTGTGAAAGGTGTAGGATGGCCCTCCTGGCCAAGCGTGCTATGCCCAGGAAATTGGTGAGTCAGGTCGGACAAAGGCATAATGCCTTGTGCCAGGCGTGCAGCGCTAAGGTTTTTTACCGGGCCTGTCGGGTGAATCGGGCAAGCATGTAGTGCATTTACAGGCACGCAGTGCCTACCTCCAGGCACACAGCACATTGATAAAACATAAGGGACAAATGGCCAGGGGTGTAGTGCTCGACTCCAGGCGCGCAACACTGACCTGAATGTGTAGCTCCTCAACTCTTAGCCAAATTTTGGCTCAAAAAATCATAGTTTCTTCTCCCTTCGAACTTTCAAATTCTTTGCAAAGAAACACTGATTTATTTGAAGTGTAAAATGACCTTATATAGACTCAAAGATTTGATTTTGGCTTCACAACACACTTTCCTAATGTTTTTAAGTCCTTTTTCATTTCTTTCACTAATGCTCTTTTGACCTTTTGCTGTAGGTGACTAAAACATTGACTTGGCTTTTTATCTTGCTTTGTCAGGCATGATGACTTATCTTTTGATAGACTTGCGATGTTTAGATAGTAGCTGCATCTTCAAACCCCCTATGGTTTCCTTTACAATATTGGACTTATCTTCTTTTACCCTTTGTTACTAACCATCTTGCACTGTTTGATCTGTAGGTGACTGAGATGATAAATTTTGACTCTTTCTGTTGGTAATTTGGTCTTGACAGCTCATTAATACACCTTTGGGAGGATTTCACATGATGGCACCTTCAAAACTCTCGTTTGACATGCACTAGGGAATTCAAAATCATGCCTTTTTTGGCCACTTCTGATTTGCAGGTGCCATAAATCATCTTTTTTTTCCACCTTGGAGCTCAACACCATGTTTTTCATCTTTTTTACCACTAAGTGTAGGTGACTTGCACACATCTATTTTCCCTTTTTCACTGATCTTGAGGCATGACAAGTTGAGCTTGGCAACTTTTTAGGATGCTTCCACACCTTAGTATCTCCAGCCTAAAGTCAACTCATCTTTTTTTTTGCAAGTGATTGAAAACCTTTAACTTTTCCTTTCTTACTGATATTCTTTACATCCTTGTTCTTTGAGGCAGTGAGACATTTTACCTTGGCAAAACTTTGGGATGTTTACACACACTGGAAACTTCTAAATCTTCCCTTACCTACACCATGGAGCTCAAACTATGTTTTGACAATTTTTGGCATGAAAAACTCCTTTTTGACAATTCTGGGATCTTATCATAGTGGCATCTTTAGAATATTTCTTTGCTATCATCATGGAGTCCAAACCATGGTTTCACCTTCTTTGATCATCTTACCAAAACCCTAGGTGCCTGGAATGCTTGAAAAAAATTACCAATGTTGTATTCTTAGTTCTATATATCCCTTTTAAGTTCATTCATTTATGTCTAGTTCACCTCACCTTTTTCCATATTTCATCTATAATTTATGAAAAACTTCTCTTCATGTTTGGTTTTCGGTGTGCCTCCTCCATGTTAATTTCTGCATTTGATTCATTTTTTGACACTTTTTCGGGCCATCGAGCTCAAAACCTTAGTGCTCCTTGAAACCAAAATTTCTTCCCCTCTCCTTGCTATGAATGTCTTTATTTAGGAACATACCTCCTACCTTACTAAATTTCTGCTGATAGTCATTTTAACACTCCTGCAGAAGTGCTAAAGTTGATATTTACCTTTTGCAGAACTTGAACTTGATAAAGTAGTCCTCTTTGGAGATTTTCTGATCTTTCTTGGATAACCATGTGTTGATCTTCTATTGCATCTGAGCCAACTTCTAGCACAAGAAAAACAATGCTTAAAACATCAATGATGACTTTACAACCTGTGAAACCCTACTGACCTAGTGGGAGGGTCCTTTGACCATGATCTTGACTAAAAATTGGATTGGAGCCTTCAAATGTAAAAACAGAGTATTGACAAAGTGGTGTATTGAAGATCCGAAATCCAATGTACTTGATTTATCTAAAGAGCCTAAAGAGATGGTTTTTAGGCCATCAATGCTTTAGGACCTTGGTGAATATGGGAATGAATAGGCTTATAGGTAACCCTAGATGGAAGTGGAGGGATGGGCAAGGGAAAAACAAAGTGATGAGATCATAGGTAGGAAAAAGGATGAGGATCTGTGGCATAATCCTACATAGAAATTTTTAGGAGTGGCAGGGTGATCATGAAATGGAAAAATTGTAGAAAAATGAAACAAATTGTATAAGGATAATGAAGGGAGTGAGATTTCTAAAAATCATAATATTCAGGGAATTTTGTTTTTAGAAATCTAGAACCAATATTTATTCATCTACAGATAGTAAAAATTATTGATGACTAGCAGTGGCTCCACTTGGGGAGGGAAACTCCTTTTCAAGAGGTGTCCAAGACCTCACAGTTAAAATCTCTAAGTTTTGTAGACTAGTGCCTTTCTTGTACTTGGTAGATCATTTTTCTTCATTTCCTGATGTTCTCTTGAAGCTATGATCTCAAAATCTGAAAGACATTTTTGCTTCAGTCTCAATTCTACCTACCCATCATACTTTGCCTACCATTTTTTCTTCTTTTGGGTGCACTTGGACTGGAAAACCCTTGACATTATTTTCTTTTGAAAGCATAAAAAAAAATTTCTACTTGTGACAAGTCTAATTTCACTAACCTATCAACAGAAATTTAAAACA
The DNA here is from genome assembly GCA_034641835.2 of Pinus albicaulis. NCBI lineage: Eukaryota > Viridiplantae > Streptophyta > Pinopsida > Pinales > Pinaceae > Pinus > Pinus albicaulis. Next base: position 74,799 of record JAXQQM020083139.1, read on the forward strand.
TGTTCATTAATGATTAGGCTAGAGAACTGAACAAGATTCTTTCGTTTCAACAAGTAGTGGCATTTAATCTTGCACACTTTCAAAAATAATCTTTTTTGGTATGGGGATATACCTATTTTTTTTCCTGTCCTATTTTTCTTCTTTTCTCCATTTTTGTGTTTTTTGTTTTTCTGATGTTTCATCAATCAATGTTATGTATAATGAATGAAAGCTTCAAACTAGGAATATTGACAAAAATAGTGCTTGAGCATCCTGCCATTGAAAGGACCTGCAAATAACTCTACTCCATTTAGCTCTTATAAAAAGAAAGCATTGTTACATCTAACTGAATGGATGATGTAAGGACCCTTCCACAAATTTTGAAAATTTCCATGCTTGCCTTTTTCCTCTCTCCTTCAATCCCATTTCAGCACCTTGTCTCTAATTTGAAAATCATTGGATTTGGTCTTCTTTTCAAAGATCTTCTTGATGTTCTCTTGCACTGCTTGTGTTCTTTTGTAAACTTATTCCCTTGACAACTACAAATGAATGGTTTGTTTTAACCTCCCTTGCATATCATTCTCTTTTGATTGTAGCTCTTGAAGAAGATTCATAACTGGAAGTCCCAAGGATGTTGGGAAAACTGCATCCATGCCATAAAATAAATGATAGGGAGACATATTGACATATTTTTTGGTTGTTAGTCTATCGCCCCATAGTGCATGCACTAGTTTGCTATGCCATGAATTTTTGTTTTCTTCCAATAGCTTCTTGATGATGTTCACCAAAATTTTGTTAGAGGACTTAGCCGGTCCATTACCTTGAAGGTAATAAGCGGTAGATTTCCCTAGTGTGATTTGGTACTTGTAGCAAAAGTACACCATTCTCTTGGACTTAAATGCAACAAAATTATCAATGATGATCTTTCTTGGGCTGCCAAATCTGGACAAGATGTTGGTTTCAAGGAATTTGATGATGAATAACTCAATGGCATTCCTAGAGGGGATGCCTTCTATCCACTTGGTCAAATATTTAGTTGTAGTTAGGATCCACTTGTGTTGGGTAGATGAGGTAGGGTGGATTTCTCCAATGAAGTCCAAACCCCATTGTTGAAAAGGAGCTTCAACACTGATGGGATGTAAAGGTAAAGGTAGAAGTTTTCTCTTGCCATCAAAGATTTTCCATTTATGAAAAGTTGCAACTAGATTGTGTATGTCAAGAATGAGAGTGGGCGAATAGTAACCAGCTCTAAGGATTTTGTTGGTTGTGGTTTTCCAATAGAGATGACCTCCACACTCTCCTTCATGAAACTCATGCATGATTATATCTGTATCACCTTCAAGTAAACATTTAAGCAAGATGCCAACAAATTTTTTCCAATACAAAGCTCTATCTAAAATGCATAAATTTAATGCCTTTTGTTTCAAGAATATAGCTTTTGTTTTCGACAAAGTAGGAGGAGCATTTAGATTAAAAAGTACATACAATATATCAGCATACCATAGTGAGTTCGGGAATGCTTCTTCAATGGGTGGAATTGCTATTTCCTCTTGTTCATCTAAAGCATGTAACATGTTTATGTCTAATGCTTGAAAATTTGCTTCAGCCATGAGTTTAGCAAGTCCTTTTCCTTTAACTAGTTTAGCGGGTCTGACTTATAAATCATATTCTAAGATGATAGCAATCCACTTACCCCTTTTTCCCTTAGGGTCCTAATTCAAAGTGTATTGAAAAACTGTATTTGGAACAAAAACAATGACATGGGAGTGAAAAATGTAAACTCTGAAGTATTTCAATGCTTTGATCAAGGCAAATGCTTGTTTTTCCATGATGTTATACTTTAGAGGTGCATCCCTCAATGCCTTGCTAAAGAAATATATGGGATGTTATTGTTCCATCATGTTCTTTTGAAGCAATACTGCAACTATAGTGTGTTCCGATGCAAAGGAGAAAATGAAGAAATCCTTGGTAAAGTCAAGGTTGATTAGAATTGGTGTTTGGGTAAGGGCTTGTTTCACCAGTTCAAAGGATTGTTTGGTTTTCATGGTCCACTTGACTCCTACTTCTCTTTTCAGCATGGTTTTTCATAGTTCTTAGGAGTTCAGCAAGGTTTGGTATGAACCTTCTTAGGAAGTTGATCTTTCCAATGAAAGATTGCATCTCTTTAATGTTTCTAGGGTGGCTTATATATAATATACCATCAATCCTTTTAGGGTCAATCTTTATCCCTTCCTCAGAAATTATGTGGCCTAAGATTTTTCCTTCTTGAAGACCAAACAATGTTTTCTTAGGATTAAGAGATAGGCCATACTTCCTACACTTCTCAAAGACCTTTCTCAAATGAACTAGGTGCTATTCATTATTTTTAGAATAGACAGTGATGTCATCAAGGTATATCACTATGAAGTAACCTGTGTCTTCAGAAAAATCTATGTTCGTGGCTCTCTGAAAAGTAGCCCCCGAATTCATCAACCTAAATGGCATTTTTACATACATGAATGTGCCCCAAGGTGTTGTGAATGTGGTTTTGTGCTGATCACTTGGAAGTAATTGTACTTGATTGTACCCTGAAAATCCATCAAACAATGATATCATTTTAAAACCTACCACCCTTTGCAGTATATGATCCATTTTGGGTAAAGGGTAGTTGTCCTTCAGGGAGGCTTTGTTCAAGTTTCTAAAGTCTATGCACAGCCTAAACTCCCTTGTTTTCTTTCTCACTGGGACAAGGTTACAAACCCATTTTGAGTACCTAAGTGGAACTATGATACCAACATCATACATCTTCTTTATTTCTTTTTCAACTAGAGGTACCAGGACGGGGTTTATTCTTCTCAATTTTTGCTTGAATGGTTTCTGGTTTTCCTTGAGAGGAATCTTATGTTGAATAATGTTTGTGTCATAGGACTTCAAGTCCTCATATCCCCATGCAAAAACATCTTTAAAATATTTTAACAGCTCTATGTATTTATGTTTTATGTGAGGTGGCAGAGTCTTGGACAGCTTGATCATTTTGGGTTCTCCTATGCTGCCTATGTTATATGCCTCTACATCAGTTTCGGTGGTTTCCATTTTTAGCTTCCTATCAACATCATTGAAGTCAAAAAACTCTTCTAAGGGGGAAAGACCTATTGGTAATGAGTTATATTTTCATTCCAGCACCTCTAGGTCTTTTTGATCCGGGTCCCTAGAAAATTCTGCCTCATGAAAGTGTTCTAGCAGATTTGCATCAGCATTAGGAAATGGCTCTATTTTTTGGGCTTGTTCTTCATTTGGGAAATATTTTTCATGCTCTAAGCTTGCTTTTGGTATTGCAAATTCATTCTTAGATTGCAGGAAATCATAAATTTTTCTATCACCCTCAAACACTTGCCAATAATCTATGTTGTCAGGTTTTGCAGGCCCGTTTTTTACTTTGGCAGTGTATTGTTCATTGGCATGGGGTATTTGGCAAGTTCTGTTAGCAAAGGAAAGATCATTGGCAAGGCTGTTTTGAGCTCTAGGGATGGAGGTAAGTTCATACTTCTCAAAAATTTTCAGGAGGTCTAAGGTAGTATTCATGTATTCTCTTATCCTAGGATTCTTGGCAGAATATTCTCCCTTGATTTGTCTAATGATTAGCTCAAAATCTCCTTGAACATAAATTTTCTTGGCTCCTATGTCTTTCAACAAGTGTAATCCAAGGAGGAGAGCCTCATACTTTGCAATGTTGTTAGTGCATTGAAAACCTAGTTTGTAGGAGTGGCCTTCATTGGTGTTATGTATCCAAACACCTGCTCCTGAACTAGATTTTCCACAAGAGCCATCAAAGCTCATGTTCCAAATTTTTTCAAGTTTAGCTTTGCCATTATGCTGTTGTTTAGGGCTGCTAGAGTTTTTGCTGTGAAATTCTTCATTTTTCATTTGGTTTGACTATTCTGGTAAGCGTAGCTCTTTCCCATTTTAATTAACTTGTTCATCAATGTCATCTTCATTATACAAGATAAATGAGTCAAGGTCTGAATGGATATAATAAAGAGGGGTGTTGTTTGGCCTATCTTGGCTACTAACCATATATATCATGTGCGATTCCCCATAAAATCTCCTTTTTTGGTTAAATACCAGGATGGTAGCATAGGACATGTCCATTTGGAGGTTTCCTTGGAGTTTGGGTCCCCATGATCTAGATAAAATCATGCCATACTTGGGGGGAATGTTAGCAACCACAATGTCCATCACTAGACTCTTGGCAGGTATTTGTGCCAGATTGACACACAAATCCTTTATTAGACCCAAACATTTGACTATGCTTGAATTGAAGTAGTACAATATTTTGTAAGGTTTGGTTATTTCAAAGTCTAATATCTCCATTACCACCTTGGGCATGAGGTTGCATGAGGCACCGGTGTCTAGCATAGCATTGTGCAAGATTTTGTCATGAATTTTTAAGCTAACATAGAAGGGAGGGACAACTCCTTCTTGATATTTTTCCTCTACCTCAGGTCCAAACAACAAATCTGGTATGTAATTAGTTAGGTTCAAAGTGTTGGTGTCATTTCCTATGTTTAAAGCTTTCAACATTTGGGACCTATATACATCCTGAGTTACTAGTTCAACAAGAGGTATGCTTATTTTGATTTTGGAAATCTCACCCTCAAAACTAAAAGGTTCTAGTGTTCTTGGTATATTTACATCAGTTTTATCACACATAGTCTTTCCAGAAACTTTGCTTTGCCAATTTTTATTAGGACTGTCATTTAGAGCAGTTTTTCCAGGGCCACTAGTTGATGCACTAGGGCAGCTTGGGTCAGCATTATGTTGGCTATTTTTGTCTTTGTTTTGATCATATTTATTAGCCATTATGGTGGTGTTTTCTGTTGTTTTCTTAAGGATGTTTTCAGGGGTTTTTCTAATAGAAGTTTCTAATTTGTTATTTTGGGAGGAATCTTGAGTTTTCTTACTCCTAAGGTCATACTGCCTATGAAACTCCATTATGGCATTTTCAAATCCTAGTTTTTACTCTTCAAAATCCTCATATGTCCTATCATTTTGGTTTGAGGAAAAGGGACCTTGTTCTTCTTCTGTGAGAAAAACATAACCCTCATTGTCAGAACCTATCATATTTACATGGTTTTCTTTGGGTTCTTTAGTCTCTCTTTCCTCTTCATACACATAGTTGTCTTGGAAAGGAGGCATGATTTGTTGGTCATTGTCTCTTTGTCTGTTTTGGAGAGGGTCTCTTTTGAAGTTTTGGTTTCTATTTATGTTTTGCGGATTTTCTTGGTTTTCCCTAGGAGGTGCTCTTTCATTAAATTTTATCCTCTCCATCATTATTTCCATTACCCTCACTAGATTTTCAATTTTAGCATCCGAGGTGGAGGCCATGGTTTCATCTTTGTATGTAAATTTATTTTCTGACCTCATCTTAGCCCTCTTTTCAATTATATTGGCCTCTACACTCACAGCTCCCCTTTGCATGTCTTCTAAGGTTAGGGGATCGATTTCTCTCAATTGGTAGGTCATGTCTGGATAAAAACCCTCTAGAAATTTTACTAAGGCTAGGCCCTGTGGAGGTTTCATGTGAGGCAGGAGTGCATTGTACACACTATTGAACCTAGTGCAGTAGTGTTGGACACTTTCCCCGAAATTTCTCTTAAGGATGTTATACTCGGAGAGGATTTGAAGAGTGTTTTTCTTAATCTCCCACTCGTTTATAAATGTTTGATAGAGGGAAGGGAGGTCATGAATGTTGTTAGGAGTTAATTTTTTGAACCATTTTTTAGCTTCTCTTCCTAAGATTTGGGCAAACATTCTCATTTTTATGGTTTCCTCTTCCATCTCTTGGTATCCAAAGGCATCATTCATCCTATCTACATCTTGTTGGGCAGTGGTAGAGTCAGCTCTAGTAAAGTGAGGGATTTTGGATTGGTAGTCTTGAGGCATGGGCAGGAAAGGTTGGGGTAGAACCAATGGGGCAAACCATGGTGCCACGATTGGAGGTAAAGGAACCCAAGGAGGGTTTGTGAGAGGGGGGTTTGTGAGAGGAGGTGAAGGATGAAGTGGAGTGGTTTGCACAGTGGATGTGTGAATGGGGGTGGCAGATGTACATGGACCAACAAGTTGAGATTGTGTTGATTTGGAATGAAAAGAGGAAAAGTTGTGGAGAAGACAAAAATCAGGAGGAATGGAAGGTGAGGCTTCTCTACTAGGACTCTGCTGCAAATCTATGGGCTCAAGGTCTGTCTGGTCTATCCCACTCTGAGACTTAGTTCTAATTTTTTTTTTTCTATGGTATAAGTCAAATTGGGGATTTTTCAAGGCTATGAGGTTTTCAAGGACAAAACTTGCTTTGTGAGCGGTCCTCACAGTAGTTGAATCTTCATTCCTAGAAGATTTCCACAAAATATTTTCTGGGTTATCAACTATAGTAGGAGGGTTAGGGTCAGGATGAGATAAGGTACTTATCCTTTGTGAAGCTATATTTCAAACTCAATAATGAAGAGAGGCTAAAATTTTAGGAGTGTCTTGAAAGCAAACCTATTTTCAAGGGTACTAAACTCTCATAATAAGTGACTGGGTTTTAGACTGTTATGACTGATTAGTGCATTCCCATGGGAGTCTATGAGAGCTAGTGAAGTTATTAGGCCTACTGGAGGCTAGTGGAGTCGCCAGGTGGATGAGGTTTACTGCTTTAAGGGTTGGCTTGTTGTCCACCATCAACAATTCAAAATTGAATCTAGAGATGTTTTGGGTTTTCTGAGTTTCTTTATGTAGCACTAAGACTTTCAATGGGTGTCCTCTAGTTGATTCATCATTTTGCTAGTATGGTGAATCAATTAGACACTACTCTTGGCTAACACTTGATTTTCTAAGTTTGACATGGATTTGAGAGTTCTTAAGGTATACTTAGGATGTTACTAACTCAGTGTCCCACCGTGATTTCCATTATGTTAGGTCCCCATAATTTGTTAGATTGGAAAGACCAAATGCACAGGGGTAACATAAAACCAGTATTTGGAGTCCTAGGACCTAGCCTCCCTGGACTCAGAGAGGGATCTCTCTATGTTTGTGTAAAGGATGTGAACTTGATTGATTTTAGGGTTTTGATTTTAGGCTAGTTATTAGGTTTAGGGTTTGTTTATTTGTTTGGTTAGCTAGGTTGTCAAGCCGAATAGATAAAGTGAGAGAGGTTTAATCCATTGGGATATGGATTCTACAAAAGGTCTTGAGAAGTTTAACAATGGGTCAGGGGTGTATCACAGGGCAAGTCTAACAAGGTCAAATGGATCTAAAGGCTTTGTGTGAGTGAGGTGAACATCAAATTGTGAACATAGTAGGTGAAAAAGGGCTGTTAAGAATACTTTGCCAAATAATTTAACAAGAATGGCCTTTAACATTATTAAGCATCAAGAAATAACCAAATATAGGGCATACCAATAACTTCTTTGACTAAACCCTAGCAAGTAAGCATTAAGACAACAATCAGGTGAACTATAGAAGGCAAGAAACTTGTAAATCTTCTAGTGATTTCACCTTCAAGATAAGAAAACATTTGAGATGAAGAAATAGCTGAGATCAATGAATAGGAAACTCCTCAATTCATTAATCAAGCTATAAATACCTCCAAATAAACCATCTAGGATAAACAAAAGGGCATGGAAAATCATAGACCTCTTTAGCTAAACCTAATCAGAAATACTTCAAAGTAAAAGACTTTAAAAAAAATGTTTAACTAATACCAAATAGTAGGGATAAACATAAAAATACTTTGAATTTTCTTAAATGAATCGTTCCTAAGATAAAAAAAATAAGTGGGACTAGAGAGCATTCAAGAATTCCCTAATCTGACCTAGCAGAGGAAAACATAGAAGCAATAGAGAACAAACAGAGCTCAAGTATCTCTAAACAACATTTCTTAGCCTAAAGATTTTGTCCTACTACAATAGAAAGATGGAACAAAATTATAACATAAGAAAACAAGAACTAAATAAGGAACACATCACCATTAAATATGCTCATGAATCCTGCAAGTGAGCCTTCTCCATTGTCAAGAAAGTCAAGCCATCCACAAGAACTAAAACCAATTTCTCTTCAATCTCAAATCTATGATATTTCTTCTTAATAAACATCCAACATGTACAATGAGGCCTCAATGATGTATTTAACAATAAAGGAGTACCAAAACCGTAACTAGGGTTTCCAAAATGCCATAAATACATCATAAATGCTAAATTTGTCCATTAAGACCATGGAAGGCGCAAGGCACAAAATATCTAAGGAAATAAATGAAAAATAACTTCTAACACCTAAATTTGGCCAAAACTAACTTTGAGGCTGATTAATAACCCCAAAATATCTTCTACTGTGTTTTTTTTACTTTGGAGGCAAGGGCGCAACATTGAGGTCCAAGGGCGCAATGCATGCACCGAAGAAATAGGTCACCTTGCAGCTGAGTTTTGAAGGCCTTCCCGATGTTCAAATAAGCTCCGGGATAGCTCGTTGGAAAGCTTGTCAAGTATAATTTTCAAAACTGCCCTTGGCGTTCTTATTGGATTTCATTTAACTGTTAAAAACGAAATCTCCCAAGAGTGCCCAGGGCACAACACCAGCTCTGAAAATTGGGCAGAATGGTGAATTTTTGCATGATTTTGACCCTTTTAGAGGACCAAATATACTCCAATTGATCTAAAATTTGGTGTTTGTGATGTAATTAGGAAGATAAACCCAAAAATTCAAACCAATCCTTAATAAAGTTCCCGAAAAAAGAGCGCACTGCCAAGGGCACTGCGCCCTTGGCCCTCCAAAACTATGAAAAACCAAAATTATCAAAAGTTGCCAAAATTTTGAAATTGCCTTTCTTATGGTGTTTGGGATGCCTTTAGGGAATCATCAACAAGGATTTCAAGGTTATTCTTTCCTTTTTCCTCCTTGAGAGCTTCAATTTTAGCAAGGGCTCTTTTGAGCTTGTCCTTGCAATTTTATTTCTTAAGGAATAGTGCTTCGCCATTTTCTTTTGAAGTTCAAGGCCTCTTTGTGTCTTTTCTAGCTGATCCTCCAAGTTTATATTAGCCCTCTCTTACCAACATTCCCGATCATACTCAATCTCCATGGAAAGCAGCTCACTTGGAGTGAGCTACTCTACCAAGGATGACTCTTGCTCTTTCTCCTTGGCTAAGGCATTCCTCAAGCCCATTTTTCTTGGCCTTCTCCTAGAGAGCTTCCCTTCTTCATCTTCACTCTCATCAAAAGCACCCAAGACCTCATCTAGCCTAACCTTGGTCCTTTCTGCCTCTTTCTGGGATCTGATTGCCTTGACCTCATAAATGCCTTTTGTGCCTCTGGCTATTTGTTTTCAATCTCATAATAGTGAATGGAATTCCTATCCCTAGCTAGATTATCTTGTAAATATTTGATTTGGGCATCTCTGTGCTTGAGCAACATGCTTGAGATCCTTGCCTCGTTCTCATCATCACTGTCAACATGAATGAGTTCAAATTCTTGTTCAGTCTCATGCTGATCTTCTTCTTTTTCATCTATGACCTTCTCTTTGCCTTTTTCAAGTTGCTTAGTTTCTGTGGAAGGCATGCCCCCTTGCCTCTTGAGGGCAGAAAACACATGCCTACTTCCTCTTTGGTAGGTCAAAGAAAAATGTTAAATTTTGATCATATCAGTGTCTGCACCATTGCTGCCATCATGACTCTCATTGTCATTGGTATCAACACTGTCCTCATGGATTTTATTAAAATTGTTACTCTCTGTCTCTTTTTCCTCATTTTATCCACTGATTTGTTGGCTTTGTGACCTATTGCCATCATCATCGTTCATGCTTTCATGGCTACTCTCATGGCTGCTCTCATGGTTGCTCTCATGGTTGTTTGACATATTGTCATGATGTTCACTGCTATGTGCCTCATCATTGCCAACATAATCATTTCATTCTACTTCCATGCTCTCTGCCTTATCACTAATATCGTCCATGTTGACATCATTTCTTTTTTCTTTTTTTCTTTCCCTTGCACTGACATCTTTTTTCTCACTGATATTGGCATTTTCATTTCCTTCCTCTTCACTGTTGTTTTCCTCATTGTTGTGTTCCTCACTATGCTCTTTACTTCTATCATAATCTTCACTTCCCTTACTGTCATCCTTTATATTTTCTTCATTTGTATCTTCACTATCCTCAGGGACCTTATCACCATTGTTTGCCTCACTGACATTAGCCTCATCTTCCTCATCTACACTGCTTTCTTCATCATTTGTTTCTGCATCACTATTTTTTGTACTGTCTTCATCACCACTATGAGCCTCACTATTTTCACTGTCATCATGGCTTTTTGTTTCACTACCACCACCATCATCATCGTTTCTACTTTTCTCTTCATCATTTTCATCATCTGATCCACTGACTTGTGCTTCAACACCATTTGTCTCACTTCCTTCATCTTCTTCACTCACTAATTTTTCATTGTCTGACTCATCACTGTTTTCTTCTTCATTACTGCTAGGTTTATCATTACCCTATCCCTCATTAGAATTTGACAGTTCAATGCCACTTCCCTCATTTTATGATGCATTGTGAGAGGGTGATGAAGGAGGGTTGTCCTCAGGTGAAGGAATATGTGTAGATGGTGAAATATGTTCAATAGGAGATGATGAAGGAGTAGGGATAGGAGGATGAGATATTGAAGGCATATTTTATTTAGGATGGGCTTGTGGATTGGTGAATACTTCATGGGCTTGTGGATAAGAGAGTGGTGAAGGAGGCTCTACATCTGCTGTGGATAGTCTCTCTTTTTTACAATATAAGACATTTTGTCAATACTCCTGTAGAGGTAGTAGGGTAGATGCAACATCTTAACCCTAGTAAAGTGCATGAGCAACCTGATGTGATAGGAATAAAGCCAAGAGAATATTCCTTCACATGTGAAATATTTCATAATGACCCTCATCATGGGTGCATAACTCTCAAGCAAATGTGAGAAATGAAATATGGATTTATTGTAGTCTTTGTATTTGGGCTTAAGGTATAAATCATAGTAGATCATGTCTAAATTGGCCTGTTTAAACCATTTTTCACCCACACTAGGTATCCTAGTGGCAATAATAATGGCATCTGAAGATAGTTCAAAGTTTACCCCTGCAAGGTTGACTTGATTCTCATGTAGGTTAAGTATGAAGATCCTAGTCAGCTCTGGGTGATTCTGCACCTACTGTACTTTCTCACAAAATTCATAGCAGCCTACATTTTGGAAACAAGAGACGGTTAAGGGAGATGCATTTAGCTCCATTATGTTTAGTGGTTCAAACCTGTTGATCCTCCCACCTTTGTGTTGATGTATCCTTGGAATTTGGCCTTCCCCTTCACTATCACTGTCACCTTCCCTTGACATTTTGATCACTCTATTTTGAAAAAAACCCTAGGATTGCACAATAAAAATAAGATGAAGGGATGGGGGAATGGAATTCTTTATAAGTGAATGATATGGATGGGTGAGGGGGGGTAAGGGTATAGGAATATGAGCGAGAGCCGAAACTCAAGGAAAACCTCAACTGCTTGTTATAATTTTACTTTGAAAACAACTTGCACTGATGGAAAATGGATATGAAGGAAGGAAATGAATTTTTCAATATTTTTGTAATGCAAAGGACTGATTTGGTGAATGGAGTGAGTGTAGGCACATGCCTAGGTGAATGGGAAACCTCCAATACTGTAACCCCTGTTTATCACTAGTCTTCTTTTGTAGGCAGATGAAGGAGTATTTAAACAGTGTTTTTAAGTTCAAACTAAGGTTTTTTTTTCTCTTAGAGTTCCATTCCTTTAGTTTCCAAACCATTAAAAATCTTGGAGAGGAAGGTAGGGCATCCAGTTACCATTTATTTTTTTGCTTCAAAAATATTTGGTGGCAGCTTGAATTTTTTTTGAGTTGAGTTGAGTGTCTGCAGGGTGTAGGATGGCCCTCCTGTCCAAGTGCGTAGCACCCAGGCAATGGTTGAGTCGGGTCGGGCAAAGGCACAACGCCTTGTGCCAGGCGCGCAACGCCAACGTTTTTTACCGGGCTTGTCGGGTGAATCAGGCAAACACACAGTGCATTTCCAGGCGCACATTGCCTACCTCCAGGTGCGAATTTTTTTGATAAAACATAAGGGAGAAACGGGAAAGGGCGCAGTGCCAGACTCTAGGTGCGCAACACCTCAACACTTAGCCAAATTTTGGCTCAAAAAATCACAGTTTCTTCTCCCTTAGAAATTTCAAATTCTTTGCAATGTAACACTGATTTGTTTGAAGTGGAAAATGACCCTATATAGACTTAAGGATTTGATTTTGGCCTCACAACCCACTTTCCTAATGTTTTTAAGTCCTTTTTCATTTCTTTCACTAATGCTCTTTTGACCGTTTCCTATAGGTGACTAAAGCATTGACTTGGCTTTTGCTGTTGCTTTGTCAGGCATGATGAATTCTTTTTTGACAGTCTCAGGATGTTTAGATAGTAGCTGCATCTTCAAAGCCTCTGTGGTTTCCTTTACAATACTCGACTTATCTTTTTTCACCCTTTCTTACTAACCATTTTGCACTGTTTTCTTTGTAGGCGATTGAGATGATGAATTTTGAATCTTTATGTTGGTCATTTGGTCCTCACAACTCATTAAGACACTTTTGGGAAGATTTCACATGATGGCACCTTTAAAACTCTCCTTTGACATGCACTAGGGAATTCAAAATCATGCCTTTTTTGGCCACTTCTGATTTGCAGGTGCCATAAAATATTTAAGTGGCCTTTCCTTTTATTCCTGAAGCTTGAAATATTTATTTACACAGTAGTAACCTTAAAATCACTTTTGGTTTCCACCTTGGAGCTCAACACCCTGTTTTTCACCTTTTTCACCAGTGGGTGTAGGTGACTTGAACATATTGATTTTACCTTTCTCACTGATCTTGAGGCATGACAGGTTGAGCTTGGCAACATTTTAGGATGCTTCAACACCTTAGTATCTCCAACCTAAAGTCAACTCATCTTTTGTTTTGCAAGTCATTGAAAATCTTTAACTTTGCCTTTCTTACTGATATTCTCTACATCCTTGTTCTTTGAGGCAATGAGATATTTTTCCTTGGTAAAATTCACACTGGAAGCTTCTACATCTTCCCATTACCTGCACCATGGAGCTCAAACTATCTTTTGACCATTTTTGGCATGAAAAATTCCTTTTTGACAATTCTAGGATCTGATCATAGTGGCATCTTTAGAATCTTTCTTTGTTGTCATCATGGAGTCCAAACCATGGTTTCACCTTCTTTGATCATCTTCCCAAAACCCTAGGTGTCTAGAATGCTTGAAAATAATTATCAGTGTTGTCTTCTAAGTTCTCTATAGCCCTTTTAAGTTCATTCATTTTTTTCTAGTTCACCTCACCTTTTTCCCTATTTCATCTATAAATTTTGAAAAAATTCTCTTCATGTTTGGTTTTTGGTGTGCCTCCTCCATGGTTATTTCTGCATTTGATTCATTGTTTGACACTTTGCTAGGTCGCCGAGCTCAATACCTTAGTTCTCATTGAAACACAAATTGCTTCCCCTCTCCTTGCTATGAATGTATTTATTGAAGAGAAAACCTATTACATTACCAAATTTCCACTGATAGTCATTTTAATAAGGGTCAAAGTTCACATTTACCTTTTACAGAACTTGAACTTGATAAAGTAGTCCTCTTTGGAGGTTTTCTGATCTTTCTTGGATAGCCATGTGCTGATATTTTATTACAGCTGAGCCAACTTCTAGGATAGGAAAAGAAATGCTTAAAACATCAATGATGACTTTACAACCTGTAAAACCCCAATGACCTAGTGGGAGGGTCCTTTGACCATGATCTTGACTGAAAATTGGCTTGGAGCCTTCAAGTGTAAAAACAGAGTATTGACAAAGTGGTGTATTGAAGATCCAAATTCCAAAGTACTTGATTTATCTAAAGAGCCTACAAAAATAGTTTTGGGACCATCAATCCTTGAGGACCCTGGTGAACATGGGGAGGAATAGGCTTATAGGTAACCCAAGATGGAAGTGGAGGGATAGGCAAGGGAAAAACAGAGTGATGAGGTCATAGGTAGGGAAAAGGATGAGGATCATTGGCATAAGCCCACAAAGAAATTTTTAGGAGTGGCAGGGTGATCATGAAATGGAAAAATGGTAGAATAGTGAAAAATTTTGTATAAGGATAATGAAGCTATTGAGATTTTTAAAACTCAAAATATTCAAGGAATTTTTTTTTTAGAAATCTAGAACCAATATTTAGTCATCTACAGATAGTAAAAATTATCGATGACTATCAAATTTGACATACTCAATTCATATTTTTCAATTTAGTAATCTAGGCATCTTCATGTGACATTATTCATCCGCTAACTCATCTTAGACAGGGAAATTAATTTGGTTGTCTTGTCTTTCAGTGATTCAAATGCTAGAGCATAATTATGTTATAAACATATTTTCAGTGGAATCATAGGAATTGTCATGGGAACCTCATAGAGTAAACTGTTGGATATTCCTAAATGCCTAGCTCCATTTGAATATAACTTATGAGATTGGATATTCTTCAACTATTTAGAAATAATTTTCTTAAGAAAAAATTATGGAAATGAACTCACAAGATCATTGTAACGCTCTATGACTTTGCTTTAAAGGAAATGCAATTGTAGAAAGTGAGCAAAACATTTCATAGGTACTTGTGAAGGTGGAACATTTAAAATTTTGCTACAAAATTTGCTAGTTTAAAGCCTAATGCATCGACTATTGCTAATGGGATCTTCATGGATTTTATATGGAAACTTTCTATAATTTTACAATAGCCCTATCCTCTTTGTAGTTGCGCTCTCATATTGAAACAAAACAAATAAGCCATGTTTTGATTAGAAATTTCATCTCCGAGCTATACATATGAGTTTAATTTGACATGCTAAAAAAACGATTAGTTTTTTTATGGGCCTAAGAAAATGTTAGCTAACATTGCTATGTAAGATTTTGGGGATGTGGCGAGGAACCTACCCTTGCACTCATGGCACTATTCTCATTTTACGGTAGTAGATGTAGTTTGGCATGAGACAAGAGGAAGATAGTTGCTCATGAGTGTGGTAATGGATCTGTGGACAAGAATGCTTGGAGTGTAAGGGAAAACAAGATTGACCTAACACAACCCTTGTACTTCTAACAAAAATTAAAAATTAACTGCATAATTAATTTAAGTTAGTGACATTTGTAATAAAATTACAACTACAAAGTTATGGGCCAATCAAAAATTTAAAAATATTTTTTTTTATCATACTAAATAATAAATAATAGAAACATCCATTTCCAAAAAATGACTTACTAGAAAAAGTTAAAAGATAAGATTATAGTCATACTTAAAAAAAAATCTATAACTATAACCTTAAGATTTATATTGTATCAATAAATGATTGATTGATTGATTATAATTGATTATCGAAATTTTTATTATTATAAATAATTTAAATATCACATACAAAAAATATAACGTTAATAAATTATGTTTCTGAAAAAAATAAATTTATTATAAATAAATTATTACCAAAATCTAAATTAATATACTATATAAAAAAGACTTAATATTTTTTTTTTAAATCATAAATTTTCTTATAATTGAATTATTCATCAATACAAGTAATAGCTATCAATTATTGTTATTAGAGAATCTAAATTGGAACCTCATCATCATTTGGAAATTCTAACTTATCATATGAAAAATATAAAAAATATTAAATGTGTTATCTACGTCAAAATTATATTAGAAAATAATAACTGTCATGAACGTGAAAACAATCGACATGTCACGTCACTGAAGAAATTAAGTAAATTCGTTTTAAAGAATGTTGAATATTGTTAAAACTAATTAAATATTTTAAGTCGACAAAAGTATATTAGAAGGGAAGACTAAATATTTTCTTCCAGTGAAAATATCAAACGACGTCCATTCTGGGACCCTGCCTGTTCCTGTTTTTGGAATTTCCGGAGAGGGCAGCAAATTATTTGTAATTAGTCATACTTTATTAGCTTTTATGAAATTAAGGTCATTTGTTTTCAGGGAAAAATTGAAATTGAGACATTTTTTAATTATATGAAGATAATTTTAATGTTTTTATTATTTTATTAGTTAGTTTAGTTGGTTGAGCTTTTGTTATTTGGTTGGAAATTCTTTTGAGATTAAGTACTGATTGTTTTGCCTGTGCCTAAATTTTAGGCAAACATAAAAAAAATTAAACACAAAATATGCTGCACACTTCTGATTAGAAGTTGAAAGTGATTCCAACCCTGTGGAGTGACGATTCCAAGACAAGTTCCACTCTGTGCTTACATAAGATTGAGGATCAGCGTTCCACCCTAAACCCTAAGAGGAACGTTGATCTGCATTGGTTTTCCCACTATATGGCCCATGATTATAGTAACTTCTTTTTAATTCTGTAAATTTAGTTATATCGAGTTTGTTAAAGATGTTATTATTTTAGTAATGTCTGGATTATTATAAATACCAATCTAGATCCATTTTAATTCTCCATCTATTAAGTGTTGAGAGGGATCAAATCTCTTGAGGTGAAAATCACTTTTTTGAGTGCAAAATTTGAGGAAAGGTTTGCACCTCGAGAGATTTGATCTCTCTAGGCGCTTGATAGATCCGGAGTTAAGATGGATCTAGGTTAGTTTCAGTCGTGTGCTGCCAAGAAAAATCTATCGAGGATATGATTAATTTTATCAATAATATGTAAATATATCAAATATTAATATATTCATTTTAAATATGCTAAATATTTCTGAGATTAACTTGGTCATTTTAATTTTAAATTTTCTTAGTTACCTCTTTGTTGAGATGAAAAATATTGTTAATAACTTTAATGATGAAAATGATGAAATAATTTCTTTGAATGCAAAGTGACAATAATAATGTTGAAATATAGAAAATGTGAATAATAATAATGTACTCATGTTACAAATAGTATTCATTGTGATCAATCTCAAACTATTCTCTGAATCTACTATTCTTATTGTTACCCTTGTTAATTTTGTCATATTTTCATATCGATTATATGAAAAAGAAAATTTAAATAGTAAATCAGTGAAATGTTTAGCTCTAGTAAATCATTGAAATGTTTAGCTCAAGGTGTTGTAGTAAACATGATACCTTGTCTCTCTTGCTCTACAATATTAATAGGTTAAATTACTATAACAAAATAATCAATGTGCTTTGTCAATAACGTTTTGTGCTTACACTAAAATAAATGCATATTGTTAATCCAATCACTTTAAAATTAATATACCATCATATATCCAATTACATCAAATCAGAAATCAACATCTACATTGAAATCAATGGATTTAATGCAAGCAATCGAATATGATTATAAAATAAATTCTACACTAAAATCGATGCATTTAGTGCAAACAATCAAATAGGATTAGAAATAATCTACATTGAAATCAATGAATCTAAAGCAAACAATCAAATATAATTATAAATCAACATCTACATTGAAATAAACACATCAAGTGCAAGCAATCAAATAGTATTAGAAATCACCACCTACACTGAAATCAATGCATCAAGTGCAAGTAATCAAATATCATTAGAAATAAATATCTACACTAAAACCAATGAGTATAGTGAAAATACTCAAATAGGATTAGAAATCACCATCACCACTTAAATCAATCCATCTAGTGCAAGAAATATTCTTCCCTCTCTCCACCCTCCATCCATATCTATATCCCCCTCCATCTCTCCTTTTTTGTCTCTCTATCTCACCCCCATAAACACACATGATATCGCACTCCATATCTATCAATCTCTTTGTCACTCCCTCCCTCTCCCCGTCTCCCTCTTCTTTCCTCTCTTCACATTCCATCTATATCTCTATCTTCCCCTTCTCTCCCTCTCCCCTACTAATATCTCTATTTCCTCCTTTTGTCCTCTCCCGCTCTCTCTCCATCTTCCTCATCACTCCCTATCTCTCTCTCTCTCTCTCTCCCCACATTTATCTCTATATGTCTTTCTTCTTACGTCCCTCTCTCTCCCCATCGAAGTCCATCTCTCTTTCCCTCCGTCTCTTTACTCTCTCACATCCTCTCTCTTCCTTCATCTCTCTCTCTCTCTCTCTCTCTCTCTCTCTTCACCCACCAACTATGTTACTATATCCTTCCCTCTCTCCTTATCTCTCATTCTCTCCCCCCTTATCTCCATCTCTCCTTCTTTGTCTTTTTATCTCACCCCCAAACACACACGCTCTCTCTCTATCTCTCCCTTCTCATTCCTTCTCTCTCTCCACTTCTCACTCTCTATATTTCTTATTTCCTACCTCTCTCCCCCTCCAAATCCATCTCTCTATTGATCCCTCTCTCCTCCTCTCTCACAAGTCCTCTCTCTCGCCCTTCCTCTCTCTCCATTTCTCTCATACCTCCCTCTCTCTCTCTCTTTCTCTCTCTCTCTCTCTTTTCCCTCCAATACTCTCTCTTACCCCATCATTCTCCTCCTCTCTCTCATCCTCCCCCTCTCTCCCTTTCTCTCCTACCTCCCTCTCTCTTCCCCATCTCTCCCTCTCTCTATCTATCTCTACTCTCTCCCTCCAACTACATTACTATATCCCTCCCTTTCCCCTTCTCCCCCCCCCCTTATCTCCATACATACTACTTTGTATCTTTATGTCATCCCTAAACATACACACTCTGTCTCCATCTCTCCCATGCCACTCCCTCTCTCTCTCCCCACTTCCCTCTCTCCATATATTTCTTCTTCCCTCCCTCTCTCCTCCTCCAACTTCATCTCTCTATTCCTTCCTCTCTTGAGTTCTCTCTCTGGTCCTTCATATCTCTCCCTTTCTTTCATACTTCCCTAAGTATTCTACCATCTCTCACTCCCTTTATCTCTTACCCCCCTCTCTCTTACACCATTTTTGTCTCATCTAATCCTATTACTATATCCATCCCCCTCCATATTTGTGTTTCTCTCTCTCGCTCTTCATTCCTCCTCTCCCCTTTCCTTTAGTTTATCTCCATCTCTCCCTTATGAATCCCCATATATCTCTGTTGCAAATACTGAGAGAGGGGGGAGGGGGGGGGGGGGGGGGAGGTTGAATCAATATCCCTTTGAATTATAGAATTAGTTAATCTTCAATTATTATCGATTAATCGTATAATGACAGCGACAAACAAGAGAAATTTACAAATGCACATAGTTTTTAAGGTGGAAATCTATATACAAAATAAAAACCACCTAATGCTACAATAAATTTCTTACTAATATTCAACTCCAATTGAAAATAAAGCTCCAACTTCCTAGAATCTAAAAAATCATTCTTCTCCAGCTCCCACTGGATGGACGCTCCAATGCCCGAGATTCTTCTGTAGCCAACTGAATGGATTCCCCAACACCCAATGAGCTACAACTCACCCTAGCACCACCCTACCACCCTATAGAAGAATAAAAGAACAATGGACTCCCGTACCAGGGAAAATGGTCCACTTTACAATGATATAGAATGATGTAGAAGAAGAAGATATACTAGACCATAACCCCAACTTTGACACAACCACCTAATGATGATCCTAAACCTCCCAACACTGCCTCTTCAACCCTTGGTAGATAGACACTAGTAAAATTTGTACAATAATGTATTTACAATGACTAATTACAATGATACCTTTACAATGATTGTATGCAGTGATTCCCACTTGAAGACTTCATATGATGAACTTCTTGCTGTTGTTTATGCACCTTGATTGCTGCTCTTGTCATGCTACCCTCTGTTGCACCTTGCTTTTCTTTTCTGCCATAGAAATTCTAGTCCTTTGCAACCCTTGACAACACATGATCTAGCTTTTTCTTGCCTTCTAGGATCTTGATATTGAATCTGGTGTATCTCTGTCATTTCATATCCTCAATATCTGATTTTCGGTCCTGTAGTAGTCCTCTGAGTCATCTTTCGAATGGCACAGATCTGACCCAATTTGGATTCTTCAAGAGAGAGCTATACCCAATCTCTCACAATGACCTAATTATGGACTATTTCAGTAGAGTGCACTTGTACGACGTGCCAGGTGTCACTGTTTCTTAATTTGGCTGTAAAATTGATAGCACGAAAGGAACAGACTGTTCAATATCCGCCAATTTTTACGGAATTCCAATCCGATACTCAGAGAGAGAGTTATGACGAATTTTCCCAGGTCACTTCTTTGAGATGAATTTCAGGAGCCTGCAAAAACCTTGAATTCCACAGATCATATCTCCAAAACAATTGCTCACCTTGATCTGAAATTTGTACAGAAGCTTCCTTAGGATTTCTTCTTCAGCTCATAAAAATTTCAGCTTCTGAACCTTTGTAGAAAAAATTTTATAGTGCAAATTCCACGATGACCTACTTTAGATGGCGAAATCCCTTGGACGAGGAAATGAGGATCACAATTTATATAAATGCTTAGGTTGAGAGGGGCTTCAACAAGTGAACGTGGGATGGATTTTAGGATCTTAAAAAATATTAATTATGACTTTTCAATGACCCATGCCCCAACCCCATAGGGTTCTAGCCCATTAGCTGGGGGTACAAACTTCAAACATGAATATCTCTCAAACCGTGAAGAATTACATGGCGTGCCTTATATCAACGGAAACATCTTGACAAGTAGAAACCATGAAAAGCATTATTGACCCAGAATATATTAATTTGGTAGGTAAAAATTCCCATAAAATATTGGGTTAGCCACTAGTGCTTCTTGGGTTGATATCAATGACAACCGCTGATCAACAATCTCCCCCTTTGGCATTGTTGGCAACACAGGTACTCCCCCTGCGATCATGAAACCTCTTCGTACAACATTCTCTCCCCCTTTGAAATCAATGCCAAAGGGTAACTCCCCCTGAAACACAACCATCCTGCGGACCTGTACACACTTCCACTCCCCCTGACACACAATCGTCCTGCAGACCTGTACTCTACTTCCACTCCCCCTTTATATTCTGAAAAACAAAAATCTAATGAGAACTTGGGAGAATCCCAAGCATCTGGCGAAGATATTCCAATGCTGGAGAAAATTTAATATGTGATTCTTTTGGTGCTGCTTCGAATCTTGCTACTTGTCCAACTGCTTGCATAACATCTAGTCGGAAGGCTGTTACATATAGAAGATTACTAATCATAGATCTGTACAACCTTTTCTCCACATCCTTAGATGAGTTGTCTATGCTCAATTTTCATCCTGTTACCATTGGAGTAAGGATGGGTTTGCAATCTTCCATTTTAAATTTCTTGAACGTTTCCTTGATGTACTTGTCTTGAAACATAAATATTCCTTTCTCTTGCTGAGATATTTGTTGAAGCCCTAAGAAGTATGTCATCTCACCAAGTAAAGACATCTCGAAATCACTTTGCACCTTTGTAGCAAACTTCTTACTTAGTCTATCATCATTGCTACCAATTATTGTATCCTCTTTAGCTATTAGACATGCTTTGTTGCTTCATCAGAACATATATGTCATTTGGAGATCGACTTGTTCTAGCCACAATTCCACCAAACACGCCTTTCCGATTTCGCATTTTTGTGGATTTGAATAGTAATTGTGTGTCCTTTATCACATTTTTGTCTGCTCACTGAAGTGATTATGAGTTCATGTTTTCAATAAACTAGGGCTGGAAATTCTTGGCTAGGAAAGTCTTGCTTCCACAAGAGTGACATTACCTGATCCTATAACATTTTAAGATCCATCATTTCCAAAGGACACGTTTCCATCCTTCTTCTCTTTTAGAGATACAAATTTATTTCTATCTCCAGTCATATGCGTTGAGCAACCGCTATCAACATACCACACATATTTGTTCTTTTGAGCCTTGAAAGAGAGAGCACAATTATCATTCTTATTCTTCTTCCATGTTCATTCGTTCTGTGGCTTCGAAGATTCTTCTGGAGGATTTTCAAGTCTCCAATCTTTGGCTATGTGTCAAAAGTTTTGACATTTGTAACATTCAATATTATTTCTTAAATGTTCAAATCTATTGATGTTTCGCTGATCCCTGGGAGGTTCATATTTGACAGATCTCCTAGAATTGTATTCGTTCCTAGGGTACGTGCGACATTCTACAGCTTTATGACCAAATTTTCCACATGAGTAACAATACCCATAAAAAATATGTTGGTACCTGGATGGAAATTTTCATTGAGGAATTGTCTTCCAAGGCTGTTCTTGTGAATCTTGTCCATTGAAGTCTACATGCATGTCATATCTCATAGGTTCATTGTATTTTGTTGTAGAAGGTCGTGCTTCTTCTTATTTGTAACCGATGTTAGTTCTGTCGTTGTACGATCGTTGATTGTTGATGAGTTCTTCCAATGCCCTTGAGCTATTGGCATAGTTCTAGATAGTTTTTCCTTTCTTCACTTCCTTACGCAGTGAGACTACTTTGGCTTCCAATTCTTCCCTTTCTTGGTTGCTTTCTTCCAACTTCTTTTGAAGTGAATCTTCAATGCATTTGTGTTCTTCAACTTCAATTTTGAGACCTTGAACTTGTTCTTCAAGAGTATTGTAACAGATCTTCTCCACCTTGAGATCTTTTATAAGCTTGATTGCTTCTGTCACGTCTCCCATACCAGCTTCTTATCTGCATAAAATTAACTCAGATATACTCTACTTTTATGCACCTGATACCATTCAAATTTTTTTCTGTTTAATCAATTTTACATTTGTACTTTTATCAGGTCTTTAATTTCTCTTTGGTAATTACGGGCACTCTTGTTATTATAAAAATTTCCATGAGAAATTTTTGGCTTGACCTCAATTCCTATCAGTCAACCCAGTCAACTGATATTTATATGTATATATAAACATATATACTCATTTTCATTTCTCAGATCTGTTCTTCAGAGTTTTGTCCAACTCTAACAGATCAATATGCCCTTTCTCTAACTTTTCCGTTAGCAAGCTTTATAGACTTTCCCGCCTCTATAATTATAAAGTTTTAGCATCTATGTATAGATGTATACATCTACATATACATCTATCTATATTCCGTTAACCTTCTTTGCTTCCACTACTTTTATAGCAGTTTATAATGAAGTTGGATAGATGCTCTTTTCTCAGTGGTTTAAATATGCTTAACTATTCCTTTACACATACTTTTATCACACATAACAATAGGGCTCTTCCCTTATGTTATTGTTATTATTATTCAGCATACTTGCAATTCTGGTGCATATTAAACTCTTCCCTTGGAACAATAAGATATAGATGATCTTTCTTAAATCAAATGGAAGTAATGAAATCGAACTTGATATTTTAGACTCCCTAATTTCAGATCCTCGTACTTAGTTAGGATTTAACTGTTGGTTTTGTATATTCAAACTTCCATGTGACAGAACAATTTAACTTCTTAGTTTTATAATTCTTGTCACTACAGTATGACTATTCTACTGCCATAAATACTTTTATGACAGGTTTAGTTATTTTGTACTTGTTGTTCCTGTTTACTTTCCTGTTTATACAACACATCAACTAAATATTCATTTAAAAGACAGCAATCACACATGCACATCTGTTATTAGATTAGACATTCAGATGATCTATCATCTCTAACTTTATTACTCCAGGGTACTTATCCCTATAACCAAACCATTGGTCCCTGTTGTTAACATACTGGATTTTCAGCTATTAGATCTAGTTTGCAGTTGTATGAAGTACTGAACAAACAGTCAATCTAAAATTTGCATAAGAAATCATAACATAATACAGACTAAAATTAATTTCCAAATTTTATGCATGCATACCGATACTATGACCAGTCCTCCCAACCTTAGAGTTCGTCTATCTCCAGAACTCACCCCTGAGCTAAGATCCTCCAAGTACAGACCAACCTCAATCTGTTCTGGAGCAGCTTATTTAAGCTATGCTGTCCCCAAAGCCTGTTTCCAATTCTGCATCCAGAATTTCAGGATGCTTTTATTCCTGTTTGCCTAGGCTTCCCATATTTAGGGACTTTAAAGCTGCTTTCTGCTTTTCTAGCTTTTTCAGCTTTTTACCTCTTCCCAACTACTTTCCTCATCATTTGGGAATTTAGATTTTTTCTCAAAAATCTAAATTAGAAATAATTTCTTTCAAGGATTTTTGAAAGATTTTGGGGAAAGTCTTTACCTTTTCCATAACCTCATGGATTAGGCATGTGATCTCAATAATCTCATTTGGTCATAGTGCATACAAAATAAATTATTTATTTTTCATAAATAATTAACTACATCTGCACAATAATTATCCATTGGGGTCCACTCCCCTTTGGATTTATGTTCAAATGTCTAATTTGAAAAGCATAGAACTTGGGGGTGTTACATATTCCCCCTCTGAAAACAAACACCGTCCTCGGTGTTAACAACTATCTACTATAGTTCATTTTGAAAATAAAGATGAATGCTTTTCCATCATCTCAGCTTCTCTTTTCCATGTAGCTTCTTCAGCAGTAAAGTGCTCCCACTGCACCTTTACTATAGCTACTGTTCGATTTCGCAATTCAATTTCTTCCCGCTCCAAGATTTGAAGTGGCTCTGGAAGGAATTCCTCTTCTGGTTCCACCTGGATCACATTCCAATCAATAATGTGAGAAGCATCATGTAAATTGTTTTTTTTTTTTCCAACAAGGAGACATGAAACACATCATAAAATTTAATATGCAAGGGTAAGGCCAATTTATAAGCCATTAGTTCCCCCCTTTCCAACACCTTCCTCGGTGTTACACTTTAAAGTTGATTTTTCAACTTTGACGAAGATTTCTTCTTCGTCCTTGCTCAGTTTCCAGCAGAGTACTCTCCTGCTTCCACTCTTGATGCCTCATGCAGTTGATTTCCTTCCTACTTATTTGCAAGAAGTCTGTCTGGAAGATATTTTATTCTGTTTTCTCTGTCCACAATTCATACCAATGTAAGTAATACCAGGTTCATACAATTGATAATCCACAACAACATTCTGAATTTCAATAAATTTAAGAAATTCGGTTATTAGTCAAACTGTTCAGGTTCATAATAGTTTAGTGCATTTTTAATACACTACTTATCCTTTATTGTTTTTCAGTGAGATTCTCTCCTCACGCAAACTTGATCCAGTTCGGCTTTTCTTGATTTTCTAGGTGATTTATCTACACTTATCTTCACCTTTTTTTCTCAGTGTTTCCAGAGTGTATAATTTCCTATTACACACTTGGCTAAACAATTTTACAACTTTTCATTAGTACTCATAAATGAAAGAAAACAACTGTATCATATGCATGGTTATGCTTACCCTTTCTCAGTTCATAGCTGTACTTCCAGTACCTTCTCATTGTTTTCTTTTGTTATCCAATCAATTTAATTAGTAATAACCAGACTCGTTAACAATGTCTATAATTCAATTCTTACTTCACACATGAAATTTTTTTCTTTGACAATACCTCTAGAGTGTGCAATAATGTACAACTTTATGTTCATTATTTTATTTTATTTTTTTCAAGTTTCCTCAATTTTATTCACTAGTTCAAAACTTACGTGAATAAATTTTGGATTTGATGGGTTTCCCCCACACCCAAGTCCAAATACAACTCATTCTCCTTTCCCTCTATTTGTAGCTATATGATTTCACACTATTACCTGGTCCTTGAATTTAAGACTCAGGAAAATTAAATTTAATAAAATTTACACCAGCATAATCTCATAGTGTGAGTACATGTTTCTTTTATAGTGATATATGTAATTACTATAATTCATCACATTCACAAGAATTAATACTTGATAATGTCAAAAATGAATTTGACACAATTTTCCCTTTTTTTTTTTTAAAGAATCACCTGAATTTATACATTTACTTTTAATTGTATGTTCATGCTTTACTAATTCCAATGATGATTCACCAATTTTATCTATATGTGAATTTCACTAATCATTAGAAATCAACCCATGGTTTCTAACAAAGACCACTTAAAACCTAAAAACATGGTTCACTTGATAAATGGAGTATAATATATATATAGGAAAATAATTGTGCTCCAATGGATTCTTATCCATGCATGATCATTATTTCCCCATGGATAAAAAAAACAATTGATAGGTTTTCCATTCTACCTTAGTTAACTCACCTAGGAAAAATAGATTCATCCCTTCATTCATTCATAACTCAATGTAATGGGTCCACATTACACTATGTAATATGAAATGATCCACCATTACTAACCACATCACTTATTTAACCAACTATTTAGACCTCCTTTATAACTCGTACTTAAGCTTACCACTTCATTAATTTCCAAGCATGTGAACGAAAATATGCTCATTACCAAATACTTTAGTCATGACTTAAGTATACATGACGTGAAAATCATCCTGGTAACTTTTACCAATTACCCGCATCCAATTTTTCCTTGTCATACTATATCTTTAGAATTTAATCTACCACAATAGTGTTTATTACTCCTTTAACCATAATTAGAGTAATAATATTCCATTCCTATGGTGACATATTTCCTTCCAGTGAATTCACTTTTAACATTCCCTAGTGAATTAGTTATTCTCCTTTAATCTCGCAAGTATTAAGTTTGAAATTTATTTACCTCAATAAATTATCATGTATGAAAATATTATATTCATACAACTCCACAAGATTTACTTTTATAACTTATAACAAAATCACCCATATTTTAACATCTGATATTAATGGTACATCCCTTTGAATTATAGAATTAGTTAATCTTCAATTATTATCAGTGTCTGTATAATGACAGCAGCAAACAAGAGGAACACAAATGCACATAGTTTTTAAGGTGGAAATCTACTCCGGGACAAAAACCACCTAATGCTTTTCTAATAATTCTTTAATATTCAACTCCAATTGAAAATAAAGCTCCAACTTCCTAGAATCTAGAAAAGCATTCTTCTCCAGCTCCCATTGGATGGACGCTCCAATGCCCGAGATTCTTCAGTAGTCAACTGAACGGATGCCCCAACACCCAATGAGCTACAACTCACCCTAGCACCACCCTACCACCCTATAGAAGAATAAAAGAAGAATGGACTCCCGTACCAGGGAAATTGGTCCACTTTACAATGATATAGAATGATGTAGAAGAAGAAGATATACTAGACCATAACCCAAAATTTGACACAGCCACCTAATGATGATCCTAGACCTCCCAACACTGCCTCTTCAACCCTTGGCAGATAGATACTAGTACAATTTGTACAATAATGTATTTACAATGACTAATTACAATGATACCTTTACAATGATTGTATGCAGTGTTGCCCACTTGAAGACTTCATATGATGAACTTCTTGCTGCTGTTATGCACCTTGGTTGCTGCTATTTTCATGCTACCATCTGTTGCACCTTGCTTTTCTTTAGCATAGAAATTCTAGTCCTTTACAACCCTTGACAACACATGATCTCGCTTTCTTTGCCTTCTAGGATCTTGATATTGAATCTGGTGTATCTGTCATTCCTTATATAATATCTGAATTTTCCCGGTCCTGTAGGAGATATACAGTCCATCTTTGAATGCCATAGGTCTGCCCCAATTTGGATTCTTCAAGAGAGAGTTATACCCAATTTCTCACACCGCCCTAATTATGGACTCTTTCAGTAGAATTCACGCCTTCACGACGTGCAGGTGTTTGTTTTCTCATTGGCTGTAAGATTGGTGTACAGAGAACAGGCTGAGGCTGTGTCAGCCAATTTTTACGGAATTCCAATCTGATACTCAGAGAGAGATTTATGACTATTTTACCAAGGTCACTTCTTTGAGATGAATTTCAAGAGCCTGCAAAAACCTTGAATTCCACAGACCATATCTCTAACAATATTTTGCACCTTGATCTGAAATTTTTATAGCATATTACTCAGGATTTCAGCTTTGCCTCATAAAAATTTCATCTTCTGAGCCTTCATAGAAAAAAATTTAGAGGGAAAATTCCACGATGACCTACTTTAGATGGCGAAATCCCTTGGACGAGGAAATGAGGATCACAATTTATATAAATGCTTAGGTTGAGAGGGGCTTCAACAAGTGAACGTGGGATGGATTTTAGGATCTTAAAAAATATTAATTATGACTTTTCAATGACCCATGCCCCAACCCCATAGGGTTCTAGCCCATTAGCTGGGGGTACAAACTTCAAACATGAATATCTCTCAAACCGTGAAGAATTACATGGCGTGCCTTATATCAACGGAAACATCTTGACAAGTAGAAACCATGAAAAGCATTATTGACCCAGAATATATTAATTTGGTAGGTAAAAATTCCCATAAAATATTGGGTTAGCCACTAGTGCTTCTTGGGTTGATATCAATGACAACCGCTGATCAACAATCTCCCCCTTTGGCATTGTTGGCAACACAGGTACTCCCCCTGCGATCATGAAACCTCTTCGTACAACATTCTCTCCCCCTTTGAAATCAATGCCAAAGGGTAACTCCCCCTGAAACACAACCATCCTGCGGACCTGTACACACTTCCACTCCCCCTGACACACAATCGTCCTGCAGACCTGTAATCTACTTCCACTCCCCCTCTATATTCTGAAAGAAGAAAATCTAATGAGAACTTGGGAGAATCCCAAGCTTCTGGCAAAGATATTCTAATGCTGGCGAATATTTAATATGTGACTCTTTTGGTGCTGCTTGGAATCTTGCTACTTGTCCAACTGCTTGCATAACATCTAGTCGAGAGGCTATTACATATAGAAGATTACTAATCATATATCTGTATAGCTTTTGATCCACATCCTTAGATGAGTCGTCTATGCTCAATTTGCAACCTGTTACCATTGGAGTAAGGATGAGTTTGCAATCTTTCATTTTAAATTTCCTGAGCATTTCCTTGATGTACTTGGCTTGACATATAAATATTCCTTTCTCTTGCTGAGATATTTGAAGCCCTAAGAAGTATGTCATCTCACCAAGTAAAGACATCTCAAAATCACTTTGCACCTTTGTAGCAAACTTCTTACTTAGTCTATCATCATTGCTACCAATTATTGTATCATCCTCTTTAGCTATTAGACATGCTTTTGTTGCTTCATCCAGAACATATATGTCATTTGGAGATCGACTTGTTCTAGCCACAATTCCACCAAACACGCCTTTCCTGATTTCACATTTTGTGGATTTGAATAGTATTGTGTGTCCTTTATCACACATTTGTCCAACACTGAGTAGATTATGATTCATGTTTTCAACCAATAGAACATTCTTGGCTAGAGAATCTTTGCTTCTAAGAGTGACATTACCTGATCCTATAACATTTTAAGATCCATCATTTCCAAAGGACACGTTTCCATCCTTCTTCTCTTTTAGAGATACAAATTTATTTCTATCTCCAGTCATATGCGTTGAGCAACCGCTATCAACATACCACACATCTTTGTTCTTTTGAGTCTTGAAAGCGAGAGCACAATTATCATTCTTATTCTTCTTCCATGTTCATTCGTTCTGTGGCTTCGAAGATTCTTCTGGAGGATTTTCAAGTCTGCAGTCTTTGGCTATGTGTCCAAAGTTTTGACATTTGTAACATTCAATATTATTTCTTAAATGTTCAAATCTATTGATGTTTTGCTGAGCCCTGGGAGGTTCATATTTGACAGATCTCCTAGAATTGTATTCGTTCCTAGGGTACGTGCGACATTCTACAGCTTTATGACCAAATTTTCCACATGAATAATAGTAGCCATAAAAAATATGTTGGTACCTGGATGGAAATTTTCATTGAGGAATTGTCTTCCAAGGTTGTTCTTGCGAATCTTGTCCAATGAAGTCTACATGCATGTCAGATCTCATAGGTTCATTGTATTTTGTTGTAGAAGGTCCTGCTTCTTCTTCTTTGTAACCGATGCCAGTTTTGTCGTTGTAAGATCATTGATTGTTGATGAGTTCTTCCAATGCCCTTGAGCTATTGGCATAGTTTTGGATAGTTTTTCCTTTCTTCACTTCCTTACGCAGCGAGACTACTTCGGCTTCTAATTCTTCCCTTTCTTGGTTGCTTTCTTCCAACTTCTTTTGAAGTGACTCTTCAATGCATTTGTGTTCTTCAACTTCAATTTTGAGACCTTGAACTTGTTATTCAAGAGTATTGGAATGTATCTTCTCCACCTTGAGATCTTTTATAAGCTTGATTGCTTCCTGCCACGCTCTATACCAAATACCTTCTTATCCGCATAACATTAACTCAGATATACTCTACTTTTATGCACCTATTTTTTTTTTGTTTAATCAATTTCACAGTCATACTTTTATCAGGTCTTTTCATTTATCTTTGGTAATTACAGACACTATTATTATTATAAATATTCCCATGAAAAATTTTGGCTTAACCTTAATTCCTATCAGTCAACCCAGTCGACTGATGTTTATATGTATATATAAACATATACTCATTTGTATTTCTCAGATCTGTTCTTCAGAGTTTTGTACCACTCTAACAGATCAATATGCTCTTTCTCTACTTTTTAGTTAGCAAGCTTTATAGACTTTCCAGCATCTATAATTATGAAGTTTAACATCTATGTATAGATGTTTACTGCATATACATCTATCTATATTCAGTTAACCTTCTTTGCTTCAACTACTTTTATAGCAGTTTATATTGAAGGTGAATAGATGCTCTTTTCCCAGTATTTTAAATATGCTTACAATCTTCCCTTACACATACTTTTATCACACATAAGTAGATTTTCAATTGGACTCTTCCCGTATATTATTGTTATAAATATTCATCTTATTTGAAATTCTGGTGCATATTAAACTCTTCCCTTGGAAAAATAGGATATAGATCATTTTTCTTCAATCAAATGGAAGTAATGAAATCGAACTTGATATTTTAGACTCCCTAATTTCAGGTCCTCGTACTTAGTTAGGATTTAACTGCTGGTTTTGTATATTTAAACTTCCATGTGACCAAACAGTTTAACTTCTTAGTTTTATAATTCTTGTCACTACAGTATGAATATTCTACTGCCATAAATACTTTTATGACAGGTTTAGTTATTTTGTACTTGATGTTCCTGTTTACTTTCCTGTTTATACAACACATCAACTAAATATTCATTTAAAAGACAACAATCACACCTGCACATTTGTTATTAGATTAGACATTCAGATGATCTATCATCTCTAACTTTATTACTCCAGGGTACTTATCCTTATAACCAAACCATTGGTCCCTGCTGTTAACATATTGGATTTTCAGCTATTAGATCTAGTTTGCAGTTGTATGAAGTACTGAACAAACAGTCAATCTAAAATTTGCATAAGAAATCATAACATAACAATTCATAGAACCTTGATATACTTAATACAGACTGAAATTAATTTCCAAAATTTATGCATGCATACCGATACTATGACCAGTCCTCCCAACCGTAGAGTCCCTCTATCTCCAGAACTCACCCCCGAGCTGAGATCCTCTAAGGACAGACCAACCTCAATCTATTCTGGAGCAGCTTATTTAAGCTATGCTCTCCCCAAAGCCTGTTTCCAATTCTGCGTTCAGAATTTCAGGATGCTTTTATTCCTGTTTGCCTAGGCTTCCCTTATTTAGGGAATTTAAACCTGCTTTCTGCTTTTCCAGCTTTTCCATCTTTTTACCTCTTCCCAACTACTTTTGCTCATCATTGGGGAATTTAGATTTTTCCTCAAAAATCTAAATTAGAAATAATTTCTTTCAAGGATTTTTGAAAGATTTTGGGGAAAGTCTTTACCTTTTCCATAACCTCATGGATTAGGCAGGTGATCTCAATAATCTCATTTGGTCATAGTGCATAAAAAATATTTTATTTATTTTTCATAAATAATTAACTACACCCACACAATAATTATCCATTGGGGTCCACTCCCCTTTGGATTTATGTTCAAATGTCCAATTTGAAAAGCATAGAACTTGGGGGTGTTACATATTCCCCCTCTGAAAACAAACACCGTTCTCGGTGTTAACAATTAACTACTATAGTTCATTTTGAAAATAAAGGTGGATGATTTTCCATCATCTCAGCTTCTCTTTCCCATGTAGCTTCTTCAGCAGTAAAGTGCTCCTACTGCACCTTTACTCTAGCTACTGTTCGATTTTGCAATTCAATTTCTTCCCACTCCAAGATTTGAAGCGGCTCTAGCAAGAATTCCTCTTCTGGTTTCACCTGGATCACATTCCAATCAATAATTTGAGAAGCCTCATGCACCATTTTTTTTCCAAAAAAAGAGACATGAAACACGCTAGGAAATTTAATATGCAAGGGTAAGGCCAGTTTATAAGCCATTAGTTCCTCCCCTTCCAACACCTTCCTTGGTGTTACACTTTAACGTTGATTTTTCAACTTTGACGAACATTTATTCTTCGTCCTTGCTTAGTTTCCAGCAGAGTACTCTCCTGCTTCCACTCTTGATGCCTCATGCAATTGATTTCCCTCCTACTTCTTTGCAAGAAGTCTATCTGGAAGATCTTTTATTCTGTTTTCTCTGTCCACAATTCATACCAATGTAAGTAATACCAGGTACATATAATTGATAATCCACAACAACATTCTGAATTTCAATAAATTTAAGAAATTTAGTTATTAGTCAAACCATTTAGGTTCATAATAGTTTAGTGCATTTTTAATACACTACTTATCCTTTCTTGTTTTTCAGTGAGATTCTCTCCTTACACAAACTTGATCCAGTTCAGCTTTTCTTGATTTTCTAGGTGATTTATCTGCACTTATCTTCACCTTTTTTTTTTCTCAGTGTTTCCAGAGTGTACAATTTCCTGTTACACGCTTGGCTAAACAATTTTACAACTTTTCATTAGTACTCATAAATGAAAGAAAACAACTGTATCATATGCATGGTTATAGATGTACTTCCAGTATCTTCTCATTGTTTTCTTTTGTTAGCCAATCAATTTAATTAG
Organism: Pinus albicaulis; assembly: GCA_034641835.2. Classification (NCBI taxonomy): domain Eukaryota; kingdom Viridiplantae; phylum Streptophyta; class Pinopsida; order Pinales; family Pinaceae; genus Pinus; species Pinus albicaulis. The sequence continues at coordinate 107,685 of JAXQQM020083139.1, forward strand.
TAATAACCAGGCTCGTTAATAATGCCTATAATTCAATTCTTAAATCACAATTTTTTTTTTCCTCTAACCTCTTTTATGAATTGTATCCACTAGTTCAAAAATTACGTGAATAAATTTTGGATCTGATGGGTTTCCCCCACACCCAAGTCCAAATACAACTCATTCTCATTTCTCTCTATTTGTAGCTATATGATTTCACACTATTACCTTGTCCTTGAATTTAAGACTCGGGAAAAATAAATTTAATAAAATGTACACCAGCATAATCTCATAGTGTGAGTACATGTTTCTTTTATAATGATATATGTAATTACTATAACTCATCACATTCACAAGAATTAATATTTTATAATGTCAAAATGAATTTGACACAATTTGCCCCCCTCTTTTTTAAATGATCACTAATTACATTTACTTTTAATTGTATGTTCATGCTTTACTAATTCCAATGATGATTCACCAATTTTATCTATATATGAATTTCACTAATCATTAAAAATCAACCCATGGTTTATATAAACAACACATGGTTTCTAACAAAGACCACTTACAACCTAACAACATGGTCCACTTGATAAATGGAGTATAATATATATATAGGAAAATAATTGTGCTCCAATGGATTCTTATCCATGCATGATAATTATTTACCCATGGATAAAAAAAACAATTGATAGGTTTTCCATTCTAGACCTCCTTTATAAATCGTACTTAAACTTACCACTTCATTAATTTCCATGTATATGAACGAAAATATGCTCATTACCATATACTTTAGTCATGACTTAAATATACATGACTTGAAAATCATCCTGGTAGCTTTTACCAATTACCCGCATCCAATTTTTTTCCTTGTCATACTATATTATTTTTTTTTTTTTTTTTAAATTTAGTCTACCACAATAGTGTTTATTACTCCTTTAGCCATAATTAGCATAATAATATTCCAGCCATATGGTCAAATATGTCATTCCACTTTACTTGTAACTTTTAAGGTGAATTCACTTTTAATGTTCCCTGGTGAATTATTTCTTCTCCCTTAGTCCTGTGGGTATAAGTTTGAAATTTATTTACCGAAATAAATTTTCAAGTATGAAAATATTATATTCATACAACTCCACAAAGTTAACTTTATAACATATAACAAGATCACTGTGTATTTGACTTATGTTCCACGTACCTTACTTCATAATTTTGTTCCTTCATTTACTAACATTGTAATTTCCACTTCAACCTTATGGTCATATTTTTAAATCAATGCTCAAACATATAATTATGTTTTTGGCCTCTTGATATACTACACATATCATTTTTCCACTTTCACTTCACCTAACATCTTGTTATTAAATTTCTAATATTAGACTCTTATAACTTTTCATACCTCCTTTATATGCAACCTTTTTTTTTTTTTTCCAAATTGAGCCATACTTTTCATTTACTTTTCAGTTCTTAGGATTTATTAATTTAACTTTTAATAAAATCCTTACTTCTCTTAAAGATTTTATTCATGCTTATATATATATTTTTTATGGCACTTCCTATAATAGACCATAATGTCCCTCGACTTACCATTTTTTTATTTATTTATAAGGAATTTCATTTGGGCAAAGGATTTATTAAATCACATATAATATGCACTGCAGTAATATCCCCTTTCCAAAATTTTATCATACATAAATTCAACATTTATTTAATTAACTCTTAAGTCTTCTATTCCTTATTTTACTTTACTTCTATTTACTTGCCATACCATATTCCCTCCTTATTGCCAAATATAATTTATTATATGGTCTACTTTATATATATATATATATATCTATATTTCAACCTTCACTTTTCCAACCAGCTTTACACGTCTCTTTATCCATTTCATTACCATTGGACATACACTACTACATTTGGCAGAAATTTCGACACTTGTTTCCGACGCTTTTGACCAAATGTCGGAAATTTTCCCAAATTTTTTCCATCCCGCCCGAAACCGTTGCTATACCGACGTCTATAGAAAAGTGTCGCAATACCAACACTTAAAAAAGTGTCGCAATTGCGACGCTTTCAGAAGACACGACCTCATGCATATCACAATCAAAGCGTCGCTATCGAGATCGACTCTAAACGTCGCTGGATCACGACATTGGTCGTTCAGGTGTCGCCATTCGCGACGCTTGGAGGAAAAACTACCGTGAATACTTACGCCTTTCCGTCGTTTCCAGATAACGACAAGGCATTTTCACACATAAAAATACCAAACTTATGCGCCGCCATATAAAAATTGGAACTTATATGCTACTTACATAAAAATGATTTTATTGTTTCTGCATTTGTCGCGAATAGCTACATTAACGCTTGATATCACGCTGCCACGATTCGCTCTCTCCGCTCGTTTAACAACATTTGCTCATTCATGCTCACTCTTGCATCAAAGATGGTTCCCAAGATTCGCCTCAACGCCAGTCAATTTGGTATCAAAGATTTCGCCTCGCCCAGGCATTCAGCATTCGCCCTCAGCTCTTGCAAAATGGTAGGTTCTTACTGCAGGCCCTTCCTCCTATAGTAGGGTTGACTTTATTTGGGTTTTTTTGGTCAATTGCATTGGATTGTGTTAGGCTGTAGGGTTCTCTGTAGATGTCAAGAGTGAAGATTCAATACCCTCTATTATCTTCATCACCCAATACAAGATTTAAATTTTTCCCAAAGAAACGCTTATTAATTTGGCAGCCATTATTTCTCCCTGCTTTAAAAACCCTACATTTAAATGAAAACAAGCATTGCATTTCAACTACAAAAATCTATTAGTGTTCAAATGTACATGTGTTCTACATTAACGTCTGATATCACGTGCGCATTCGCCCTCCGCTCTTGCAGAACAGCATTCGCCCTCAGCTCTTGCAGAATAGCATTCGCCTTCAGCATTCGCCCTGAGCTCTTGCAGAATAGCATTCGCCCTCAGCATTCACCCTGGATTCGCCCTCAGCTCTTTCGAGCCGACGTCGCCACCGTCGCCCTCGGCTCTTGTGAGTGTTACCCCTCGACGTGCCCTCGGCGTTCGCCCTCAGCTCTTGCAGAACAACATTCGCCCTCAGCTCTTGCAAAATGGTAAGTTCTTACTGCAGGCCCTTCCTCCTATAGTAGGGTTGACTCTGTTTGGGTTTTTTTGGTCAATTCCATTGGATTGTGTTAGGCTGTAGGGTTCTCTCTAGATGTCAAGAATCAAGATTCAATACCCTCTATTATCTTCATCAGCCAATACAAGATTTAAATTTTTCCCAAAGAAACGCTTATTAATTTGGCAGCCATTATTTCTCCCTGCTTTAAAAACCCTACATTTAAATGAAAACAAGCATTGCATTTCAACTATAAAAATCTATTAGTGTTCAAATGTACATGTGTGCATCACTTGTGTAGGGTATTCCTTTTCCACTTTCACATTATCCAAGAATGTGTGCAGTATAGTTCATATTTTTGTGATTTAGATTGCCTTGAAAAAGGAAAGGTAAATTATTTCCCATGGAAAAAGAAGGTTTTCCATTTTTATAGGTTGTTTGGACTTACGTGGAAAAATTTATGGTATGCCTTTCATATTATGTGGTTTAAATTTGAATTAACAGATTATTCTACATGAAAATATAATTACCTATGTGATGTCCTTCATCACTAATTAAAATTATAGGGTTTCAATTTCCTAGACTCTAACTCATCCGATGCTAAATTCTAGGTTCTCATTGGTGGATCACTCTTCCATTGATTTCCTTTCCCTATGGATCTTGTCATACTTTAAAAGTCATCAATGATACATATATTATTTCAGGTATCCCAAAAGGCTTTATAGTAGAACATATTGTGAAGTTTTTTTGACACTTGAGGATTCTTTTTAGAACTGCAACATGGTCTATGCTATCGAGTTATATATCAAGCAACTTGTCCTTAATAACCACACTATGAGGTAGGTTCAACCAATTTGAACTTGTTGGGACATAACATATGAAGTTGTGTGATGAGTCCATATCACAGGTCTATTATGGTGAAAAAAGTGAAGACACGTAATGATAGTTATTATGTTAACATTACTAGAAACATTTTCGAAATTATCCATGCTATCAAGATGTCAAAATTCTAGGCATTAGGTGTCAACACTCGTAGCTAATAGATAATAATAATAATATAAAAAAATCACAACTTTATTCTTGAAATATGATTGTTACACATTGGTAACCTAGTTCATGAGTTACTATCACCCAAAGATTGCAAAACAAACTTAAAATATACATTAAACCAACATGAGAATCCAACTAAGGGTTTCTCGACAAAATCATGCCATAACCTGGCATTTTGAAACCCAAATTTGAATCCATCATAAGTAATACAATGCAAACTCAGATGGATTTTCAATGCATGTTTGCATGCTACACTTATTTTCTGTCTAGATATCATTTTTTAAATGGAACCATTAGTCAAGCCCACAGTCCTTTTTATGTGAAAAATTTCAGCTCTATTTGAGCTCTTTTTTGCTCCACCACCTCCATAAACCAGTGTTACACAGGGTCTCGCCCCCCACCTAGGGGTCTAGATTCCTTGCCCCCTCGCGCTCCGGGGTCTTGGGGACTTCTAGGGGATGTTTCCCTCACGCCCCCTCACGTCCCCTCACCGCCCCTTTTAGTTTATGGTTTCGTGTTAAAATTTGATGTGCCACTTAGCATATTTGAGAATCCAAGTGATTCTGATTCAGTTGGTGACATGGTTGATCTTGATATATTCGTGCAGAAGTTGGATGCAGAGACTAGTGGGGCATTAACTTGAGCATTTATGCTCATTTATCAGTATGATGATATCATTTTATATTCATATGTTATGTTTTATGTTTTATGTTTCAGACATAACTTATTTGCGTTTGCGTTTAAGTTTTATGTTTCAGACTTGAGTTGTAAACTTCAGTTTAAACTCTATTTTGAATCTTGATATAATATGTCATATGATATCTTAAACTTTATTTTCATTGTACATTGTTAGTAGTTACATTAATGATTATATAGTTACAAACTTACAAACTTACATGCATAATTGTATGATGTATGTTTTAACTTTTAACTTTTAAATTTGTTTCAATTATATGATTCATCATTCATCGATTTGTAATTTTATCATTTATGATTTATCTTTCATGATGCAAGTGTATGATGACTGTATATACATTCCTTGCAAAAATATAGTTACATTTTAAATATTAAATATTATAATTTTTATGACCCCGACGTCCCCCCACATTTCCTGAAAATTGGTAGGGAGCTTTTGCATAGGCCGCTCCCGCGCTCCCTCGTCCCCTCGCTCCCACCTCCGGGGGACTTGGTGGAACATTGCCATAAACATATGCAAACATATATCATGATCTTGGAATTCCATTACATATGTATGTGCCAATGTTCCATAATCTTGCCCCATCATCAATTTAAGAAATTTCCATTGAATATCAAATTATGGAGGGGGGAACTTTTTGCTGCAACATTTGGCTCAAAATCAGGGACCATCTCCGTATGAGGTGAATGAGAACTATAGATATTTGAAGAAGTAGATTAGTGCCTTTTCCTCTGGCCATGGAGTCATATACAGTCATCCATAACAAAAATTTGTCTTTGCTCATTCTCACCTTGAAAGTTGCAAAAAATCATGCCCTAATTGAAACGACACTAAATTTGAAAGATATAATAAAAATGCAAGCTAGAAGTGCCCTATTAATACAAAAGGAAAACCTTCCTACCTACCCTAACTGAGATAAATTTTGATTGAATAGGAAACATGATATTTCCTATGGAGTTGATCCAACAACTTGTTAAATGTATAGGACTAAATCATGCATTTGATTTCCAGGGAAACATGCGCATGAAGAGAAAAAGTGCAGAATTAATGGAAAATCCATACATGCCACTTATAAAAACTACACCGAAAGGTCAAAAAATATTTAAGGCCTTAACTTAATTTGAATCCAAAAATGACAAAACAGGATTAGTGAAAACACGAAAGTGGTGTGGGTGAACAACATAAATAAAAAGTGAAGATACCTTTCCCCAAGATGCCTTTGTCACCGTTGTATGAAAACATGTTTTCCTTTCCCTTTATACATGCAAGTGAATGCATTATAGGTATGGTGTTTTCCCAGAATAGGATAAGCCTACTTAAATATATCATTCGTGGATTGAATGTTTGGGTTCCTTAATGTGCAATGACATGTTTCCAGGACTGAATTCAATGCAAGGCATATTTGAAACTCTAACTCTGTCTTCCGGTGTCTTATTAGAAATTATTTCAGTTTTCATTTTGTGTTTTCAAGTTGAATATTGTTTTCAAGTTTTTACATTTATAATTTTATTGCAATGTGGCAGACTGATCAGAGCAGTGCAGGAACAACCCCGAGACAGGATGATCGCGGAAAGAGGCCAGCGGAAGAACATGTAAAGTGCCAGCATTGCTCTATCTTTAGGTATTTTAGTTATTTACATAATTGAAATAATATTAATTTTGTTCAAATATGCGGACACCTAGCCATGGTACGCCTGATGATTCCCTCTTTGAGGAAGAGCTTTCTTCATCCCTATCTCCAGTGTTCTTGTTGCAAAAAAAGGCACGAGATGCAAGGTCGGAATTTAATGCTTTGATAGACGCGCCTCAAACACCTGAAACAAAAGAGAGGATACAACATCTTATGAGGCAGCTAAATAGATATCAGGTAATAATAAAAAGTCAAAAGGATATTTTTTTTGTTCTGCATGAGATGAATTGTGATAGTTTGATTTTTAATTTTTACATTGACTAAACTAACAAAAAGTTTTTTTGTATGTAGCGTTTTCTGGCACTTGCTGAATCCGGTGTTGGTGGTAGTGGGACACAAGGGCAAGAGATTTCCCAAAAACCCTCTCGTACACCTTCTACTCCTTTAGGTGCCAGCCAAGAAACACACCCTGCCCAAGCAGACACCCAGCCAACCGCTGAACGTGTTGGCAATGATGAGGCTGATATGGCCAACTACATTATTGCGTTTCCTGGAGCTACACGTGTCAGCTCCACAGGGACCATTAATGGCACGTTGTTGGTGAACGATGAGGGTGTCCCTATAAAGCATGTACAACTCCCAGGTAAATTTTAATATTTTAACTATTTTATGTACTTTATCTAAAACATATTTATCATGATTTTTATTTTTAAATTAATGATAATATCTTCTTTTTCTTTTGGTTTTATTCTGTGTAGGAAACAATGAGTTCTACAGGATTCTGGAAAGCCATGCGTTGGTAATTTTTGGCCCAACCATACGTACAGGGTGGAATTCCCAGAATTCCAACCTGAAAAAAGAACTTCTAGATTATCTAGAAGCCCTTTTTGGGGTCGGCACATTTGACAGAAAAGCGGTGGCTCAGGTAGCCGGCAAATATTTGAAATATACCAGGGAAACCTATAGGACACAATTGCAATTTAACCCTAGATATGAGCGTCCTCTCGCAGTTTCAGAGAGTGAGTGGAGAGCACTCATCCATGACGGAAAAGAGAAAATGGAAAAGAAAGAAGGAAAAATGCCAACTAGACCCGCAAGGTAAATTACAACTTTAATTCAATAGCTTTAATTTTCTTTATGTCTAAAATAAAAGTGTGCTACGTCATATCTGACTTCAATCTTTTGATGCTAGGTTGCCTGACACCTCAAAGGCAACCAAAGCTAGGATTGAGAAAAAGAGCCATCACAAGCTCGGCCAGGGTGGCTACTTGAAATTAGCTGCAAGAATTGTAATTAAGTAGCTAAACATCTTATAATTAATTGTATCGCCTTCCAACGTTTTGTAATCCTATCAAATATGATTAAAAATACACAATCATATGTAATGTAGGGTGATGACTTCGGAACAGAAACTACAGAGGAAGATAAAAATATCGCTTTCCGTTTCGGCTATCAAGCTGTAGTTGAACGTCGCAAAAGCTTGGGGCAGGTCCCAAGATCCAGAATGCCTGATAAGGTAAAACATTAACCTTTCAATATTTTTGTTTTCATCCATAAATTTAATGTCTAACAACTTTGTTTAAATAAGGGGAGCAGCACTACCGACGAGGAAAATAACCCAGTTTTAGAGCCAGATGTAGATGATCCTCTCGTGCAACCTGATCATTGTAGTGGGGACCAGGCCGACAATGCTGCTATCAGTGAGGGCCGTGACGGTAATTAATTTCCACTTATAATTTTTTCTAATTATACCTTGATGGTTGTCCTTATAACGTTTGTTGTTTAAATGACAGAGAATGTTTCCCTTGAGGATCTTACCACCAGAGAGGAAGATAGGGCAACAGTCCCAACGGCGACAACTGGTGCACCAGGTAAATAATCTTATTGCAATTTTTATTATTAATATTACCGAACTAGTTCAATGATATTTAAAAACTGATAATTAAAATTTAATATTATCTGTTTTTGGAGGCGATGCCCCGTCACTGGATGAGACCAGACATCGTGACAATGCAACTAGGTCAGCGACGACAACTGGTGCACCAGGTAAATAATCTCATTACAATTTTTTTTATTAATATTACCGAACTAGTTCAATGATATTTAAAAACTGACAATTAAAATTTAATATTATCTGTTTTTGTAGGCGATGCCCCGTCACTGGATGAGCCCAGACATCGTGAATACGCAACTAGGTCAGCAGTGCGGGTTGAAAGGCACGAAACAGGAGCAGAACACGATGATATTGATGATGTAATTAGGAGCTTTAAAAATAGGAAGAAGAAAAAGAAAATTTGACAATGTAAAATATTGTATTATTATAAGACAAACGTTACCATACTTGGAACGTTTTTTTGCGTTATATAAAAAACTCATTTATCATACTATTTTTATGTCAAGCATTAATTGCAATGTTTCCTTGCGTAATTTTTGTTGAATTGTTTTTTTATTAGTTATTGAATATTTTTTTTTATGCTCATGAAAGTAAAAAAATGAAATATAGATTGGGTATTGGGGAATTGAGAGTGATGTGAGGGGGGGGGAGGGGCCATAAGAGCTTCCACCTTCACGTGGTTGGCCCTGTTTAGTAGAGAATAATTTATTGGAGCGATTTGATCTTGGAGCAAACCTCCCTTGATCCAGCGTAGCAACAAAAAAGTCACTGTTGACTTAGTTGCTACTCTTTCAGATCGTGGGAGGCTTGTTCCAAGTTCATGCGACTCCAATAAATTGTTCTTGAAACGAAGAGGAGCTTATTCAGGTATGTTTTGACATTTTCAGCATATGTTCTAACATTATCATAAGAATGCATCTTAGAGTAAAAAATACTACATCAATTACTTGTATTTATTGTATAGATAATGATGGATTTTGATTGACTTGGCAGTGCAGGTACAAATCCTCTTACATCATGAGCAATACAACTTGTCAACCAGGGTCATATCCAGGATATTTTTGCTTGTGCGCTTGACCAGGTTCGTAATGTCACATTTTGTAAGTTCCTTTACAGTTCATAATTCAATATTAAGCTTGTTCACGATTATTATCTAGGTTTTTTGTATGTGTTTTTTCATCTATTTGATTGTAATCAACTATGCATGTTTCCTGTTGTTCACTATGATTTCTCCCATTACCACTCCCAGGATGAATCTGACTTTATTGTTACATAGGTTACTTTATTGTTCCTATGATTTCTCCATTTACGATTTCATAGGTTACATCATGTAAAGTTGTCAATCTCAGGTTGGTGATGAGCTTTAGTTCTCCAGATTTGGGGATTTTCTGATATTTTCTCCCTCATGTCATTCTTGCATCACCTCATTGTTTGAGCATGCCAATTTTCTACCACTTGTACCAATTGGCACATGTCAATCTCTGAGTGGTGCCACATTTCACCTATTTTCGGTGAGAGTTTAGGGTTTCTCTAACATAGCTTCAGAAATCCGATTCAGTGCCTGCTTGAATATTGTCACATAATACTCATGGTTTGGATTGATGAGCATGTTCTGAATGGTTGGTTGATTCTTAAGAACCACCCATATAGTCATCTTGAGATATTTCAGAAGTTTTCTCGGGTTTCCTTTTTCACCGTTTCTAGTGGGTGGGATGGTGTGGGGTGATCCATCAATACTGGTGCTCTTGTAGTAGGGAATTTGTTTTGGGGATATAAAGGAGCATTTGATGTAGATATCCCATTGGATGCATTCATAGATGGGCACGAGAGGTCAAGAATTTAAATTAAAAATATACAACCTCTAGCATGGCAACCTGAAGGCCGCGAGAGACACTGGTTAAAGATTGTTTTGTGCTGGCCTTAATATAGTCGTGATTTCTTTCTATTATCTTAATGTAAATATATAGTCCGGTCTCATTAAAATGAGGATTGTGGTTGTATTTCTCTTTGGTTGTTTCTCTCTTAATGCTCCAGAAGTTGCCAAAAGTTGCGATAGTTGTTTAGTTTGCCTGTTACAACTTAAAAGTGGTTTTTAGCAATGGGGGTCATGTTTTTTAAGGTTCATACTAATATGAAGATCTTGTAATTCTATATTCAGCATAAGAGAAGATGGCCTCTGCTTTGGGCGGTATGACAACAATTGCCACATCTACCTCATTGGGTAACAATGGAAAGGGGAAGAAGTTGGGTGCAATGTTTGATAGTTATGGCAGACAATTGTCTTCTCTTTCAGTTTTTTCACCCATTTCCTTTAATCGCTCAAGCAGAAGAGGGACTCTGAGATTACGCGACAGAGAGAAGGTAGTTAATACAAGAGCTATGGAAAAGGAGTTGTACTTCAACAAGGATGGCTCAGTGACAAAAAAATTGCAGGTCAGAGAAAAAATTGTGTTTAAAGGAAGGTCACCTGCACGTGAAACTTCACTGCGGTGGATCTTTCCTTGTCCACTTATATTCGATTTTAATGTGTTATTTTAATTTTTCATGGAGGGTTGTTTTGGCATATGGTCTGGCATTCAATTGCACACTTACTGAAAGCATTGTCAATTTGTCTTGCAGGCGGTGTGAACAAACTTGCTGATATTGTTGGAGTCACCCTTGGGGCGAAGGGCAAAATGTTGTCTTGGAGAGCAAGCATGGTTCTTCGAAAATAGTTAATGATGGTGTGACAGTAGCTAAGGAGGTAATTTGTAGATGTGTGCTTTGGTTTTCTTTTTAACGTTGTATTAGTTCCCCCTCTTAAATGTCTTAGATTTGGTAGGCATAATTTGAAAACTCAAAGGTGAAAGGAAACATATTTGTTACCCAGTGGTCTACTTGGCCTATGGACTAGCCACATTAGAGTAATGCATAAAGCTTTGCACAACAATAAAAGGAAAGGGTTATGGCTGAGTCAAATTTTATTGTTATTGACAGTGTAATGAAATGTATCTCAATGCTATGGTTTTGGCCTTTTTATTGGTTGAATTAGAGGACCCATTTGAAAATATTGGGGCCAAGTTGGTAAGGCAAGTTGCGGCAAAGACAAATGATTTAGCTGGGGATGGAACCACAACATATGTTGTTCTTGCACATGTTGGAATATTGAAAAATTCCAGAACAATGAATGGAGAATAAATCTCCCTTCCTCTAACACAGAGAAAATAAAAATTTATTTGACAGGAGACAAAGTTTCAATACTTTGAAAACAAACTTCTATTCCCTTCAATAACTCAAAAAAAAACTATTACACTTCTTCCTCACTGAGAGGGATTACAAAATTATGACTGCTACAAAACGCAGTGCATAAAACCAACTCACTGTCTGTTCAAAACAAACATACTCTGTCTCTAAACACTCTGCGTATTTTTTCCTTTATATTTCTTTGTGCATACACATAAAAGATTACAATTAGTATATTTTACACACTTACTTTGTATTAATAAAAAATTTACGTGTTTTATGCAACAAAAAAAACTTCACCAGCTTTTCGACCTTTTTTTATTTTTATATGCAATAACATATAAAACATATTATAATAAACCCTCTTTTTTAAAAAAATAAAATTAAAAATAAATTCTGGCCCACCTTTCTTCCATATGATATATATATATATATATATATATGTTTAAAATATATGTATATATTAAACTATCAAAACATTAAATAACCCTTTAAGTGGACTTAAAAGTATGAATAGATTGAATTTCAAACCAAATTCCGTTCCAAAATGGGATCTTTAGCGTCTTGCCCCTAATTTTAACTGGTCAATCCAATGGCCTATCTAAGGTAAGTTGATTTTAGGGATTTGATTCCCTTCAATTTCATGCGATCCAATATTAATGCTCCACGTGTCCTCCTTTTGAATTTACAAAGCTGTCGGGTAAATTTCTGTTTGTTTAATTTCTGGTTGGTGAATTGCGTTAATGCTGGCTGTTGTGTTTAAATACAATCCTGTACAGAAATATGGCTGTGGCCGTCTACAAAAAAAACTTGCAGGAATTTTAAATGCTGAATTAAATTTCTGGATGGCATGCAAACAACCTCCAAAAAAAAATGTTGCTGCTGCATCCGTCCTTCTGCTGCAGCAGTTGAAGTTAAAATTCAACAGCATAGGGTTTAATAAGTGAGGGTGTAAAGGTAACTTTTTGTCGATAGTACTGGATTAAGATCATCTATTCATTTTTGTAGGGTCTTATGGTGTTTGGTTTTTTAGTTTTGGGTTGGGATTATTGAATCTAAGATAGTTTTTGAGTGAAAAAATTGCTATCAGGTATTAAAAAATTTTGGTTCTTTTGTCAAAATTTATGAGCTTGTTAGGAAATACAAAACTGACAATGGTTGTATCTTAAATTTGTGGAAAATAATTTGAAATGAAACCTTTTTGTTTAGGTTGCTGCAGCAGGTGCAAACCCCATTCAAATTACTAGGGGCATTGACAAGACAATAAAGGCCCTTGTTTCGGAACTCAAAATTTTGTCAAAGGAGGTAAACACTTGCCTTTTGAGTAGGTTGGTTTTCCTTTTTGTTGATGGTTTGGTGTATCTAATTGAATTAGTTGCCTAAGGTATTTTGGTTGCAAACTCCTTTTCATTTTTCATACAGTATTGGCCTTGTGGAATACATTTGATTGTGTGGTCTTGTTAGATCTACAACATTTGTAGTTGTTTAGTCTTATGGCCGAGGTGCACTTTTATTATGGAAATAGTTGATGCAATATTGTCATTTAATCCTTACTGCGGGGTAGCATGTTGAGAAGTTTTTTGTGAAACATTTGGTATTCAAAATGACACTTGATCCTATACAGCATCATGCACTTGACTTCAAAATTCATATTCAAAGTGTGCCAGACAATTCTTGCAAATTTCAAATATTTATGTTGTTTTAAACCATTATCTTTTTCATGTATTGGATGCTGAAAATGTGAAAAAGACTTTGGTATGAAACCAACTAGTGAATAATTTCCAGCAAAACAACCACTTCCAAGACATGATTTAGAAGTAGAACATATGTACTTATGAAGCATAGAAAGATATCCTTGATACATTGTCAATGTTTGGCTAGGGTTATTTTTGGAGAAAATAACTCCTTATTCCTAGAATAGTGATCTTCAATACAAGTAAATGCCAGAGAAGAGAGATCATCGTGTGACGCAACAAAACTGAAATTGGACCCCCGAGGAGAGCTGGTGTGTCTACAATCGCTCTGTCAGCATTTTCCCTTGGTTTACCCCGTTCTTTTCCTCCAGCCTGAGTCTTAATTGACTTCTTCTTTCTTCGGGTTTATTTATCAAATTAGTAGAATTTGATAAATAAATACTATCCACAATGGTTGGACTTTAATTTATATTCCCGACTTTATATTATCTCCAATCCTTATAACCAATGTTTAACTTTCAACACTTTGTATTTATACTCGACGTTTCTTTTTAAATAAATAACTTGTAATGAACTTTCGGCTCTATATTTCACCACCCAGCCTTACAACAATCACGCTCTAGACTTATGCTAATTATCCGCCAATCGTTTAATTAAACAATTTCATTATACTCCGGCCCCACCTATATATATCAATAACCAATCAAACACTCGTATCGTACCTGGCTATCCTCCGCACCTTAGTTAACCTCCGGGCAAGTTCAACGTGCGACCACCGTCCGATGGCCCTTCTCCAAATCAACGACTCTTGGCAATTTCGCTCAGCTTCCAACATCGGGCTTTAACGTGCAATGGCGCGGGTTAAACAGTGGTTTTCTGGGGGTCACTTCGCCACGTGTCGCTTTCCCTATGGAATCGCTCGCGAATAGGAAATACCGCCTACTCCGCAAAAGCGGTGCGATATGGGCAACCCGCTTTTGTGATTCCGCTCGTGGTTTTGGTAGAGGGGTTGACCACGGGTGCATGTCTGGTTCCGCTATCCTTTTGTTTGTTAACTCATGTCCAGTCACGAGTCGAGGTTCAGCTTCGCGAATTTTGTCTCTTTATTAAGCGGGATTTTTATATTTGAACATTTTTCACGACCCTGGTTCTCTACACAGACCTCGCCTTGGATATTTTTACATAAGAATGATTGTTCTCAATAATTATTTATATAACTTTTCCACATGTTTAGTGTGGTATTCCCATGATTTATTATAAATATGTGTATTATCAAAGAAAACCAACACAAATTTTATAAGATGGGATCAAACAAAATTGTTCTTGAGTCGAGCCCGCTAGACTTCAAACAGCGATAAACCATAATTCAAACCAAATTCGCGTTCCAAAATAGCCTGCTGACGTCGGCCAATTTTGTGACGCGAATTTCTTATCAAATTCGCCCTAATATTTTACGGGTCCGGATTTCCACTGCGCGAGCGGCCCAAACAAAGATCCGCTCCAATCAATTTCTGCCATGTGTCCTCAATAAAAACTTGCCATGCTCCCGGCTGCGGGTGCATTCGATGGCATTTAAGGTGATGGGACATGGATATGGCGATTTCATATCAATCGGACTAACATTTAATGCTGCTCAATTAAATTTTCACATCAAATCTGCATTAATTAATTTTTAACACTGTTCAAGATCGGACCTCCACTCCTCTTAGTGATTCCGCACGCTCCAATTTGATCCGGCCTTCGACTCTCATTATTAACGATCAGAGATTAATTATGACGGGCGTCCTTGTTGAGTCTCAAATCTGCATCTTTTCCATACACTTTTCTATACCTTTTTCACTCACCTGAACCTCCCAAATTGTCAATATCATTGTATATTAATTGCAAAAGAGCATCTAACATGGTTTTTAACTATATTTTTTGTGTTTGCTGTTTGATTTAGATTTTGTTCATTTAGCTGCGGAATCTTGCCACTTTCCGCAGCTGCTGCAACTTTCCGCAGCCATTTTGTGAAACTCTATGTTACAGGTGTCTACAGGAGAAACGAGCCACATGGGCAAGTCAGAAATGATGTGGACATGGTTCATGTCCTATTGGCTCGAGCAAACTCATCTAAAGAAGTTGTGGTCAAAGGCGTCCAAATGGAAGTCAACCATAGAGTCTGACGGTGACAGGACTTTGTTTCGTGTCACGTGAAGGTTCATATGGCCGTTTCTGAGTTGCGGAGGACAAATCAACATCTGTACACCACTCCATAGCCGAATTCAAACATCCACTCCTCATAGATTTACTTTTCAATACGGCCATGATCCTAGATCCGTGGACGTAATGGTCTACGTGTTCTCCATCAGCATAAACTCTAGGAATCAGTTATATTTCTTTTGTTATAAATAACGCGTTTGTATACGCATATTAGATTAGTCAATGTTAGTCTCTGTTATCTTTTATTAGTCTGCTCTGTGTGCTAATTCTGTTTGCCTTTAATGTTTGTATTGTATTGTATTTGCATATTAATATAAGAAGACTGTTTCCAAACGTAATTCGTACCTGAAGATTGTTGCCAAGGCTGGTGTAGAGGGCCCCTGCACTTGCCAAGGTCATGTGCATTATTGTATAGTTCTTGTTTTATTTCTTTAAAGCTCATTGTGCCATAATCCATTCACATGTTTATACACTGCATCTTTCATGGTATATATGCTTCATTTCTGTTTATAATATTTTATGCTTTCCATGTTACTTCTGTCTTTCATGTTTTATGTTATTAATCACTGATCAGTGTTCTTGTTTCAGGTTATAAGTAGGCAGCCCCGGGCATTTGCATAGCTTTTTGACTAATGACATGGAATTAACATTGTTCTGCTGCTAATTTTTTTTTCTTAGTTTTTGTTTAATTTCAGTACTGCTTTGTTTAATTCAGTTTTGCTTATTTGCTTCAGTAGTTAAATTTAGATATATATTAAAACTCTTATAACATCTTTAGTTATAAATAATTTGGGTGATGGTGATTGTATTGTAATGTAGATTTTGGTATTAGATTTCCTTTCTGCAAATTTAGATATATTAAACTGCTCATAACATCTTCGATTTGCCTCAAAAGCCATGACTAGTGATGGTGAGGGATTGAATTATGGATGTGTAGTTTGATATTAGTTTCCTTTCTGCAAGTTAGAAATATTAAATTGTGCATGACATCTTCAGTTACCTCCGAAAGCCACGGTTGGACTGATGGTGAGGGATTGAATTATGAATGTGTGGTTTGATATTAGTTTACTTTCTGCAAGTTAGATATCAGTTACTCAAGTTGTTTATGGTTACTTCCGAAAATCATAGCTGGACTAATGATGAGGGATCAGAAGACAAGTTGATGTAATTTGATTTAGATTTACTTTGATGCAATTTTGGATTTCTTTAAGCATAGTTTCTTTTGTGTTTAGACAGCAGCAAGAATAGTTTGTTTTTCATGCTCAATAGTTCATTGTTTTGATTTATTAGACTAGCAGCACCTTTTCATTTCAACAGCACATTTTCATTTCCTTTCAAGTTTTGTCATTGTAAGTTTCAAATTTCTTTTTAAGTTCCAAGTTGGTAAATAATTATAGAGGATATCATTTCCTTGAACAAACATAACCATACTTGCTTTTATTTTAGAATTTCCATTTCACCTTAGAAAACCAAAAATGACAAAAAGTTAAGAAAAAGGTTATCTTGCACATATAGTGCGTCGCACTTCATCAGCTTACGAATCCCGGATTAACAAATTAAATGCAGCAATTTAGGACACACTAAATTGACCAAAAATTTTGGCACCGTTGTCGGGGAAGTGTAAATAGGTAGCCAATTTCTTAAAAAAAAAACACAAAATCATAAAAGAAGGGAAAACTTGATAACTTCTTGAAGTATGTTCTCCTCTTGCACCTAGTGTGATCTGGAGGATCAGAAAAGAGAGTTATTGGTTTAGTAATTTCTTAAGTATGCTCTCTTCTTGCACCTAGTGTGATCTGGAAGATCAGAAAGAGAATTATTAGCCCAACTTTTAAAAAATAAAAAATAAAAATGACATGCATAGAGCAAGAGATTCTAGGGGAAGGTTTATAGCTAAAGCCAAGAGTTCGATTTTCACAACTCCATCTTCTTCAAGGCATAGACCAGATTCACCACCATCTACCCCTAGCCTTAAGATTTTTGGAATTCAAGGAGCAGCTGAATTAGAGGATTCTCCTATACCACCTACTAAATCCCATTTAGAAAACAAAAAGACTCTCTCTCATCCTCCCTTGGTAGAAGAACTAGAGGACTTTAAGGACTCTAAAGAAACTATCATGGCAGAGGAAGTAATAGATGGAGGTAGAGGTAGAGGTAGAAGAGGAGGAAACAATGGAGACAACAATGGTGGAGGAAATAATGGTAGAAATAGGGAAGGAGACAATTTGTTTGGATTCCCTATAGTTGATGAGAAAACTCATGCAACAATGAAAAATATCTCACCATCTGTTCTCCCTAACTTTTATGGATTGCGAAGTGAGGATCCTGAAACATTTCTGTTTGAGTTTGAAGTTGTGTGCCGAACCTATGATTATATGGAAGACTCTCAAAAACTCAAACTGTTTCCTTCAACTTTGAAGGGATCTGCTTTGAAACGGTTCATGGGATTAGCCACTCAATCTATTAGGACTTGGAATGATATGAAACAAACATTTTTGGATAGATACTTGGACTATTGTATGCCCACCAATCACAAGGATGAGGTATTCAAAATGATGCAAAAGAAGATGAAAACTTGGAAGATTTACTTGAAAGATTTCAATACAACTTGAAAAGAGCAAAGATGAGCAACTTAGATGATGAAACCTTGAAAGCCCTCATATTAAAAGCCATTAGAAATGAATGGATAGATATTTTAAACATGATGGGGAAAGGAGACATTTCTCAACTTCCACTTCGTGACATAACGGAACTATGTGTCCATCTCTCAAGGGGAAAATCTAAAACAGGAAAAGGGCCTAGGGATCCTTCTCTTATTAGGGCTAACAAATCTGCAACTGGATTAGTAAGTAGGGCAGAGATTGGTAATATGCTTGATGAGTTCAAAATTGATATCTTAGGGAGCCTTAGTGAACAACTAGACACCCTTAAAATCCAAAACAAGCAGAAAGCAGAAACAGATGCTTTAGCCATCTTTTGTCCGAAATGTAGGAAGAAACATGCTTTAAGGGAATGTCCCTTGGATGCAAAAGTTGTAGAAACATGTATGATTTTCTCAAAGAATCATGAGATCAAGGATTATCCTTCAATTCCTAGACTCAAAGCTGTCTTTCAAGAAGACCCAAATTCAGTAGAATCTCTCTGTTTTGTTGCAAGAAGACCTTGGCAGGGACAACAAACTCAAGGGTTTAACAACCCTATGAATTTTCAAACCCCACCAAATTGGAATCCTTGGCAACAACCTTGGCCCCAACATCAGAATCCATATCAGCCATGGGTACAAGGGATGCAAAATCCTTACGGAAGATTTGCTCAATTTTATCAATATCCTCCATCTTTTTAAAATCAACAAGCTCCACAACTTCCAAACCCAAATCCACAACTTTCATTGCCATTTCCACAACAACAACCTTCTCAACAAAATCCAAATCCTCAACTCATGCTCCCATACCAACAAAAGACAAATCAACTTCCAGCTCAGCCATTTCCAAATCCTAACAATAAAAATCCTCAGAATACTTACATGATAGAAGGACAACAATTTCCTACCTATATGATTGTTCCTCTCAACGATGTACAACTCAGATCTGGTAGAGTTTTAGAAAAACCTTCTATAGAAATTCAAGAGCAAGATACCTCTGAGGAGGACTCTCTTCAAGTCAATAAGGGTTCTGAGGAAGAATCTCTTCAAAATTCAAACATTCAAAAAGAAAAAGAAAAGTCAACACCCACAACTCCTATAGTTGAGCAACTTGCATCTTCATCTACACCTCCTTTTCCTGAAAGACTACAAATTGACAAGGGGGTGGAAAAACAAATCTTGTTGCCTAACTATGACTTTCTAGATGAATTGAAGAATGTTTGTATCAAGATTTCCTTGCTACAAGCCATTCGAGAGATTCCTATTCTAGCAAAAACCATAAAGGAGTTGAGTTTCAAAAGACCAGGAAGGAAACTAAAAGACACAAGAAGAATCCACCTAGTAGGAAAGATTGCAGATATTATGATGGGAAAAATTACCATGCAGAAGTATGTAGATCCAGGAAGTCCAATTGTCAAGACACATATAAATGGGATAGAAATTCCAAACACATTGATTGACTTAGGGGCTGCTATCAACATTATAAGTAGACAGACTATGGACTAGCTAAAAATTCCTAACCTTCTTTTTACACCTACTCTACTGCAACTTGCAGATCGATCCATTATTAAACCAGATGGTGTATTAGAAGATATTTCAGTCTCCTTAGATTCTTGGGAATATCCAGTAGATTTTATGATTTTGACTCCCAAGAGTAATCTAGGAGGGCACCCACTTATCTTAGGAAGACCTTGGCTAGCCACAGCTAATGCTTTTATTAGTTGTAGATCTGGGGACATGTACATTTCTAATAGTAATTCGACAAAGAAATTCAATTTGTATCCTCCAGCAAAAGCAATAACAGAAGTAGGAGACAATGAATGGGTTGATGATGAGGACACTATACAACGTGTCTTTACCATTTCTGAAATCAATGAGGATAGTCAAATTCTGAACACATTAGAAAATTTTGAGACATCTTCAGAATATGACCCCACACAATTTCAGTTGGAATCTGACATAGAATATTTATCATCAAGACAAATGTCTCTTTACTCTATGGAAGAGTTTGGTAGTTCTACCATTGATATTTTTCCAGGAAAAACACTGAATATCAACAAACATTTGGAAGAATCACAACAAAAAGAACTAACCAAAATCTTGCGAAAACATTCTACTGCATTTGCATGGGAGTATACTGACATGAAAGGTATTGATCCTAAGACTTGCATCCATCATATCTATATTGAGGAAAACATTAGACCAATCAGACAACCTCAAAGAAGGATGAATCCAAATCTTAGGGAGATAGTGAAAGAAGAGCTCCAAAAACTACTCAATGTAAACTTCATTTATCCAATTTTAGATAGCCGATGGGTTTCTCCTTTGGTTATAGTACCTAAAAAGAATGGTAAATGGAGGGTATAAATTGATTACAGGGAATTGAACAAAGCAACTTTGAAGGATCACTTTCCTTTACCTTTTATCGATCAAGTATTAGATACATTAGCAGGTAAAAAGTACTTTTCATTTTTGGATGGTTTTAGTGGCTATAATCAAATTCAGGTAGCACCTGAAGATCAAGATAAGACCACATTGACTTGTCCATGGGGAACTTTTGCCTACCGAGTGCTTCCTTTTGGGTTATGTAATGCACCTGCAACATTCCAAAGAGCAGTACTAGGAATTTTTTCTGATCTAATCCATGATTGTGTAGAGGTTTATATGGATGATTTTATAGTTTATGGTAATTCATTTGAAGAGGCATTAGAAAATTTGGAAAAAGTTCTTATAAGATGTAAAAAAACAAACCTTTCATTAAGCCATGAAAAATGCTTTATGATGTTTACTGAAGGGATTGTTTTAGGACATCATATTTCAGGAGATGGGATTAAGGTTGATAGATCAAAAGTTGAAGTCATCTCCAAGTTGCCTATTCAAAATTGTCAAAGAGATGTTAGAAGTTTTCTAGGATTTACTGGTTACTATAGAATATTTATAGAAAACTTCACTAAAATAGCATCTCCACTCTTCAAATTGCTTACAAAAGATTGTGAATTCAAATGGGATCATGATTGTCAATCAGCTTTTGAAACTTTGAAAACAAGAATATCTGAAGCACCTATCTTGAGAGGACCAAATTGGAAACTCCCTTTCCATATTTCTACGGATGCTTCAGATACAGCTCTAGGAGCTGTGTTGGGTCAAAAAGATTTAGTTCCTTATGCCATTTATTATACCGGTAAAAATTTGACTCCCACAGAGTTGAACTATACTGTGACTGAAAAAGAGTTTTTAGCTGTTGTTCATGCAATTAATAAGTTTAGACATTACATAACAGGCTATGAAACTTTTATTCATACTGACCATTCTGCAATTAGATATTTAATGAACAAACCTGTTACTAATGGCGGAGTGACAAGATGGCTTTTACTTTTGCAAGAATTCAATATTACTGTGTTGGATAGACCAGGAAAACAGAATACAGTAGCTGATTTCTTGTCTAGGATTCAGAATACTAAAGAAGATTCTCCTGTAGAGGATAAGTTTCCTGATGAATACTTGTTTGCGGTAACTATTAAAACTCCTTGGTATGCAGATATTGCTAACTATTTGGTTACAGGGAAACTACCTTCACATTTATTTCCAAGTGAAAAACGAAAAATTATTCGGGAGAGTTCAAAATATTCATGGATTTCTAACGAATTGTTTAAAACAGGGCCAGATCTTGTGATCAGAAGATGTGTCAGGGAAGATGAAATGCCTGATATTCTTAAGGCATGTCATGATGAACCATGCGGCGGACACTTTGTAGACAAAAGGATGGCCTATAAAATCCTCTCTTTAGGATATTATTGGCCTTCCCTCTTCAAAGATGCAAAAAAATATGTCAAAAGGTGTGACAGCTGCCAAAGAGTAGGGAAACCTACCCTTTCAAATGAAATGCCATTACAAACACAGGTACTCATCGAACCCTTTGAAAAATGGGCTTTAGATTTCATTGGACCTATTAATCCACCATCTAAGCAAAAGAAGTATATATTGGTTTGTACTGATTATGTTACTAAATGGGTAGAAGCCAAAGCATTAGTATCTGCTACTGAAAATTCGGTTGTTCATTTTCTTTATGAGGATATTTTTACTCACTTTGGTGTTCCAAGAGAAATTGTGACAGATCAAGGAAGCCAATTCACATCCAACTTGGTGGAGAAATTGATGGAAGAATACAAAATCAAGAACAGAAGATCTACTCCTTACCATCCGCAAGAAAATGGTCAAGTGGAGTCCACAAACAAATTTCTTGAAAGTATCATCACCAAAACTGTTCATCTACATAGAAGAGATTGGGCAGAAAGGCTTCCTGAAGCCTTGTGGGCCTACAGAACTACATGGAGAAATACAACAGGACATTCTCCCTATGAACTTGTTTATGGAAAAGAAGTCTTGCTCCCCATTGAGTTCCAAGTCAAGACCTTCAAGATAGCAGTTCAGTTGGGGATGGACTTATCAGAAGCCCAAAAGCATAGAATGGAGCAGTTGAATGAGCTAGATGAGATCAGACAAGAAGCAATATTAAGAACTGATCTAGTTCAATATCAAAGAGCTAAATGGCATGACAAGTACATCAAAGAGAAGAAGTTTCAAGAAGGAGATTGGGCATTGTTATTTGATTCCAAGTTTAAAGATTTTCAAGGAAAATTTCAGACTCATTAGCTTGGGCCATATGAGATTGACAAGATCTTTAGCAATGGAGCGGTAAGAATCAAGACCATTGATGAGTTTCAAACTCCTCTTATTGTGAATGGCCATAGATTGAAAGTTTATCATAAGCCACTCTCAAAAGAGGATTTTGTCAAAATGTTTCAAGAAAATTCTGCAATCAGGTTGGTACAGAAGAATTCTTCTTCTCCACCGGCCTAGCTTTTTTTCTTTTCAGTAAAATAAATAAATAAATAAATAAATAAATTGTATAAGCCTGAAAACCAATCACTGATTGGCAGTCTTATACAGAAAATATTGGGTGAAAATCAGGAACACCTGACACCCTATATTTTCCAAAAAAAAAAATCTCTCTCTTTCATTTCACAAGTCTTGTGACCACCCACTCCATTCCATTCCACTTCATTCCATTTCATTTCACTTCATTTCACTCCATTCCACTTCATTTTATCTATTTCATTCCATTTCATCAATAAAATTATTTTTCATGACCGTTTCCATCTGGTCATTTGTCATCTGTTCATCTCCATTCATCCAAATAATAGCTGTGTCAGTTTCCGCAGCTGACATCTGTTTCCGCAGCTGACTCCAGTTTCCGTAGCCAGAAGCAGATTCCGCAGCTACTACTCTGTTTTCAAAAGAATGTACAGTCAGAAGTTATTTCCATAATCATGAAATAAAATGCAGGTGAGAGGATAAAAAATGAAGACATGGAGCATTCAAGACACCAATAAAGAGCAACTAGTTGAAGACCAAGGAAAAGGCAAAGATTCCAAAGGTATGAGTAAAATTTATTTCAAATAGCATTAAAAACACATTTTTATATAGTTATGAACCATGAGCTCCATCCATTATGTGCAATGATTATATTGACAATTCCGTAACCTTTCACGATCTCCATATTATCCTCTCGCATTCATTCTCAAACGGTTCCATCATTAAACCCCCGATCTTCACTCATGTTCCAATATTCCACCGGTGACAATGAGACGTAATTGATTTGACCACGGACTCTTACAGCCGCATAAATCCATAGCCGTTGTTTAAACGTGCTCACATTTATTTCGCAGCCACCAAATTTCAAAACACTGCCGGATGTGTTATACTCTGTTAATCTCACAGCCGTGTCTCTGTCGTGCTCACGAAAACCCCTCTCTGTTCTGTTCACTCCATTTCGTTCTCTATTACGCTATAGTCTGTATACCCACTCTCTGATATTTACCCACAGTCATTGTGCTCATCTCTGTGCATTCAGCCGTTCTATTTCCATTAAACCCTCACGCAGGAAAATTTGTGAGGAGCAGAAAAAAAGAATGGGTAAATTGCTAAGAGCAGAACCGGAAGGATCTAAGTTCATGGAGGGATATCCGCAAGTAAGGGATATATTGAAGAAAGCAAAGTGGCTGCGGTTTATCCAGAAATTCAGAGGTTATCATAAAGAAGTTACAAAAGCATTCGCAAGGTTGTTTAATGGCTTGGAATCAGAGATTGGAGACGTTAAGTTTGCGGTCAATGAAGCATCTATAGCATCTGCCACGGAACCTCTTCAAGAGGGTGAGCGTTGGTTTAAGAATAAAAGCATTAGTGATGAAGCCTGGAGACAAATCTTACGAAACCAAGGTATGGACATAACTATTTTTAAAAGAGGAATTCCTGTGCATGTATTGAAAGAGGAATGGGCTACTTTGCTGCTAGTTGTTCAGAAATTCATTACCTGTGAAGGCCGTTTTGGGTCCATGTATATGTACCATACCAGGTTGCTGATGAATTTTCTAGATAATCAAGCTCTCAATCTCCCATATTTTCTATTAAATAGCTTGAAGAAAATGTCTGTGACTGTTCAGAAGCATTTAGGAGATGTAGAACCACATCTATGTCACCACGGTCTTGTAAAAATTTTGATTGAAAAAGAGTTAAAGGAGAAGAAAGACACATGGGAACAATTTCTGATTAGAAATTTCTTTGAGGAACCTCAGGAAATTCCTGAAGGTAGTACAACAAGAAGGAGTAGAAGGAAAAGAATAAATGATGAAACTCAAATTACTCCTACTCAGGAAATTCCTGAAGGTAGCACAGCAAGAAGAAGTAGGAGAAAAAGAACAATTGATGATTAAATGTCTCTACTACCATTAAGCCAGTAAAGGAAGAAGAACAAGAGGCTGTCCAAAGAGAAGAAAAGTCAGAGGTAAGAAGCCAATAACACCAAAGAGAGAAAAAAAGAGGCCATACATCAGCCTGTACAGAAAATGTGTCAGTGTCAAGTTGAATTTATCTTCAAAAACAGTCATCTATGCCCAAGAAGACAGAGAAAGGAAAATAAAAACAAAAGGATAATGCAGGCGCGTGTGAAGAAATACATGGACAAAGAGAGGTAGAGAAAATGAAAATGAAGGGTCCACTCAGCTGACTGATTTGGGAGAGAAACATCCTAAGCAGGTCCCCAGTCCCGGCCATAGTCCATCTCGATTAGTTCAATGAACATGGTTGTTCATTTGATGGGACATTGAACATCTCCATCGTCTCGTAGAGGTTGATGTAGACCCTTCTAGGCAGTTTGAAATAACTCTCACTAAGCATTTTGGGGACAGCCCAATAAAAATGACACCTGATATAGACCCCAAGCAGTAGGAAGTATATGATTATATAGAATCTTTAGAAAAAGCAGCTACAGGTCCCAGTACTTCGTCCATCCAGCCTCACACAGTACAAGATGATTTAGTCCAATCACTGAAACAGGAAGTCTTTGAGCTAGAACTTTTAAATAGACACATCAAAAATGAAAATGAGACATTGAAGGAACAAAGTAAATTGGACAAAATCATTCATGATAATACCATGCTACATCTGGGAATATGGCAGAAGAAGAACAAGAAATTGAAAAGGAAATGCCAGAAGTTAAGCAGAGCATTGGTTAATATCAAATTTAGGTGCTTAATGAAGAAACCCAGAATGTTGGCAGCACCAAGGAAGAGGAGGAGAGGATTGGATGTGCTGGCTGAAGTGTCAAGGCATATGAACTAAGGAAAGAATATCAAAATTTTGGTTGCATGAGGACATGCAACACCTTCACAGTGGGGGTATGTTGAGTCTCAAATCAGCATCTTTTCCATACACTTTTCTATACCTTTTTCACTCACCCGAACCTCCCAAGTTGTCAATATCATTGTATATTAATTGCAAAAGAGCATCTAACATGGTTTTTAATTATATTTTTGTGTCTGCTGTTTGATTTAGATTTTTCTCATCTAGCTGCGGAATCTTGCCACTTTCCGCAGCTGCTGCAACTTTCCGCAGCTATTTTGTGAAACTCTATGCTACAGGTGTCTTCAGGAGAAACGAGCCACATGGGCAAGTCTGAAATGATGTGGACATGGATCGTGTCCTATTGGCTTGAGCAAATCCATCTAAAGAGGCTGCGGTCAAAGGTGTCCAAATGGAAGTCAACCGTAGAGTCCCACGGTGACAGGACTCTGTTTCGTGTCACGTGAAGGTTCATATGGCCGTTTCTGAGTTGCGGAGGACAAATCAACATCTGTACACGGCTCCATAGCCGAATTCAAACATCCACTCCTCATAGATTTACTCTTCAATACGGCCATGATCCTAGATCTATGGACTTAACGGTCTACGTGTTCTCCATCAGCATAAACTTTAGGAATCAGTTATATTTCTTTTGTTATAAATAACGCGTTTGTATACGCATATTAGATTAGTCTCGATTAGTCTGGAGATAACTATGTAATTTAATTTCCACTGTGCCGTAATATCACCTTTCTGTTATGACTGCATATTAATATAAGAAGACTGTTTCCAAACGTAATTCGTACTTGAAGATTGTTGCCAAGGCTGGTGTAGAGGGCCCCTACACTTGCCAAGGTTCTCTGCATTATTGTATAGTTCTTGTTTTATTTCTTTAAAGCTCATTGTGCCATAATCCATTCACATTTTTATACGTTGCATCTTTCATGGTATATATGCTTCATTTCTATTTATAATCTTTCATGCTTTCCATTTTACTTCTGTCTTTCATGTTTTATGTTATTGTTAACTGATCAGTGTTCTTATTTCAGGTTATAAATAGGCAGCCTGGGCATTTGCATAACTTTTTGACTAATGACATGGAATTAACATTGTTCTGCTGCTAATTTGTTTTTCTTAGTTTTTGTTTAATTTCAGTACTGCTTTGTTTAATTCAGTTTTGCTCATTTGCTTCAGTAGTTAAATTTAGATATATTAAACTGCTCATAACATCTTCAGTTGCCTCCGAAAGCCACAGCTGGACTGATGGTGAGGGATTGTATTATGAAATGTGTAGTTTGGTATTAGTTTTCTTTCTGCAAATTTAGATATATTAAACTGCTCATAACATCTTCAGTTGCCTCCGAAAGCCACAGCTGGACTGATGGTGAGGGATTGTATTATGAAATGTGTAGTTTGGTATTAGTTCCTTTCTGCAAGTTAGAAATATTAAATTGTGCATGACATCTTCAGTTACCTCCGAAAGCCACAGCTGGACTGATGGTGAGGGATTGAATTATGAATGTGTGGTTTGATATTAGTTTACTTTTTGCAAGTTAGATATCAGTTACTCAAGTTGTTTATGGTTACTTCCGAAAATCATAGCTGGACTAATGATGAGGGATCAGAAGACAAGTTGATGTAATTTGATTTAGATTTACTTTATTGCAACTTTTGGATTTCTTTCAGCATAGTTTCTTTTGTGTTTAGAC
Organism: Pinus albicaulis; assembly: GCA_034641835.2. Classification (NCBI taxonomy): domain Eukaryota; kingdom Viridiplantae; phylum Streptophyta; class Pinopsida; order Pinales; family Pinaceae; genus Pinus; species Pinus albicaulis. Next base: position 135,208 of record JAXQQM020083139.1, read on the forward strand.
AACAACAAGAATAGTTTGGTTTCATGCTCACTAGTTCACTGTTTTGATTTATTAGACTAGCAGCACCTTTTCATTTCAGCAGCACATTTTCATTTTCTTTCAAGTTTTGTCATTGTATGTTTCAAATTCTTTTTTTTTCAGTTTCAAGTTGGTAAATAATTATAGAGGATATTATTTCCTTGAACAAACATAACCATACTTGTTTCCATTTTAGAATTTCCATCTCACCTTAGAAAACCAAAAACGACAAAAAGTTAAGAAAAAGGTTATCTTGCACATATAGTGCACCGCACTTCATCAGCTTACGAATCCCGGATTGACAAATTCGGTAACGATTTCGGACACTGCATTGACCGAGATCCTTTGATTGCATTGCGAACGGGTCGATAAAATGGCCCGCCATGGTTTTGAATGGCAAGTTCTTTGGTTATAACGCACCTTTAGCGGGGATAGGGAGGGTGGCCGAGTGAGAGGAGGGGAAACGTTGCGCATATTTGCATTCTCTCTCGGTTACTGTCTCTGTCATCTTCCACGACGGTACCAGTGCAGCACGTGTCTTGTGCCTTTGCGCTGAGGTGCACCCATGGCTCGCGTGCGTGCGCAGGATCTTTGGTGCCGCGAAGGGCACTAACGTCAATCCCGGCCGCGCTCCCTCCCGACCTCACGCAAGTCGGCCAAGCCGGTCCGGTGATTATTACTTGGGTCCGTATCCAAATACTACGAGTGGGCGGGGAGTCGACAACGCTTGCTCTGACACCGACCTTAATTCCTCCCCGGCTTCCTTTGTTAGTTCACCTTCTCCCACGACGCGCACTGCACAATTTTCCTTTAATTTCTCTCTCAACCGCCCAAGAATCACGGCTTTAGTCACTGTGGTCTTCCGCGAGGAGGCCCAAACGGAGGAAGAATGCACCCGTCCGGCGGGTCTGAGCTCGGAAAAATCCGACTAGCATTCGGGCCTTCAGGAGGGGAGCCGTGGCATGCATGTGGAGGTAGCACCTAGCGATCCTGGACCTTCCGAAGGATGGTGCTGAATCGTGGAGGAACCACCGGAGGAGTAGTTTGGTTAATTTGTTTTTCTTGCTTAGCAGGCCCACTTAATTGGGCTGCTTTTAGATTATTTTACTGTGTTGGACCTTTGTAATATTTTTGAATTCTGTAAATTAAACGTTCAAGACTGGTTTCCCCGTATGAGGGCAGTCTTCTTAATTTTTTGATTTTTGATGACAAATTTGCCATGAGTATGGCCAGGCAATGTTTTTGACTTCGGTGTAATTTTATTCGCAATGTTAATAGATTAACTTTACTTGGAATTCTCACATGATTAGCGTTTTTCTTGATCTGTTCAAGGATTTTGGGTACTTTAATTTGTATTTAGAACAATGGACGTCGGTACTCTATCTGTTGCTTTACTGTTCTACATACTACTATTTCACTTTCTTATAGATGCCTCGGGAATATTTGAATGCTTTCTCAGATTGTCGATAATCTCCATGTGGACCGTTACTGGATTTTATGTCATGTCCCTGTATGTGACATGGGGTATTTTTCTATCATTGTCTGGGGTGGGACTTCCACTTTTCTGGATGGATATTTGGGTTCCAATCTTCAGATGTGAAAAATGTAATGACTTCATGGACTGTTTTACTTCATATAATATATTCAAAACAACGTTTTTTCTCTTGTGAAAAAAAAATGATTAATGTTTATCACTCTGCCTTCAAAACTAGCGATGCTGGTCTATGTTGCTGGTTTATTGATATGGTCTGGTGGTCTTTTTATATTTTGGACATATCACACTCCTCACATGATTAGCATTTTTCTCTGTTCAAGGATTTTGGGTACTTTAATTTGTATTTGGAACAATGGACGTCGGTACGTACTCTATCTTTTGCTTTACTATTCTACATACTGCTATTTCACTTTCTTATAGATGCCTCGGGCATATTTGGATGCTTTCTCAGATTTGTCGATAATCTCCATGTGGACTGTTACTGGGTTTTATATCAAGTCCCTGTATGTGACATGGGGTATTTTTCTATCACTGTATGGGGTGGGACTTCCACTTTTCTGGATGTATATTTGGGTTCCAATCTTCAGATGTGAAAATGTAATGATTTCATGGACTGTTTTACTTCATATAATATATTCAAAACATCGTTTTTTTCTCTTGTGAAAAAAAAAATGATTAATGTTTATCACTCTGCCTTCAAAACTAGCGATGCTGGTCTATGTTGCTGGTTTATTGATATGGTCCGATGGTCTTTTTATATTTTGGACATATCACACTCCTCACATGATTAGCGTTTTTCTCTGTTGCAGGATTTTGGGTACTTTAATTTGTATTTGGAACAATGAATGTCGGTACTCTATCTGTTGCTTTACTATTCTACATACTGCTATTTCACTTTCTTATAGATGCCTCGGGCATATTTGGATGCTTTCTCATATTGTCGATAATCTCCATGTGGACCGTTACTGGGTTTTATATCATGTCCCTGTATGTGACATGGGGTATTTTTCTATCATTGTCTGGGGTGGGACTTCCACTTTTCTGGATGGATATTTGGGTTCCAATCTTGAGATGTGAAAATGTAATGACTTCATGGACTGTTTTACTTCATATAATATATTCAAAACAACGTTTTTTCTCTTGTGAAAAAAAAAAAATGATTAATGTTTATCACTCTGCCTTCAAAACTAGCGATGCTGGTCTATGTTGCTGGTTTATTGATATGGTCTGATGGTCTTTTTATATTTTGGACATATCACACTCCTCACATGATTAGCGTTTTTCTCTGTTGCAGGGTTTTGGGTACTTTTATTTGTATTTGGAACAATGGACGTCGGTACTCTATCTGTTGCTTTACTATTCTACATACTGCTATTTCACTTTCTTATAGATGCCTCGGGCATATTTGGATGCTTTCTCAGATTGTCGATAATCTCCATGTGGACCGTTACTGGGTTTTATATCAAGTCGCTGTATGTGACATGGGGTATTTTTCTATCATTATCTGGGGTGGGACTTCCACTTTTCTGGATGGATATTTGGGTTCCAATCTTAAGATGTGAAAATGTAATGACTTCATGGACTGTTTTACTTCATACAATATATTGAAAACATCGTTTTTACTCTTGTGAAAAAAAAAATGATTAATGTTTATCACTCTGCCTTCAAAACTAGCGATGCTGGTCTATGTTGCTGGTTTATTGATATGGTCTGATGGTCTTTATATATTTTGGACATATCACACTCCTCACATGATTAGCGTTTTTCTCTGTTCAAGGATTTTGGGTACTTTAATTTGTATTTGGAACAATGGACGTCGGTACTCTATCTGTTGCTTTACTATTCTACATACTGCTATTTCACTTTCTTATAGATGCATCGACATATTTGGATGCTTTCTCAGATTTGTTGATAATCTCCATGTGGACCATTACTGGGTTTTATATCATGTCCCTGTATGTGACATGGGGTATTTTTATATCATTGTCTGGGGTGGGACTTCCACTTTTCTGGATGGATATTTGGGTTCCAATCTTCGGATGTGAAAATGTAATAACTTCATGGACTATTTTACTTCATATAATATATTCAAAACAGCATTTTTTCTCTTGTGAAAAAAAATGGTCATGTGTCTCATAACAAAACTAGCGATGTGGGTCTATGTTGTTGGTTTGTTGGTATGATGCGATGGTCTTTTTATGTTCCTTTGGTGTATTCGTTTTCTGTTCTGCAGTTTGGTGCACTGTTTGTATTTGGAACAATGGATAGTGCTCTATCTTTTGCTATTATTCATCTTTTGCTATTCACTTTCATGGTGTTTCACTTGTATAATATATTCCAAAGCAACGTTTTTCTCTTGTGAAAAAAAAAAAAAAAAAAAAAATGATTAATGTTTATCACTCTGCCTTCAAAACTAGCGATGCTGGTCTATGTTGCTGGTTTATTGATATGGTCTGATGGTCTTTTTATATTTTGGACATATTCGTTTTCCTCTATTGCAGGGTTTTGGGTACTTTAATTTGTATTTGGAACAATGGACGTCGGTACTCTATTTGTTGCTTTACTATTCGACATACTGCTATTTCACTTTCATGGACTGTTTTACTTCATATAATATATTCAGAACAACGTTTCTCGTCTTTTAAAGTTTCAATTTTTTTTTTTAAATTGAACCCTCCGTCGGTCTACCGACGCCTTGTAGACGTCGGAACTGCGACAACATAGAAACGTCGGAAGAGAGACAATATGAAAACGTCGGACCACATTTCGTCGGAATTGCGACAGATTAAAAACGTCGGAAGAGCGACGTCCCAAACGTCGGACCACATATCGTCGGAATTGCTACTGATTACAAATGTCGGAAGAGTGACGTTCCAAACGTCGAACCACATATCGTCGGCATTGCGACATCTTACAGACGTCGGAAGAGCGACGTCCAAAACGTCGGACCACGTTGGGTCGGAATTATGACAGCTTTTAGGTGTCGGAAGAGCGACGTTCCAAACGTCGAACCACATTTCATCGGAAGTGCGACAGTTTACAAACGTCGGAGGCGTGACGATTTGTGAGACGTCGGAAGAGTGACACGTGTTCGGAAGCGACGGAAGAGGTGTCGATAGTGCGACACTTTTTGTGTTCGTCGGAACTGTGACGGCAGGACGAACCACGGTTTGTCCACCCTCGAACTGTCGCTCTTGCGACGACTATGTGTCGGAATAGCGACGAATTGGTCGTTGGAATTTCCGCCAAATTTTCTAGTGATATAATAAATACTCCAATTTTTATGACCGACCTTTATGAACATATAACAATTATTCCAATTTTCACTCCATTTAATCGTTATTTGTAATGGACATAAACCATAATGCCTACCATCCAATTTAACCATTTTATATTTAGTTTCATAATTCCCCTCTCCTTATGATGATTTTTCCTGTCCGCTTTCGAGGTTCTGACACGTTGCAGTAACTTGATATCGAAGGATTTATGAATTGACCCCTCAGGATTTGTATGTACGCTCTTAAATTGTCGTATGTACAAATAGCTGTGTGTTTAGATTAGCTATACCCGCGCTATGCATACTTTAATATTTCACTTACGTTTTCCTGTTACATTTATACGTGCTCATTACACGTTCGAAATATAATACATACCAATAATTTCTTAAACCCCCAGCTAATTAGCTCCAATACCATTAGCGAGTTTGTAACCGGGTTATGGTTGAATTATTTGACCATTTGTTGAAAAAAAAATCATGATAATATATTCCGGACAAGGAATATCTTCTTTGTACAAAGATTTAATGTAAGAGTTAAAGGGTTACATACAAGCGCAGGGTCAATTTAAAGACAGCTCTTAATTCTAAATCCACGAGCTCCTTGAGATCGACGCTTGTACAGAACATACCCCTCAACGTTCTGCTCCTTTATGCGATGGTGACTTTCTCATTAAATTCGCCTGGTCTGAAAGTTAAGGTCTCGGGTTTTCCCCCCATGACTCATCGATCCAGACCGAAAGTATTCAGATTATGACACTTGTAGTGTCACGATGAGTTAGGGTTTTCTACCACGGCAGGTTTTTAAATGCGGAACTTTCAAAATAGCCCTATTCTTTCTTCTTCGCTAAAATTCGGGTTTGATCTTTCCTTTAAGGTTTTATGATCAGCGTCCATGAGAATTCTTTGAAGTTCGATTTCCCTTTCTCGGCATCTGGTAACTCTGAAACTGCGAGTGTTCGCATTGATTCAGAGTTCAAATTGGTAAATGCTTTCGATTTTTTTATTGTCCAAATCTGAAATTTGATATGCCATATCTGATTAATTTTCATCTTTTCCTAACATTTGATTAAGCCATCCAGCATTCTTTCTACAATCTTGGTATTTACCAATAAGAGTATTTCTCTGCTTTCTTCGTTCGATTCACAGGCACATACCCAGATTCATATCTTCCAGTTCTGTTATTTGGCATTTCTAATGTCTGTATTGAAATTAATTTCATAACTACTGGATGATGTTTAGTAACTCGACTTGTTACTACGACTTCAGGGAATGTCCTTCTCTCATATATATAATTATACCCTTCCGGTTTCTTTATTAGTAGTTTGTATCTATTTCTTAGATATGCTGAGTTCTCTTTTATTTTCATGGCATGCATTACTATTATAGAATTTATTTTCCTTAGCTTTTTAATCGGGGGCTCTGTTCCCATTTTGGTGGGTTTTCAAGTTTTTCCATTAGTTTGTAATGAAACCCAGTATTGGAATTTCGAATGGCTTTCCTCTCAATTCTCACTGTATCCCAACTCTTTGTTATACAGGTAACTGCTTTGATAGATTTTGATTAACTCCTTTAGATGGCTATTATGATTTAATCTCTATTCTACTATAATTCGTGCAAAATTTAACATCCTGCTACCATTCATTTACTTTGGATATTTTTGGTCTGCGTATGGAGATCATATAACTTCTTAGCCCCTATCTCACTGACCCAGATTGGTCTCCCATGACTTATACGAAGCACCTTGATGCTCGAGTCAAACTCATGGATGGGTTTTATATTAGAGCTTTCATTTTATTTTATTTTTCTATTTTTATTGTGAAAGTGGCTTTATTCTTATTTCAGCAATCTCACTTTATATACGCATGCCTTATCTCGTATGCATATATTCACTGTATATATGATTTCGCTCCCTAAGACTAATGGGGAACTGCTTTCATTTATGTACTTGCAGATGTAGTGTATCGCTGGAGCTAATGTGACGCCGGAAATAGCTGATGTCGCGGCGATCTGCAAGTAGCTGCCATAAGGGCTGTCTTCTTACTTGCCCGACGAAGTTCGGCCAGACTTGCAGAGTGTGGCCATGACCGGGTATAGCCGCGGTGGCAAGGTTGCTTTCAGGCTGGTCCTAGTTCGAACCTCACACGCAATAGAATTTAAATTTATCGGCCTTGGTGGGCGTAGATCCAGTGGATGGCTTAGCCCATGGCATGCAGACTCAGCCTTGATTCTCACTTTTAAACGTCATTCCTTAGGCTCTGACACCTGGGTCTGGCCTAGGGTCGGTAAAGAGAACCTTCTATTCCCTACCTGTGCTCCACCATTTGTTTGTAGGTTGGATGCTATTGCAGAAGCATCTAAAAGCTTTTTTCTCGTGCCCAGCTGTTGCCTGTTTTGTTGACGACAGCTCAACTCAAATCATTGGGCATACTTGTAACTCGTGGCTTTATCGGACTGTTTACCCCATGGTCGCATGGACGATATAGGCCGCTGGCCTTCATATGACCATATAACTCTTATCATCTATGTCAGAGATATTTTTGGTAACAAATTTATTTTTGGCAATAGCCTTTTTCGCCTTTTTCCTCTTGACGAATGTGAATTATACTAATATAATATTGGAAGCGATTTAGACATATATGAAACGTCTAGAACTTTCCTTTCCACGAGAATTTTTTTTTTTTTTTCTAAGACCCCGGCACCGCTCTAAGATTTCTGTGATTTGATGTCATTCTTTTTCTTTAATCTACACGGCAGAGGTTTCGAACTCGATACCTCTCGATGATGCCTTTGCATTTCTCGGAGCCGGCTTATCATTTCGTTGCGTTGAGTTACAGGCATATGGATTTTATTCCATATAGCTTCTTTTATATGTTACTTGTACTTATCTCATTTTTCAATTATGTTTAATAAAAAATACAATGACTGCATTCAGATTCACAGTGTAATTTCTGGGTCTTAACTATAAGTTTTGGGGTTACAATTCTAAAGCACAGTTTCAGATGCTGTTAGACATTGTATCCTGTCATTGACTCAAGGAAAAATTTGTATAAATCCAGAACAATTGACTGCGAAATAAGCAAGGAATTTACAACAATTATATAAGATCTATAACTGTCTGCTGCCATTCAATTCCTTTTTGATTGGTTTTTTTTTTTTTTTTTTTTTAAATTCTCACTGCATATCATTCGTTTGTTTTACTTTACAGTGAAGAAAACATAAAAAAATTGCATAACCCAAATGATGGTTTGGTTTTCCTTAGTTGATATATATGATGAACATGCTATGAGAATATTGATCTCAAACAACCCCAAAATTGCAAGAACAAATTTCCTAATTTTAAAAACCCTCGTTCACAGACAAGCTTTCTTCTATGGTCTCAAATCTCACTAAAGAGACCAACCAAGGCTAAACAGTGAGACAGAAAGCAAGTGCACACCAGCATGGAATATTTCATTTCAGAACCCAAAATCAGGTCAGGTGACTCAAAGGAATCGTTATCGAGGGATTCCAATGCTATCTTTTCATTATAGCATAATATTCATAAAATTTATAACAGCTCATTGTTTCTTTGTGAGCACATAACTTGCCCAGTTTTCTCAACCTAGGCTCTGATACCATTTATCACGTCTCCCATACCAGCTTCTTATCCTCATAACATTAACTCAGATATACTCTACTTTTATGCACCTGATACCATTCAAATTTTTTTCTGTTTAATCAATTTTACATTCGTACTTTTATCAGGTCTTTAATTTCTCTTTGGTAATTACAAGCACTCTTGTTATTATAAAAATTTCCATGAGAAATTTTTGGCTTGACCTCAATTCCTATCAGTCAACCTAGTCAACTGATATTTATATGTATATATAAACATATACTCATTTGCATTTCTCAGATCTGTTCTTCAGAGTTTTGTCCAACTCTAACAAATCAATATGCCCTTTCTCTAACTTTTCCGTTAGCAAGCTTTATAGACTTTCTCACCTCTATAATTATAAAGTTTCAGCATCTATGTATAGATGTATACATCTACATATACATCTATCTATATTCCGTTAACCTTCTTTGCTTCCACTACTTTTACAGCAGTTTATAATGAAGGTGGATAGATGCTCTTTTCTCAGTGGTTTAAATATGCTTAACTATTCCTTTACACATACTTTTATCACACATAAAAATAGGGCTCTTCCCTTATGTTATTGTTATTATTATTCAACATACTTGCAATTCTGGTGCATATTAAACTCTTCCCTTGGAACAATAAGATATAGATCATCTTTCTTAAATCAAATAGAAGTAATGAAATTGAACTTGATATTTTAGACTCCCTAATTCCAGATCCTCGTACTTAGTTAGGATTTAACTGCTGGTTTTGTATATTCAAACTTCCATGTGACAAAACAGTTTAACTTCTTAGTTTTATAATTCTTGTCACTACAGTATGACTATTCTACTGCCATAAATACTTTTATGATAGGTTTAGTTATTTTGTACTTGCTATTCCTGTTTACTTTCCTGTTTATACAACACATCAACTAAATATTCATTTAAAAGATGGCATTCACACCTGCACATCTGTTATTAGATTAGACATTTAGATGATCTATCATCTCTAACTTTATTACTCCAGGGTACTTATCGCTATAACCAAACCATTGGTCCCTGCTGTTAACATACTATATTTTCAGCTATTAGATCTAGTTTGCAGTTGTATGAATTATTGAACAAACAGTCAATCTAAAATTTGCATAAGAAATCATAACATAACAATTCATAGAACCTTGATATACTTAATACAGACTGAAATTAATTTCCAAATTTTATGCATGCATACCGATACTATGACCAGTCCTCCCAACCTTAGAGTTCATCTATCTCCAGAAATCAACCCCGAGCTGAGATCCTCCAAGTACAGACCAACCTCAATCTGTTCTGGAGCAGCTTATTTAAGCTATGCTCTCCCCAAAGCCTGTTTCCAATTCTGCGTCCAGAATTTCAGGATGCTTTTATTCCTGTTTTCCTAGGCTTCCAATATTTAGGGACTTTAAATCTGCTTTCTACTTTTCCAACTTTTTCTGCTTTTTACCTCTTCCCAACTACTTTCCTCATCATTGGGGAATTTAGATTTTTCCTCAAAAATCTAAATTAGAAATAATTTCTTTCAAGGATTTTTGAAATATTTTGGGGAAAGTCTTTACCTTTTCCATAACCTCATGGATTAGGCATGTGATCTCAATAATCTCATTTGGTCATAGTGCATACAAAATAAATTATTTATTTTTCATAAATAATTAAATACATCCGCACAATAATTATCCATTGGGGTCCACTCCCCTTTGGATTTATGTTCAAATGTCTAATTTGAAAAGCATAGAACTTGGGGGTGTTACAGCTTCCTCATAAAATTCTTTTATGGTCCATCCTCCTTCTTCATTGTTTGATACCTCTTGTTTATTGTGCTTGGCCATAAACATTACTCTCTCATTGGATTCTTCTTTGCTGTCACTTTCTTCATTGGATGATGAGCTATCTTCTTTAGAGGGAAAGTTCCTTTTGGATCCTTGCTTGTTGAATTTCTTAAAGCCTTTCTTTCCTTTTGAGTTTCCATCACTTCTGTTTGGACATTTTGCTGCAAAATGCCCAACCTCATTACAGCTGAAACATATCAATGGAAGCTTACCTTTGAATTTTCCCTTACCAATTTTTAGTTTTATCATGAAGTAAGCATATTCTTCATCTGAAAGACCTTCTTCATCATCTCCCTTTTCTTCACACTTGCAGGTGCATGTATTTTCAATTGAAGGTTGTTTATCCTTATTGGTTTTATTAGATGCAATGAACGCAGTTTCTAGAAAACAGTACCCTCTTCTTCATCAAGTCTCATTTCATATGCTATGAGAACTCCATGTAATTCCTCTTTGCTGAGTTTGTCCATATTTGCACGATATTCTAAGACCGATACCTTTGGGTTGAATCTCCCTGGTAATGTTCTAAGAATATTTCGTATAATAGTCTTCTTGTCAACTTTCTCTCCTAATCCTTCCAAAGTATTGGTTATTTCATCAATGTATTGGAATTATGCAGCAATGTTACAATCTTCTTTCATTCTGAGTTGCTCAAATTTTTCTCTATAGATTTGAAGCTTTGCTTCTTTAACATTTGATTCACCTGCATATATATTCTCAATCTTGTCCCATACATTTTTGGCAGTTTTACAACACAACACCTTATGACAAGTAGATTCAATAAGTCCAATGATAATAATATTATTTGCTTTTGCATCATTTACCAAACTCTTCTTACCTTGTTCATCTGTGGTTGATGTAAATCCATTTTGAACAGTGTCCCATACTTCGTAACCTTGCACCAAGAGATAGACCTCCATTCTTCCTTTCAGGAGAGTGGTATTTTCTGGAAATTGAATAGAAATTTTATTATGCAGTACCTCCTCGACCTCCTTCTATTTGCTTTAAAGCATTATTGAAGGAACCAAGCTCTGATACCAATTGTTGGAAATACTGAGGGGGGGTGAATCAGTATTCCTTTCAATTAGAGCAGTAGTTATTCTTCAATTATTATCAGTGTTTGTACAATGATAGCAGCAAAAAAGAGGAACAGAAATGCACACAGTTTTTAGGTGGAAACCCACTATGGGACAAAATCCACCTAATGCTTTTCTAATAATTATTTAATATTCAACTCAAATTGAAAATAAAGCTCCAACTTCCTAGAATTTAGAAAAGCATTCTTCTCCAGCTCCCACTGGATGGACGCTCCAACGTCCGAGATTCTTCAGTAGTCAACTGAATGGATTCTCCAACACCCAATGAGCTATAACTCACCCTAGCACCACCCTACCACCCTATAGAAGAATAAAAGAAGAATGGACTTTCGTACCAGGGAAAATGGTCCACTTTACAATGATATAGAATGATGCAGAAGACGAAGATATACTAGATCATAACCCCAACTTTGTCACAACCACCTAATGACGATCCTAGACCTCCCAACAATGCCTCTTCAACCCTTGGCAGATAGACACTAGTACAATTTGTACAATAATGTATTTACAATGACTAAGTACAACGATACCTTTACAATGATTGTATGTAGTACTGCCCACTTGAAGACTTCATATGATGAACTTCTTGCTGTTGTTTATGCACCTTGGTTGCTACTCTTGTCATGCTACCCTCTGCTGCACCTTGCTTTTCTTTGCTGCCATAGAAAGCCTGGTCCTTTGCAACCCTTGACAACACATGATCTAGTTTTTTCTTGCCTTCTAGGAGCTCGATATTGAATCTGGTGTATCTCTGTTATTTCAAATCCTCAATATCTAAGTTTTGGTCCTATAGTATTCCTCTGAGTCCTCTTTCCAATGACATAGGTTTGACCCAATTTGGATTCTTCAAGAGAGAGCTATACCCAATCTTTCACAATGCCCTAATTATGGACTATTTCAGCAGAGCACACTTGTACGACATGCCACGTGTCATTGTTTCTTCATTTGGATCTAAAAGTTATAGAGAGAAAAGTAAATGCTATGCACTATTTTCCACTTTTTACGGAATTCCAATCCGATACCCGGAGGGATACTTATGAAAAATTTACCAAGGTCACTTCTTTGAGATGAATTTCATGATCCTGCAAAAACCCTGACTTCCACAGATCATATCTCCAAAAATATTACGCACCTTGATCTGAAATGTTTATAGCAGCTTCCTCAGGATTTCAAATTTGCCTCATAAAATTTTTAGCTTCTGAACCTTCATAGAAAAAAAGTTAGAGCACAAATTCCACGATGACCTGTTTTTGATGGAGAAATCCCTTGCATTAGGAGGAAATGAGGATCACAATTTATATAAATGCTTAGGTTGAGAGAGGCTTCAACAAGTGAACGTGGGAGGGATTTTAGAAGTTTAAAAAATATTAATTATGAATTTTAAATGACCCATGCCGCAACCCCATGGGGTTCTAGCCCACTAACTGGGGGTACAAACTTCAAACATGAATATCTCTCAAACCGTGAAGAATTAAATGGCATGCCATATATCAATGGAAACATCTCGACAAGTAGAAACCATAAAAATAATTATTGGCCCATAATATATTAATTTGGTAAGTCAAAATTCCCATGCAATATTGGGTTAGCCCCTGGTGCTCCTTGGGTTGACATCAATGACAACCGCTGATCAAAAATCTCAACCTCTATTACTCTATATCTTTGTTCTTCCCTCCCATATATATCTATATTTAATATATATCATGATACATTTATATATATTATAATATAATAAATATAATATTGTATTAATCAAAAGCTATTAAATTTAATCATATTAATATTATAATATATTAATATCAATATTATATCTAATAATAATAATAATAATATTTTAATATTATATTAAGGTTAATAATGTTTTTTTTGGATGTTATTAATAATAATTTAGCCCATGGTATTTCAACCATAGGCTTCACCTAAATAAAACCTAGTTTTTGAGTGTTCATAAATATAAAGCAGATTATGGAGTAAATATGAAAAGAGGTTTTATTTACTTACCATACCTCTGGTTTATTTATATTTTTATTTACTTACCATATCTCTTTTATTTACTATGTTATTTGGCCCATAGGCTTGTTATATAATTATATTTTTATTTAGAATCATATTTGATATATTTTTATTTATTTACCTTATCTCTTTATACCTCTTTTATATTTATTTATTTACCATATCTTTTTATACCTATTTTATATTTATTTATTTATCATACCTCTTTATACCTTTTTATTTATTTATTTATTTACCATAAATATGGTATTTGGCCCATGGTATTTAGCCCATGGTTTCAATATTAACTTGTCATTTACCATACCTCCAATTTATTTAGATTTTGAAATATTGCAATTTTGATAAGGAAATATTTATATTTTAAAGTTTTTAATTTATCCATAAAAAATGAGTTTTCTTTTAAAGATTCATTTTAGAAATATTTATTTAAAAGAAATATTAAAAGATTTTGGATTTTGATTGTTTGTGTTGAATTAAATATTTTCCTTTGATTTAGGAAATGGTATTGATCTTAGTAAAGAGTAAAGATGTTTAAAATTTTACTTAATTTGGAAATTCAATGTGGTAATTTTTTTTGTTAAAGGTAAATTTATGATCCATTCAAATTCCAGTATATAATAAAGCAATTACTAAATGGGTAAGATAATTTACTATCCATTCAAGTAATATAAAATTAAAGATTAGGCCCATATTAGCAAAAATAAAATTTATTATTTTGTGAGGACGTGACATACCCGACTCCTATTTTTTTTTTTTTTAATTTTTAATTTAAGATTTAAGCCGACATTAACCATTCTTTTTTAATTATTATTGTATGAGGACGTGGCATACCTAACATCAAGGTTATACTAGGTTGTAGATTGCCCCTCTCGGCACATTTATTATTTTAAATTTATCGCCAAATTCCAGAAGTAGTGGACCAGAATGTTTCAGAGAAATGTATATAAAGTGGATATTGTGAAAGGTTGTAAAGTCTCTTCTGTGATATTACATAATTGAAAGATATTTTTTGTAATTGGGCATCAATAATAGATGCATCATTATGTATAACTATTTTTAATTAGTTGTTGATAATTAATGTATGTTTTTATATTAATTTTTTTTCATAATATGCGTTTATTATTATTGTATGATTTTATATTAAAAAAAAAAATTAGAATATAGTTTTATTATAAAATATAGTTTTTTAGTTTTATTTTAATTATCGATTATTATTAGAGAGATGATGGGATTTAACTTATTCATAATAATTGAGGATATATGTTGTAGTATATACAAAATTAATGATTGTGATTAATCTACAAAGTAGTAATGTGTTTTTTGTTTTATTAATTAAATAAATTAATTGAAAAAAATGTTATATAAACAATTCTTATATGAAATGAGTTATGGTTTTTATGAGGTATTAATAAGGCATGGTATTGACCCATGATATTATAATAAAGTCTATTCAAAATTAAAAATCTTCATGGTAAAATATGAAAGAATTTTCATGATTGAGAATACTAAATATTTTTTACTTGTATAAATGTTTAATTGATATATTAATAAATGTGATTCAAAAAGTCCGATAGGAATATATCAACCAAATTTATAAATATACATTAATATACATTGATATACATTAATATAAATATAAATACATTTATGAAACTTCATATACAATGTTGTGCATTTATACATATTAGTGTACATTACTATGGGTTAAGGTAATTTAGCGTATATTAATATATATTAATGTATCTTAGTGTAATTTACATTAATTTATATTAATATATATATTAATGTATATTTAATGTGCATTAATGTATATTGAACCAGTACTATATAAAAAAAATATATCTATATTGTAGTGGAAAAAAAATTGTCTTAAAACATATAAAATATTATCACAATTAAAACCATCAATATAATTACTATAAAAAATGAAAAGTATAGTATATTTTTTGTTATAGAAAATTATAATTTTATTTATATTAAACCAAACCAAAGAATATATTAACCAAAAGAAACAATATCAAATTGTGGAAAAAAATATTAAGTCGTTGCAATATCAACTTTTAGATTGATAAACCCAACAAATCGATACAATAAACCCAAATAAATAATAAACTTAAGGGAAGGACAAACCTAAGGGATCAATACTATAATCCAAAAGGATTCCAAATCCAAGGAAAAAATCAATTGAAGGAAATAATATTACACCTATGGAAATATGAATCCTTACATAAATAAACCCAACAAAAAAAATGATTAAGATAACAAATTGCAAAGAAAACACAAAACTGTTTAAGCCTGCGGATATTAACCCTTATACTAATAAACCTAAGCAATTGATATTATAAACCCTAGGAAATAAGAAACTAGAGCGATTGATTTCAACCCTTCTTTTTGCAAAAAAAAAGGATTGTAAATATAAACGTTGGGAAGCAATATACCAAACACATGAATACTAAAAAAAAATCATTTTAAACAAAAGGGAACAATATTAAGCCAAGGAATAAATATTTTAAACCCGAAGTATATAATCCCCAACAAAAAAAATTAAAACCCTTAAAAGAATTGATGAACGATAAGTCGTTCCAACATTTTTTTTATCGAGACAATATTTGACCAATTTGACAACTAACCATACCTGGCAATGTTTTTCAAACATACATTTCAATATCGAGACAAAACATAGTTGAAAATGGTTAATTTTTTTATACACACATATCAACACAATAAACCCAAATTAATAATGAACGGAAAAAAAGAGCAAACCGAATGGATCAAAAATAAAAGCCAAAGGGATTGTGAACCCAACAGAACAACAAACCCAACAGAATAATATTAGACCCTAGAAATATGAACCCTTCCATAAATAAATTAAATGCATAAATATTATCAATAGGAATGAATACCACAACGAATGAAACAACATTAGCCCTGCAAATATTATAAACCAAAGGAAATAATAAATTGAACACATTAACAGTAAGAGACATGGAATATTAAATGAAACATAAAAATATTAAGGACAAGGGATAAATATTTTAAACCCAAAGTATATGCACCCTTACATAAAAATTAGAAACCCTTAAACAAACATCAATAATGATTACAGTCAGTGTAACATTTTTTTTATCGAAAAAATCTTTTTCATGATGTGGCTTCCAACGATGGTTCACAATATTTGAAAAAAATTCATTTCCATATTGAAACAATATTTTTGTGAATGAAACATAGGAACATGGTTGATGATGGTTTCTCTTCATATTCCAACAAATTGACACAATAAACCCGATTGAATAGTAAAACCAAGGGAAGAGGAAACACAAGGGATAAAAACTAAAGCCCAAAGGCATTGTGAACCCAATGGTACAATAATCCCAAGGGAATAATATTAGACCCAGGGAATATGAACCATTCCATAAATAAACCAAAGGGATAAATAATATGAACAAGAATGAATACCAAAGAAATGCAACAAAATCCAACCCTACAAATATTTACCCATATATTAATAAACCCATGGAATAAATAATATAAACGCAATGTAATAAATAAACCCAAGGGAAGAATATGAACTCTTTCAAAGACAAACTCAATGGATTGGAATTAGAAACCAAACTGAATAATAAACTCGACACACTGATACTGAAAACCAATGCACTATGAACCAAAGGGAAGAATATGCAGGTCAAGGGATAAATATTCTAAACCCAAACTATATCAACTAAAACAAAAAAAATATAAACCCTACAACAAGCATTATTACCTATTATAAAACATTGCACATTTCTGTTATAAACCAATATTAAGCCGATGGGTTAAATATTATAAACCTAAAGTATATAAACCCTATCATAAATATCAAAACCCCCTTAACAAACATCATTAGGAATTACAAGCCATGTCATTTTTCCGTATCAAGACAAACTTTGTCACTATGAGACATCCAACCATAGTTTGAAATCTTAGATTGTATTTCATTTCCATTTCAATACAGTATTATTTACAATGCAATATACGTACATAGCTGGCATCGAGAGATGAAAGGAAAAAATACACATTTGAACTACAAACATTGGAATGGGAAAAAAATAAAACAATGGAAAATTGAATAGCATCCATATACAGATTTTAAGATCATAACGCAATGAAAAACAATTGATTTTACCAACATTGAAACCAAAGAAAAGAATTGAAATGAAGCAATAATGATTTTTTCTTAACATCAAAACACCCATGAGGAATGTTAACTTTAAAAACTTCATCGCGAAGCATTTACTCATTAGCATCTTCCAAGCCACATCTAGATCAATAACAAAAAAAACAACATTTCAAATCAATATTGTAATGTTCACGGCCCTTAACACTTTCCAAAATAGTCCCTTATGGTTTTCTTCTTGGTTCTCTTAGGTGCACATCCAACAATTATTTGACATCCACTTTCATTCTTTTCAACAAACAGAGGTGCTCATCAATAAAATTAGGTTGAAACTTATGATTTTAATCAAACAGTGAGAAAATATATATATAAAAACTTATTGCGTCAGAAATAGAATGAATTTCTATGGCATAATACTGCACATTGTTATTTTCCATATCTGCAATTCAAGAAAAATAAATAAATAAATAAAGGTAAAACAAAGACTGACACAACAAAGTAAGAAACTATCTTTATATGTCGAATAAAACTATGAACTACAAATTAACTAAAATAAATAAATAGATCTAAATTTTGCATGGTTGAAAAGAAGGAAAAAAAAAACAAAACAATAAAGACAATATGATTGGTTAAATAAAAACAACACCACAAGAAATCATTCACTCATGTGATTATTTCCAGGCATTCAATATGTTAAATTTAACAGAAAAAAGAGAAAAACAATTAACTTAATCATCACACAAAAAAGCCATCAATATCATTTCCAGCCACTCTGGTAAACCAGAAACCTCAATTCAAGATAAAAACCTCAAAATTATATAGACTTCAATCATTCCTCCTCTTTTTTTAGAAGTGTAACATAAGAATTGTTTTGCATTTTTTCATAACACTGATAAGGAAAACGTGGTGAAATCCATAAACCATAAATGGATTTCACTCTTGATGTAGATGTAAATGTAAAAATATTCCTTTCTCTATCTCCAATATCTACAATGGCTCATTGCAAAGTAATCCCTTGTGACTTGTATATAGTGAAGGCCCATGCCATTTTTAGAGGAATCTGTCTAAGGTTCCCTCTACCAACAGGTTTTATGGGAACAACATTTTGACAATCCTTGTCAAATGGAACACCAAATTACTTCTCAAAAATAATGGTAGCAAAATTTTGAAGTTGTGGCGGGTTTGGACAAGATTCAATAGAAGATATATTCAATATATCCACGAGAGCCATTAACCAACCTATCTTGCACCCAAAAATTACATGTAAGAATGAAATTCTCACCACGATATAACAACACCTCATGCTCCAAGAAATAATCATCTCTATCATCAATATTGGATCTCCTAGCACATTCCGCAACACATATTGCAATGACATAATTTAATGATTTGAACATTTTATGATTATGAAAATTAACGAGATCATTTTTTGTAAACAATTGAATGGAATAATAAAATAAAATAATTTCCTGATAATCCAAGCAACTATCAACAAGAGTCATAAGAATATCCCAATATTACAAATAAGGCTCCACGTTTGTAATATTCGTTAAAAGATTGTGAAAAGATACCTGCCTAGAATCATCTCCCTAATATCTATAAATTTTATCCAAGGTCACAAAAATGATGCAACTTTTCCTCAACACTTTCCCTATTTTTCTTCCTAGATATATGAGTTTATCCTTAACTGGAGGAAGTTTTGGAATATCACCCAAAATAATTATGGACCTGACACTAAAAGGAGAAGCTTTCTTTTTTGGAAAGGCTTCTCACAAAGGAGAATATATTTTCATCAACAACCTTGGGTATTTGAATTTCATTGAATCAATTAAAATGTATCAAATGTGCATCATTTCTTCTTGGAAAGTTTCTAGATCCTAACCATTTAGCAGCTGTATATCTTTAATAGGAATTTTCAAAGAAGTGTGTATTATGTTTCCATTACAGGAATTTTGAGCCTAAAAGTGCCCGTGAAATTTTCATTTAATTTCCATGTCATAATATGTAAACCAATCAAAAACCATTAAATTTAAAAAGAGGTACATGTAAATATTTTGGAGGGAAACGACAAAAAACTACTTTTTTTTATTCTATTTTCAGCTTATTTCCTTATATGTTTACTTAAATTTCAATCGTATACACTTGTTGGATGCAAAATTAAATTTCACATCCAACGAGTACCCATTATGCATACTTTTAAGAATACACACATTGATAATAATTATAGATATATTAAAAATGCATCTGAAACACATTTTTTTTTAATGTATATGCAAATATTATCAATGTGGATCTTCTCAAAAGTATGCATAATGGGTACTCGTTGGATGTGGAATTTAATTCTACATCCAATGAGTGTATACACTTGAAATTTGAGTAAACCTATAAGGAGATAAACCAAAAACACAATTAAAAAAATTGTTTTCTTCTTTTCCCTCCAAAATTCATAACTCTTATTTTATTATTTTAACTATTATGTTATTATTTATCCTTAGGAGGCCAATTTTACGCTGAAATTTCCTCTAATGTATGTATATTAAAAGTAGGTATGCCAGTTGGAGCAAGTAATAATATTGGACTTATTTCTCTCATTGTTGAAGCTAAAAGAGCATGACAACTATAATGAATAAGAGAATAGTTTCCTATTTTAGCAGTTCCTTGAATAATAATTTGCAAAGGATCATCGTCCCGACCATCAACAAAATGACAAAACAAAATTTCAAAAGAAGCACGTTTTTTATACGCTAAAGACGAAGCCAAAAAAATTGTCTCCCCAACTTAATTAGTATTAATAATTCCTCAAGAGTGTGCATATTTTATAAAGTGGACTGTTGTTCAATAATTTCATCTGAACACATTATTTCTTAATAATTATGGTGAATATAAAATTCCCTTCTACCAAGTTTCTAAAGCTTTAAAATGCCAACATTGTTTGGGGGAACTATTCGAGAAAAAAAATTACCACTCTTCTAAATCCTAGCTCAACATTTTCTTCATGTACAAGGGGTTCAACATATTCTTCATTACATTCATTATGAAAAGGAGTTCAGTCAACATGCCACACATTATATATGAAATTCCTTCAAGTATCAATGATTTTTTCTCTTTTAATCCCTAAATCGAAAGAAATGTCATGAAATGGCTTGTACAACAACAACTCGATCGAGCAGAATGTTTCAAACAATTTTGACTCTTCATAAGGAACAACATAAAAACATGGTCAAACACGAACAATACCATGGGATTGTAATACTTTCCATTTCTCTTATCGATGCCCAACATAGAAAATCCATGATATTAATATTTATATTAGGAACAAATGGCCCTAAAATGGGGGTCACGTTTGATACAGCTCGACAAAAGTGTTTGTGCCCAAAATTTCATCGGAATGTAGTATAAACCATTGGTAAAAAAAAATCAACATTCAAAGGGAAAAACCTATGAATACAAACAACAAGATGCAACTTTAGCAACATATGGAAATTTTCCTCTACTCCAATTCCATGCTCACAAAGTGTTTCAGCAAGGAACCTTTTGTATGCAGACAACGTAGGAGCCTCACATGCACTAGCACCAACAACTGTTGTCAACATTTTGTGATAAATTTTATATCGTCTTTATGCTTTTGAAGCATATTTTGCAATATATTTCAACACTGCATGTTGAGAGAACACTGGGTGACAATCAAAATTTTCTCACCACATAGTGAAAATATATGCATTGTGAACTAGTTTGTATTTTTTTATTCCCTTTATAATCTATGTACAAATACTACTTAGCATGACCCTCCCATTGAGCATCATAGTGGAATTAAAGGATTAACCTATTTTTCTTCAAACACGAATCAACACTGCATTTGGTGTGTCTCTACACGTGATTGACCAAATTCTCATAATCCTCTTCAACGTCACTAGAAAACAATGTTGAGTATTTATGACGCATGGATCATCATTCAAAATGAGGGATCAACACATTTCAATGAGGTATTTCATGTAGATTCCAATATATTATATATTTGATAAAATAGAACTTCATCACATCAACACGCAAATGGTTGTACCAGTCTATCGTTTCCACGTTAAGAGCTCCAAACAACCAGAGGAACCCATGGACATGTGTCGAGCCTCTATGCTACAATTTCTACCTAAAAAAACCATGCATGCAATAAATAAATATATAAAAAATAAACAACGAAAAAGCTTCTATCAAAAATCTTACATAACACAACATAAATGTGTCAACATGGATGTGTACCAAAGATATTTGGCCCTAAGATATTTCTGCAGAACTAAATCACAAAAAATATTAAATATTTGGTGCATATAATTAGCAACAATATGTGGATATTGAATAAAATTAGCAAATTTTATCGCATGCTCATTTTATCGTCAACATTGACTATTCAAAGGCATAACACTATGCAAGTCATGACACTTTGTATTAGTTGCAGGTAACGTAAAAAACAATTAGGGAAACCCAAATGGGTGATCATGTGAGTGAGTTCAGAATGACACTTTGTCCAATATGCCCTTCTATCCCTAAGAGAGGACCCAAAATGCATTAATTTTTCATAAAATCTGTTTTTTGGAAAATCATGACATTGTTGACCCAGTTCTTGAACAATAGAAGCTGCATTTTCATGAATAAAATTCTTCAAAAAAAGAGTCGTCATTACTTGGATACTATTAACACGGAAAAATCGTACAAGCAAAAGACATTAGAAAATTTCAAGTAGAAGGTACAAATAAAGATTTATAGGGAATAAATACATTATTCGAGTTGAAAATTTTAACTTTTCCTAAGGTTAGTAGGAAGCTTTTTGGACCATGCACATGAAGTACTAACCCCGGACGATCACTGTGGATTTTTATTTTATAGTCATGTAGAACATCATGACTATCCCTAGAATAGATGTGTGGTCCTGAGGATGTGGAATGTCACCATCTGGGACCACTTGGCACACTTGGAGAAAACGATTTGCACTCAAGCTAACCAAGTATAGTTGCCTTGGAGCCACCTTTAGGAATTTAGTGAAACACACAAAGGAATCATACCCCCCACTCTTGTGTCAAAATCCATTTTGTACCAAGAGAAGGAAGGAAAATTTGAAATTTTTCTATAAAAGCGAGCCATAGGAAGAGAAATGGGAGACACATTATTATGTTGGTCAAATTTCTCCTCGGAAAATGAGCTTGTGTTGTCCATCAACAAGAGGATTGGACAGATTTAGTTGTTGGCCATCTAAAACCTCAATCCAAGAGAGGATATTTCACCACGCATCCATCGATCTACCATCCTTTGAGAGGGAAGACAGGTTTATAGAAAACTTAAGGGGAAGATACCCCCTTGTCTTGGATATTCGAGCTTCGTAGATCGAAGGATCCACTACGAGATATTTATCATTCTATATTCTACTACCACTAGCACCTAATAAAGGAAGAGAGCTCCCCATTGTTGAGTTATTAGTGTTTTTTAAATATTAAGTAGGCTTTTTGAGGTCTAAAATGGGCCTCCAAAGGAAATTATAAAATAATAGTGGAAATAATAAAATAAGATTTCATTACATCATCAAATTTTAGAGAGAAAAATGAAAAAACTACTTTTTCAACTCATATTTTCAACTTATCTCCCATATTTTTTACTCAAATTTCGAGCGGGAGTACTCGTTGGATGCAAAATTTAATTCCTCATCCAATGAGTACCCATGTTGCATACTTTTTATGGGTCCTACTACACGAGAAATGAGAAATACATGAAAAACGTAATCGTAATCACATGTTTTTATGTATTTCTCATTTTTCATGCAGCAGGGTATATCAAAAGTATGAAACATGGGTACTCCTTAGATGAAGAATTAAATTTTGCATCCAACGAGTACTCCCACTCGAAATTTGAGTAAAAACTTTGGGAGATAAGTTGAAAATATGAGTTGAAAAAATAGTTTTATATTTTATTATTTTTAAATTTTTTTACCCTTTTACTCAAAAAAATGGTGAATCATTCTCCATGGTTGACATCATCATATTGAATCCTATTGGCTCTTATAAAGTTTATTTTTGTTGTACGTTTTTCTTAGGAGGCCCATTTTAGACCTCAAAATTCCCCTAATGTTTTGTTTTTGTTTCTTTGTTTATGTAGCATGTTCCGTTTCCATTTACCTTAGCTTATTACATGTTGAACTTGTTCCACTAACATTTGAAAAACCCCTTTGACCTATGACTTTCTTGTAGGAAATTAACCTCCCTATTAAGCATAGTGTATTTCTTCCTCCCATTCGCTAAATACACTACTAGAGGAATGGAGACTCCACTAGATTCTTTATTTTTAGTTAATGGTTCTTGATGTAGGTCCTTCTTCCTTCTCAGCTTGCTACAAAACTACTATTTCTTCCTCTCAACACTTTCAGTCACACACAGTGAGAAAATTTTTTCAGAGAAGGTAGGGTTTTTCAGCTTATGCTATCTGTGCCCATTCTATTTAGACATACACACAGTTTTCATGCCTGTGGGAAGATAAGTCATGTGATAGGAAGTAAGCCTAATTTTCACTTGTTTTTCCGAGTTTTTTTGCAGTTGTAGGGTGTTGGAAAATCATAATAAATTTTCCATCACATTGTTATGTTATTTTACAACTAGTTAGGACACTTAATTGCTATAGTTTAGCCTAGCAACTAAGTAGTTTTAATTTTTTTTTTTTTTTCAAATCACACATAGTTTAAGTAGCGAGAAGTAAGTGGCCTTAAATTCACATATGTTATCTGAAAAAATTATTTTCTGGTAAAAGATACAAAAAATCATAGAGTAATTAACATAAACGTAAGTGGCCCATACATCCACATATCTTTAGCTAATTCTTGTTTTTCAATTTTTTCATTAGATTAGTTAATTTTTTTCATTAGGAATTGGGACGAGGGCCAAAATGTCGAAAAGAAAGCAAATAATATCTTCCACCCTTGCACCTAACGGTGAACCTGGGTATGCATATGAATGCATTATTAAGACAATTTTCAATATCCTTATAGTGTAAAAACTTAGTCTAAATAGGAAAGGTGTTAGCGGCCCATAATCTGCACATCATTTATTTTTTCAAGGAACAATCACACATAGCATAACTAGAAAAGGATTGTAAAGGATCAGCACATATCAACATCTCATAAGATTTATGATTGTACACTTTAAATCACACACGAAGAATTGGTAAGAATTGGACAAAAAGGCACCGAGTGTGTTGGGACCTTTGTCGTCTTCTTATAGTTACTTCACCAAGGCACACGCTAAGAAAATTGAGACTCTATAAAAATATTACTAATAAAACTCACTAAATTATCCCCACAGGGGCGAAAAAAGAAATTATAGTTCAGGTTAGGACCATCAAGGGTAGGCATCCAATAAGCCTTCATTGTCATTCTACATTTTGAAACATAGATGTTGAATTTTTAGGGAGCTTCAAATCTATCTATCTACCCATGGAACAAATACTTGAGTGTTACCAGAGACCCATTTCAGTGGGGGTTAAGCTTAGGCCCAATGTGTCTGGTAATTTTTGGAGCTAGCTAACCCATCTAGTGCTCGGTACTGGTAGTTGAATACCAAGAAGCTCAATACTCGAATGCTCATGTGGGGCGATGGTACTTAAGTGGCAAAAAATAGGGCATCCTTCCCTATAGGTGACGATGAATGTAGTACTAGATCCTCTTACAATTACCTTGGTCGATTCTTTGGCTAGTGGAATTTGTCACCATTTCTTTCAGGACATAAGCCCCAGTATCCATCAAAAGACATCTTCAAAAGGCCCAGTTACATTTGAGAGTGTAAGGAAGGTTAGGTCTATTTAGGCTTTTGAATATCATATGCAAAACAACCAATCCACATTTTTTTCTTGCTTCATCACCTAGCATTAATATAAAGGAAAACTTACCTCATAATTTTTCGATTTTTTTTATGCATGTGATCGTATTTTCTTTGATAATAATAATCCTTCCCTCAACAAGCCAAAAATATTTCCAAGATTAAACTAGTCAACACCATAACGGACCCAATGGGACGTCGTCAATCTAGGTGTTTTTTGGACCTCCCCTCATTATAGGGAGGACTGCCATGTCTTTCACTATTTAGGCGTAAAAGGCGACACACCGCCACCATTATTGGTTCATACTTTAACAAGGAACCTTTGGTTGGAAACTACCAAGTGTTACCCAACACCACACCAGTGTAAACTCCATCACGATACCACACTCAACTCCTCCCACAACACCGAGAGGGCAGAGGAGTGCTACACCTTTGGGTAGTCATAAAAACATACAACAGGGTACGCCATAGGGTAATATTCCCTAGGCCTCCCCCTTAAACCATCAAACTCATATACCTATTTTTCCATAGTACACAATGACAGTCAATAATCATTTACCCATTTTAGCATCACTAAACCTTCCAGATCTATCAAATTTAACTAATGACCCCATTTCACATAGCCTTAATTGGCCTCCCATGTCCACGAAGCTCCCATCGGTTATACCTAAATTCAAAGGGAAGCAAGCGGAAGACCTTGGAAATCATATGATGACTTTCCACCTATGGTGTTCATCCAATAGTATCACTGATGATACTATTTGACTAATACTATTTTAATGCACCCCAACTGGGCCTGAAGTGAAATGGTATGTTGAGCAACATTCTGGTTCACATGGGACCTTTAGTGCCCTCGCTATCGCATTCCTCACTTATTTTCAACTACCCATCCATGATTATTCGGGAATGGAATTGTTGACTCATTTTAGGAAAACACCACTTGTCCATATATCGGACCATCTCCATGAATGGCGATGACATCGTAGTTTGTGCAAAGCTAAACTCAACGATAGAGTTTTGCTGGACTTGTATTTGAAAACTATCATAGAAGATATCTCAAAATATTTAGCAACACAAGGACCTACCTTTGAGGAGGACTCCATTTCCAAAGCCCAGTAGCTCGAACTCATATACACCTAGTCAAGATATATCTACAATGTCCTACCAAATGTCCTGTGCCCACAAACATATAGAGAATTACCAGCCGCGTCGAATATCGCAGACAAAATGATTGAGTCATTGACCCAAGGTCACCTAGGCAATAGTATCTAGTTCCCAAAATACTTGTACGATTCTACCCAGAACATGACGCAACCTGTCTACAACCAAAGTCAATTTTAACCTTTGCATAATATGAAGAATAGTGTGTCACCATATCACCAACATTAGGGAGGCTCATACCCTCCCTCGCAAAACACCCAGTACTCAGCTAGGAATTATGATGGAAGAGATCCCCTCCAGCAACCTTACACCAACTAGTGACAGGGAGACCAATATTCCCCTTTCCCCGCACAAAATTCACCACCGCATAACAATGTATCGGTGAACTTAGTATAACCTTCCGAGGCTCAACGGTACCAGGCTTATGACCAAGAGAACATAAACAAACCTCCTAACATTGTGAAAAAGAAGCTTAGGAATAAGAAAAATGTAGACTATGGACATGGGTTAGTAACCAATAATGCCCCTACAATCTCAACCTGGGGTAAACCCCAACCAAAATCAAAATCAGGAGCCAAACAACAACTCCCAAGGGAAATAAATAGGTCCAGTTGAAGGACAAACCATTCTTGTGCCATATGTGGTGAGTACGACCATTACAATCACCACTGTCCCGAACTCCTTGAACTGAAAAAAATTAAAGGTAACCGTGGACAAAGGGTACCTACCGAAAAATATATTGTAATGAAGGAGCCTTTCACCCGCCAAGGAGTGGTTAACAACCAACAACAACAACCACCTCAAAAATATACCGGGAGTGGAAACCAAGAAATTTACAACTGTCGAAGAAATTTTCTTGCAAACAAGGAATAGATGCCCCCTCGCACACCAACCCATAAGTTACGAGAACAATTGCACCTACTGCATCATTAACCATATCGAAAGTACCTATAGAGCCCCTTCCAAAAAATATTCAAGGGGCCAACCAGGTGTGTAGGAAACCACTCAAAAGATACCCATAACTACAACTTAGTGGATGATTTAGCACAATCACCTACTGCCATGTTGGCCTTAAAAGTCCTACCATCATGCCCAAAACAACGGAAAGCCTTAATTTCCACATTCAGTGCAATCGAACCTTCTGATTCGCGCCTAATGGATTTTGACCTAGAAAAAGAAAGCCCACGTCTTATTTATCTGGTCACCTTCCAAATACTGGTGTTAGTCCATAATATCACCATACATTGATGCATCATGGAAGAAGGAACATCTACATGCATCATGTCCAAATTTTTTTGGAAAAAGTTGGGATCACCCGAATTGAAGCCTTTTGACATCATGCTTAAAGCATACGATGGTCGACCTACAATCCCCATCAGTATATATCAAAATTTCACTGTAAAATTCGCTGAAAAGGCAATACTTATAGACATTGAAGTCTTGGATACACAACTAGACTACAATATACTCATCGAAAAAAGTTATATGTACACCATGACTACAATATCATCCTCTCTCTTTCGGGTGATGATGTTCACCCATGAAGGTCCAATCATCAACGTCAATTACCTTACATACTATGATAAGAATCTTATGATGGATCTCCATGTTGTTTTACCTTACATAGACACAACTACGAAATCACTCATGTGGTATCAAGAAATTGACCCCAGCCAATTCAAACCATCATCAATCCTAGGATCATTCCTAGGAGATCACCCTATCATAACAGAGGCAGCCCCAAAAATCACGGGGGAACCAATGTGCATGATTATGTCCTAAAACATCAAGAACATCCCGGATATGGAAACCAGTAGTATGGATATTGAAGCCACCGACACGACTTTCCTACCCTACACTATCACCCAAACCCCATTTTTATACCCCCACCTAGTTTTGTGTGAAAGAAAGTCTTGGAAAATATTACATTGCCAAACATGGATGAAATCAAAATCCTATGCATCAAAATCTTGTAGAAAGCATAAAACAAATGATGTAAATTGAAATTAAGAGAATGTAGAGCATATTTTAAGGACATTTGACCACATACTTCACATCCATCATTTATCAAAACATCACATAGATGAGTCTATAACTTTGATATTATTTCTAGTAGCTAAAATTATGCACCTTCTGATAGGAAATAAACACATTAGAAATAACAAAGATAGAATCACATACTGTGCATTTAAAAATTTGGAATAACCATATATTCTTTATTAATCATAAAAAATAGCATACATCTTTTAGTTCTTAAAACACTGGCCAAATTTTTCAGGTTAGAGCCACCTATGGAAGAGAAAATTCAAAACCACTTTTTCAGTTTTTCGAGAACTTTTATAGGGCCTCATAAATCAGGGCCCTCCTACAAAATATTCCTTCTTGATATTTTCATAATTTCCTAACCACTAAACAACTTGAGCTTTCTACTAACACATTTTTCCTAATTATCGTATAACAGTCTTCATTCCATTATTGAAAATACATATTTACAAAAAGATCAAAATACCATGAAATGTCATGATTGACACAACAAAATATCTTCATTATTGGCAGGTTGTATCTAGTAGGAGGGAGCTTGAATTAATTATTGGACTTTTGGCAGATTTACAAACTGAACACACATTTTCCACAAGGTTGGTTTTGGCAAGGGACAACGAAATACGTTTTGATAAACTATCTTTAGGTTGCTAATCTTGGTATAATTTAGCTTTTCAACAAATAAAGTTTTTACCAGCCAAAGTAGTTGGAAGTACCTCCTTAGAAAGTTTACTCTATTCTTACCTTTGAGGGTGAATGTATTGTCATTAGAATAGTTTTCTTTTCTCTTTGCTTCCACCAGCACTTGCTAATACTTCTCCCATGTGAATTTGTTCCCTAAGGCCTCCCAGTAGTTGGGAAAACTAGCTATAGTTGTTCTATAAAAATTAAAATCAAATGTAGCTATGAATTTCAATAGATCACCTAAAAACTCCCCAGCTTTGGCCCTGGCTACATCTTTCTGAATCCTCTTGGATATTTCCATGATTTCCAATGTCGTGTCAAAAATACCCTTTTTCCTCAACTCACCTGTTGTTTTTCGTTGAGGTTTTTTATTTTTTTCTCTGTTGCCTTAGAATTTTTTCTATCCTTCGCTTTGGCTGACATGTTAAAAAATTCAAGGTCCTTCATAGAAATTTTTTGATCTACCACTAAGGTCATATGCTCTGACATAATTTTTAAGTTATAAATAATCTCATCCAAAATTAGTTTTCTAGCCTAGATGAGTGACATATTACCCTTTAGATTTTTTTTCACCTCTATGATTTCGTTGTTTGTAATATTAAAGTTTTTATTGATTTTCTCTTCATTGCCTCTAGCTATCTCTAGCATCATCACCTTTTGTGTGAAATTATTTTTGGTATTTTTAAGATCAACCTACACCTTTTTACTTTGACCTCTGAAATTTGTAACTAAATGAGGATTTTGGTAAATTGTTCAGTGGGATTTTGTGGGTCTTCTCACATGATTACATCACAAATATGAGAATGAATTCTCTACTAGAACTCTACCACCTTTTTCTTGAGGACTACCACCTCACAATTTCTATATATTAGCTCCATGGCCAGGATTTCCTTTTTTCTCTCTACTTGGGCTAGTTCCTGGGATTGTACATGCTCATATGTAGGAATTTCTGGCTTTTTCCTCAGCTCCTAGATAATATATTGTGAGCCCTAAATAATGGCCTCCATAGAAGTTTTATCATATGGACTTACCCCTACTTTCATAATTAGTTATTAGTAGTTTTAATTCATCAAATGAAGAGCTCCTTAGACGGCCCTATCTTGCTTTACTCTGATGGCATATTTTTCTAACAATTTCTAATCTTTGCTTACATTTGCAGAAATTTTACTCAACTCACTATAGAAATTTTCTCCAACCTACCTATGCTAGTTTATTTTATCCTCTAAGAGGATTCTAACAATGTCTAGTGACATATCTAAACTCCTGAATTTTGGCCCTGATGGGGGTAACTGTGAGTTAGTATGATGTAAAGAGAATTAAATTTTGTTCCTTTCTAAGTCCATAGAATCTAGGATAATGGTATGATAAGGGACTGAGTGTGAATCTAGTTGTTGCAACATTTATTCTCTAACTCTTTTGTTTCTCTCCTCTATCATTTGTGCTTCTTTCCCTTTGAGACCTATTGTGGATTAACTTACCAAGGAGCCTAATATTACAACCTATGTAGAAATAAATGTTGTAATTTGTTGAGAGTATTCTAGGGATACCTAGAAGCTTGGTTGGTCCAAGCTCCTCTTGGTCAATCATGTCTCAATATCTTCTTCACATGGATCTTGGACCTTAATGTTATTATTGGATGGTGGTTCTTCCATTTATGTGCCCCCTGCCTCATCCACAAACTTCTTAGCATTTTCCTTTAAAGATGGTGTTTCAATCTCCAACTCTGTATTAATGGGCCAGGAATCTACATTATCTTTCCATTAAAGTTTAGGTATATACTCATTCTCATAAGCATAAGTGTTAATATCCTTTCTCCTTTTTGATATAACACCATGAGGATCATAGTGCCACACTTCTACCATTTCAAAATAAATTTCCTTCAACATGTCTTCTGATGTAGGAGCATCAAGGCCATTTTTCATTTGTAAATATGTGATAAAATGGGGGTGTGACATTTTTATTATTTTATTAATTAATTTGTTATTTTTAATAAAATATGAGATAATTTGGAAAAGTGAGGATTTTGTAAATATTATTTTATTAAATAAAAGGATATGAGAGAAATAGTTTAGGAGAAAAATTTGGGATTAGGAATTCTATGTATGGGACTTTGTTGAGTCCACACCTAAAATATAGATTTAGTTGAGGATTAGGTGGAGAGATATTTTGAGTGAATTAAATGCATTATTTGTGTATAAATAGGAGTGGTTTTTGTGAATAAAAATACACTTGAATGGTTGAAGAGAGAGTAAGGGTGTGAGTAGAAAGCAGGGTTCTACTTGCAAGCCTTCGGGCAATTGTAAAGGGTCACAGATCTCGAATATCTGGCCAACAAGAGTTTGTAAGTAATTTTGTTTTGTTCAGATTATATATATTGTGTGATTGATAAATTTGACTTGATCTTGATTGGATCGATACCATTGAAGTTGTTGAGATTGTGCGTATAGCTTAAAGGTATGTTATTTACTGTATTGATCCTTGGAATGATCGATCACGCATAAAAAAATATCAAAATCGAACTTCAATTATGAAATCGAAGTCAAGGAAATTGTGTTGAATACATAGCTATGCAAATTTCAATGAATCTACGAAAGCATTAAGCTCAATAGAGAAATAATGAATGAATCGAAGGTTAAACCTCCATTTTCCAGAGTGATGGAATTAAAAGTAATTGTTTTATTGTGAATGGCAATGTCCAGCACGAAATTGAGTCTGCATTTTCTGCGTAGGGGTGAATTTTTTAGTTCTATTGATTTGTGTAATATTGAATGGCTGGCATGTATGAAAGGGCGCAGAGTCCAAGAAGATGTTTGTTTTCTGTTTAAGAACTGTTCTACAGTAATTTGATATTTGAAATCGCTTGGCAAGATCGTTGAACAGTCAGCGCTGGAGAACTGCAGAAATATAAGTCTGACAAATTCGTTGAAACGCAGCAAGAGCAATAACCATAAAGGGTTTCATTCATGAATTGTCTTTGCATAGTAG
Source organism: Pinus albicaulis (assembly GCA_034641835.2). Lineage (NCBI taxonomy): Eukaryota > Viridiplantae > Streptophyta > Pinopsida > Pinales > Pinaceae > Pinus > Pinus albicaulis. Next base: position 167,443 of record JAXQQM020083139.1, read on the forward strand.
AAATCGAGTGCAGAATACAAGTTTATAACCAAAGGGTAACGTGGTTTTAAAACCCATTTTGACTATGCATAGATTGAAGGTTCTTTGCATATTTGTTCTATGTGAAGAAGATTAGTACAGAAACATGATAATGCAGTGTAAAGGCGGAACGATGATGGATTGTATAAACTAGAAGCGTCGGCATTGAAATAAACCAGTTCGAATCTGATCAGATGTTGAAAGTGGAAGTTGGTGAATGTGAACAAGGCGTTGTTCCTTTGGTTTTGGTTTAAATAATTAACGCAGAGTAGGCACAACATTTAAATGGAAATTGTATTGATGCGTTGAAGAGTAAGTAGACTCTGCGTTGAGTTTTGTATAAATGTTATTAGTGTTGAACTGAAGTGTTATTAATACAGCCCGAGTGTAATTTGTTAAGCTTTGAACACATTCAGAAGTGGTAGTTTTATTGAACTGCTACATCTGCCAGATCGTTGAAGTTGAACACAGTATGTATCCATTGTTGGATGGACAGGTATGAAAGATTGGAATTGATTAAAATCTAAGTTTTTATATGAATTGTCATTTTCATGAAGTGGGAAAATTAATTGGTAAAGTGCGCTTATATAATTGGAACTTGGTTTTGTATTAAGTTCAAAGGTGAAACCTTGTTATGAGGCTTGGTTTGTATTGAGTCCAATTAAAGAATGTTAAGTTGTTAAGAAAATGAAGGGCGCATTTGTTTGATTGTGAAATGAAATCCGATCATAAAAGGCGCATGGACAATTCAAGGTTTGGTTTTGGGATTGAATGATGTTTATTGGGTCTAAATTATGAAAGCGTTGAATGTTAAATTGGATTGGAAGTCTTAAAAGGAGATTTTTGGACTTTGAATTCTCATCACATTGAATTCTGTATGAAATTAATTGTGAGCAATAGCATTCAATCAAATAAGTGCGAATCTCATTGAAATTGTGAGTTATCTTGGTATGAATATTGTGAGTTATGATATGTTGAAAAGCTTCCGCATTCAAATTATAAATTGTGAATTTGCTAGGAATTGAAAGATAAGCTTCCGCATATTAGTTGAGATTTCCAGTGGGTGAAAATTGTCTTAATTTGGAGTTTTATTGGGTGGTTATGATGATGCATTTTTATATGCATAGAATTGGAAAAGATTCTGGGTATTTGTAGGCTAGCCCTGCATCATTTTTGGTATCAGAGCGTGGCTTTGTTGAAATGGAAAATGTTTGTTTTTCTGAATGAGGACAGAAAGTTTTGTTGAGAACTAAAGTGTGTTTCTTTGAATGTGTGATGAATGATTGAAAGGAATATCAGATTTTTAATTTGATATGCAAGCTACACAATTTGCAAGTGAACAGGATTGCAGAAGTAAATGGAGACAATATCATGCAGGATCGTAAAGGTGAGATGATTTTCTGATTTGCAATTTATGATTAAAGTTTATGGTTGCAGATAAGATGATGGCAGTGAACCTGACATTCAGCTAAAAACTGATAGGGAGGAAAATTGCAGTGTCCTGAAGAGGAAGTGAGTTGAAGAGATAGCCTAGAGAAGGAGCAGAAGAGAATGCTCAAGAGGTTCCAGAGGTAGTGAACCAGTACTTACCAAAAGACTGAGTGAGGAGAGCTTGGTGAGGTAAGTGGCAGCAGAAGAGATTGCTGTTGCAGAGGCTAGTGCAACTCATGGTGAGTGAGAAACTCATGGAGAAGATGATCATGGAGGATCAGTGAAGAGGTTTAGAGGAATTCCATAGAGGTGAGATGACTGATGAGGTCAGAGAAAGAGAGATTGCAGTAATGAAGGTACAATTGCAGGTACTAGAAGAATGGCTACAAGAGCAGGAAAATTAGAATAGAGGATGGATCTTCCCACTGAAGGGAAATAGAGTGATTTGGCAACCATTGCAGGTGAAGTTGAGGCAAAGTGTGATTGCCTTATTGAAGAAAGGACTTAGATTTCTTGAGCCAGAGATGGAATTTGAAGATTCCACACGTAGATTTGTTCAAAAGAAAGTGTTGGAGGAAGCAATCAAGACTGAAAAGTCTTGTGGTTTTAAAACTGATGAGTTGTGTATTTTTGCAGGTACAGTACAGGGAGATGAGCAAGCTTTAGAGTTTGTTCATGAAGAGTTGAATCTAAAAGCTATTCAGATCGATGCTGATATAGCAAGATCTCAAGAGGAGGTAAAGACAAAGGAGTCTAATCGAAATATTGGTGCAGAGAGAGAAGGACCAGCTGATGATTGGTCAAGAGCTGGTGAAGGTATGGAAAATTGCGTAAAGTTTCCAAGTTCTACTCCTAATGAAATTGTTGAAATGTATAGGAAACTAGATCTTCAGAGAAGAGAATTGGAGAAACAGAGGACTTATGTGCAGGATAGTTTGCTGAGGAAGCAAGGCAGGAAAGTTTTCATGAATGACAGTCATGAAGCAGAGGATGAAAAGAAGGAGAGACTAGCTAACAGTCTCTTGATGAATGCAAATCAGCATACTGATGTTCCGACAAAGGATTCGGGAAGGAACTCAGAGCAGCGTGGAGTGTTGCCAAAGAAAGCTGAGGAGAAAGCCAGTGAAGATTTTCTGAGTCCTGAAGAAGACTTGGAACTACGGAATATTGAATCAACAAGTGAGACCATTGGGTCTTGTGATTTTGGAGCTGACAATTTGATTGTGTTTACAGGTGAGGAAGAATACAGTCCATCATTTGAAATTGTCTTGGAAGAGGAAGAACTGTTGCAGAAAGAAGGGGAGACAATGATGTCTCACAAGCAGAGGCTTGTTAACATGGGTGACAAGGAAAATTTGGCTTGTCTGTATAGCCAAAAGAAGACTGGTGGACAAAATTTTGGAACTACTACAGTGATAGAGGATGAGGCTGCAATATTTGCAGGACTTGATTTGATTGCCAGAATCAATCAAGATGATGATGGAGAATTACTGAAGATTTTCGAAGGGGAAGATGAAGGTTATGCTGAAACTAATTTGCAGCATGTTGATGAAATGCTTGAGGAGAAAGGGCTGAAATGTTTGTTGGAGACATTTGAACCTAAGAAAGAAGTTGCATATGAGATTGTAGGTGATGAGCAAAAGAATGTTGCAGAGGGACAGGAAGTTTTGGAGGCAGCAACATCTAGGGTGGCAGATGAGACAACATTGACAGCAGTAACATCTATGGGGTCACTAAAGCCTTATGGGTTTTATTCTAAAAATTGTTTTGTGAGTGCAGGTTTTATTGAAGATGCTGGAGAAAGTCTGTTAGACAGAGAAATTGAACTGATGAGGCGGATGATGATGAAAGTATCCTGGAAGAGGCCAGCGGCAGTAAAACAAAGGAGAAGCAGCAAAAGAAAGACATCAGAAGATTGTGAAAGCCTAGTCAGTGGGGCGATGCAGCATAAAGTGTGGAAACCTGGAGAAGAACAACAGATAGAAGCAGCGACAAGTGGAAAGTTATAGCACAAGATATGGGATCCATGCATACACAGATCCAAACACATGATAAGGCGATCATGTTAAATTTCAACATTGGGAGTCTGATGCAGGAGCATCAAGGCCATTTTTCATTTGTAAATATGTGATAAAAGGGGGGTGTGACATTTTTATTATTTTATTAATTAATTTGTTATTTTTAATAAAATAGGAGATAATTTGGAAAAGTGAGGATTTTGTAAATATTATTTTATTAAATAAAAGGATATGAGAGAAATAGTTTAGGAGCAAAATTTGGGATTAGGAATTCTATGTATGGGACTTTGTTGAGTCCACACCTAAAATATAGATTTAGTTGAGGATTAGGTGGAGAGATATTTTGAGTGAATTAAATGCATTATTTGTGTATAAATAGGAGTGGTTTTTGTGAATAAAAATACACTTGAATGGTTGAAGAGAGAGTAAGGGTGTGAGTAGAAAGCGGGGTTCTACCTCCAAGCCTTCGAGCGATTGTAAAGGGCCACAGATCTCAAATATCTGGCCAACAAGAGTTTGTAAGTAATTTTGTTCTGTTCAGATTATATATATTGTGTGATTGATAAATTTGACTTGATCTTGATTGGATCGATACCATTGAATTTGTTGAGATTGTTCGTATAGCTGAAAGGTATGTTATTTACTGTATTGATCCTTGGAATGATCGATTCCACATAAAAAAAGATCAAAATCGAACTTCAATTATGAAATCGAAGTCAAGGAAATTGTGTTGAATACATAGCTATGCAAATTTCAATGAATCTACGCAAGCATTAAGCTCAATAGCGAAATAATGAATGAATCGAAGGTTAAACCTCCGTTTTCCAGAGTGATGGAACTAAAAGTAATTGTTTTATTGTGAATGGCAATGTCCAGCGCGAAATTGAGTCTGCATTTTCTGCGTAGGGGTGAATTTTTGAGTTCTATTGATTTGTGTAATCTTGAATGGCTGGCATGTATGAAAGGGCGCAGAGTCCAAGAAGATGTTTGTTTTCTATTTAAGAACTATTCCACAGTAATTTGATATTTGAAATCGCTTGGCAAGATCGTTGAACAGTCAGCGCTGGAGAACTGCAGAAATATAAGTCCGAAAAATTCGTTGAAATGCAACAAGAGCAATAACCATAAAGGGTTTCATTCATCAATTGTCTTTATAGAGCAGAGATCGAGTGCAGAATACAGGTTTATAACCAAAGGGTAACGTGGTTTTAAAACCCAGTTTGACTATCCATCGATTGAAGGTTCTTTGCATATTTGTTCTACGTGAAGAAGATTAGTACAGAAACGTGATAATGCAGTGTAAAGGCGGAACGATGATGGATTGTATAAACCAGAAGCGCCGGCATTGAAACAAACCAGTTCAAATCTGATCAGATGTTAAAAGCGGCAGTTGGTGAATGTGAACAAGGCGCTGTTCCTTTGGTTTTGGTTTAAATAATTAACGCAGAGTAGGCACAACATTTAAATGGAAATTGTATTGATGCGTTGAAGAGTAAGTAGACTATGCGTTGAGTTTTGTATAAATTTTATCAGTGTTGAACTGAAGTGGTATTAATACAGCCCGAGTGTAATGTGTTAAGCTTTGAACACATTCAGAAGTTGTAGTTTTATTGAACTGCTACATCTGCCATATCGTTGAAGTTGAACACAGTATGTATCCATTATTGGATGGAAAGGTATGAAAGATTGGAATTGATCAAAATCTAAGTTTTTATATGAATTTTCATTTTCATGAAGTGGGCAAATTAATTGATAAAGTCTGCTTATATAATTGGAACTTGGTTTTGTATTAAGTTCAAAGGCGAAACCTTGTTATGAGGCTTGGTTTGTATTGAGTCCAATTAAAGAATGTTAAGTTGTTAAGAAAACGAAGGGCGCATTTGTTTGATTGTGAAATGAAATCCGATCGTAAAAGGCGCATGGACAATTCAAGGTTTGGTTTTGGGATTGAATGATGTTTATTGGGTCTGAATTATGAAAGTGTTGAATGATAAATTGGATTGGAAGTCTTAAAAGGAGATTGTTGGACTTTGAATTCTCATCACATTGAATTTTGTATGAAATTAATTGTGAACAATAGAATTCATTCAAATAAGTTCGAATCTCATCGAAATTGTGAGTTATATTGGTAGGAAGATTGTGAGTTATGATATGTTGAAAAGCTTCCGCATTCAAATGATAAATTGTGAATTTTCCAGGAATTGAAAGATAAGCTTCCGCATATTAGTTGAGATTGCCAGTGGGTGAAAATTGTCTTAATTTGGAGTTTTATTGGGCGGTTATGATGATGCATTTGTATATGCATAGAATTGGAAAAGATTCTTGGTATTTGTAGGCTAGTCCTGCATCATCTTCTACCTACTTAAAGGCTTGTCTAGAATTGACAATGAAAGGACCTACCCCCTTACTAGGATTAAAAATGTAGCCCTTGTTGGAAAGGATGAAGTGGATTTGATAAACATTCAAACTTTTGCTGATGAATTCTATGAAAAAAATTCTCATGGCAATGAAAATATGTAAGTGTTATGGGGGAAGCTCTGACCCATGTACCTTAATACCAATGCATTTCTCAAATAAGTATCAATGTCCCACCTCGTTATCTTTGTTGAGATGCATGATTTATGTTTGCTCGGGCAGGATCCTGGGAGGGGGAATATTGTTTATAATTTTTTAGGAAATGGCCATATAAGTGGTAATGAATTGGGAGAAACCCTCATTATTTTTATTTTTCTTTAGGATACTCTCCTAATCAAATAAAAAATTTATCTGCTTTCCATACTCTATAATACTTAGGCCCAAGTATTTAAATTTATCTACATATGTGTACACAAAAATATCGTCCAACAAGGAATAATATCCGAAGTAATATGTAACAGGGAAATGGTTAAACTTTAATTTTGTATATTCTACGAGAAGCAAGAATATGTCAAAGACAATTTCTGGTTGGATCATTGTGTGTAGGAAACCTATGGAATCTTTGGTAGCATTCAAAATTTATTCTTCTCCAAGAAGAAAGAGAGTAACAATTATAATGGGATGTACTACTTCGGAAAACATGTAAATAGGGAATTTATCAGCAATGGGGAGGATTTTATTACAAGCTAATAGAATATTTGGAGGAAAGTTGTTTTTCACTGACTCAGGGCCCATTATAAGCATAGAAAAAGTAGCTTTAGTGAACCTCTCAAATTCATGAGAAATTGGGAATTTTGAATTAATTATGGCATGACAGCCATAATTTTCTCTCTATATGAGAATAAAAAATAATTATTTTCTTTAATATAATAATTTGCAATCAAAGAAACAATTTCAGGGAAATGGTAGACTATGGGAGAAATTTGGTGATATAACCCTAACTCTACGACCCAAAATATGTCTTCAATTTTTAAGTAATAGTCATATAGGTCGAAATGAAGGTCCCACAGGTGGTAAGATCATAACAAGTCATAGGTTTCAGATTTTGTGTTCATAAAAGCTCAGTATGAACCAAGGGTTTCGTCTCTCATGATTTGGAGTTTTTAGCTATTGGATTCTCCATTTTTATCATAAGAGAAATTTTTGAAAGGTGGGGAAATTACGAGTTATCTAGTGGCCTTAAGAAATAGGGCATATTGGTACCAGACGTTCTCTACATTAGATAATTGTTGAACAAGGTTGAGTGTATGAGGAGCGATAGAGGAATACCATTGGAATGAAATATATTTGAACTCCAATGGATAGCGTGTGACAAATTTATAGGGAAGGAACACTGTGTAGTGACATGTGAGGAGGGTAGAAAATGGTGAGATGTTTGGAAAGGACATGTGGATCCACCGGATTGGATGAGATGTGGAGGGGGAAATCCCTTGACCCTGCAAATATCAAACTCTCTTGTTGACATCGTTGACGTGTTGGCTCTTTGGTGGCAGGTGTGGTCCCGATACTCCAACGGTGTAATATCCCTCCATTTCTATAATATGTTTTTTATTAGACTCAATTACATTGGATAGTATGGCAGGAAAACCATGAAAAATATTATAATAATTATGTAAATGAATATTTATTAATAAATAAATAAATGGGATGTATGTACTTGGGAATGAGACACCTAGAAATGAGACATTTCACAAATAAAATCTCATTGTAAATGAGATTGGATAATTATTTCATGATAAAAATTCTTGATAAGCTTAGTGTATGGGACAGAAAAATCTATTAATTTGCTTAGCTAGAGATATATGCTAATATTGGATAAGAATAAAAACATTGCTGGAGAGAAAGGGAAGCTTTTATGGAAAATCCTAGGCAAGTGGATAAAAAGGTCCATAAAACGGGACGTCGCTAATGGAAACATTATCATGAGATAAGGGTATTAAATACTGGTTGATGGGATCAATAGGTGGTTTTTTATTTATGTCAAGCACTCTCAGCTCGTGGGGAACTAGAGGTACAAGTCATGGATGGGTGGTGAGTGCGCTCATTCAGTACAAGCTACGCCTGTGATTCTGGTTAGGAAATATTATTATATTTGTCCCTGAGAATAATTTTGAAATTATTTTTGATGCATATAAATTTTCTCATTCTTTTCCATACTCTTGAATTACACAATTTTTTTGATCCATATGGATTTTGTTATTAATTGTGATGCCTCGGAATGATAACACTCTCTATTTATCTGAAGGTAAGGGTTTAATGGTTATGATTAAGAGGAAAATTTAAATGTTATTAAGTATCTCATACAAAAGGAATAGAATATTGATCGTGTCGCACTATAAATAGTATATTTTATTGTTAGAAGTGTTGTATTACTATGTAATTGCTCCTTTCTTTCATGTGATTATAATGTTTTGGGTAATGGTTATTAAATAGGAAGTGGGATGTCATAAGCTATTGTTATTACTAGTGACTATAGAAAATTAAGATTTTCATAAGAAGCTGATAGGTATTGTAATGCTTCGTTCTTAGTATATAGTGATTAATATAATTTTAATGTTCTTACGTTATAGTGATTAAGAAGATGGTAATGTATGTAATATGGTACATCAGTAATTGCTATAAAGATTTGTTGATAACAAAATAGAAATTCAGAGGAAGTTCTTTATGTTCTCTTTAAAGCTAATTTGGTTTTGAATACAGTAATTTCCATGGGATTTACAGTGTGATTAGAGTTAAATATGTAACAACACAACAAGCTATGGGGAAATTTAGTCAAATCGAAATGGAGTAACATAATAGCTAAAGTAAGAGGATTAATTCCTCTCAGTGGTTGACTAAAAATATTTGTCAGGTTCATAAGAATACATTAATGAAATAAACGCCTCGTAGCCTCTAATAAATAGGCATCAAGTAATTAAATCTTCTATGATTTGGAATTATCCCAAAAATAGTGCAGGAATTCTTATTCAAAAATTGAATAAATATAGAGGTAAGAAGGTGTAACATAAGAATATATGGTTGGAGGCCCAAACAACCTATAAGGGTTAATATAAAGATAATATCATATATTTTAGCCATTTTTATCTATTTGAGATTGGTCTATATGGAAAAAATATGGTACGACTTATGGACTAAGTTAGTCTTGTAGATTTACTACTATTTAATTCAGACCCGACAACTCTAATTGTTGCATCTAATAAGTATGGAATGTAGGCAGAATAACATTGAGAGTATTTGGAAATCCTATCAGGGTTAAATAATGTAACTTAAAATTAAAAGACTCTTCATATTCTTTGTAAAATAGAATGATACAAAATGAAAAGCCAGATCCCAGTTAGAAGATAAGTGATGTATAAAATAAAATGATACACACAAAAGGGAAAAGACTAGGGACAGGTGAGGAACCAACAAACTGCAATGAAGCATGTAGAAAAATGAAATCGATATTCAGTGCAGAAAATAAATTATGTAAGAAATTTAAAAAGAAAGAGCAAGAAAAATACACTATTATATGATGAACCCATAATTCACGGCCTTATCATATTAAAATTCTAAACGTTAACTACCAGACGTAGCTAGGATAACTATTTCGAGAAATAAACACAAATTAATCGATATATAGTAGGAATCTCACCATGGTAACTATACATTCCACATGGGTGCATCAACAATACATATTACACAAAATTTTTATGAAGATAAAAGAAAGGATCATCAAGTAAATACAAATGCATAAAATAAAGTATATCTTAGACATAGAAGTATATATATATATATATATATATATATATATATATATACACCCATTCCAAAACAAAATATTGAAATAATATATCAAATGTATGTTACAGGTTATGCAATAGGAAGTAATAAAAAATTCCTCAAAAGATATGAAGTGTATCTAAATATTAGGTCCCAAATCAATAAAAAAACATGTTGTGGTATTTAATAAAATTTACACAGTGAACTATACGAAATAATCCTTCAGAAAAGAGATACTATATGTAGAGGGAGTCATTTGTCATTTGACTCCAGCCAATGACACCATATAAAAGAATATTTCCTGTATATACCCTCAATAACATTGTTAGTATTACTTCAGTTAAAGAGAAGTTCATCGACCTGGGAACACATAGGGAGGACAGCGTTATACTGCAATCCAAATGAAGGTGAGAGAAAGTTATGTAATAGAATAATGTTGCATACTTTATACCTATAAGCATCCCTGCATAGCAACAAGGGTTAAAAATCGATTAGAAAAATGATGATGGAAATATCCAGACAAGGAAAATGTAAGAACGATAACTATAAAAAAAGGTATACCTGAAGGAATCTATAACTTAGAGTAAGCACTGGAAACCAAAAACATAGGAGGTTAAACCCTGTAAAGTAAAAACAAGAGAAAACAAAAATTTATTAGGGAGAAGTCGAAATCTCATTCCAAAATCTACCTAAGGGGTTGATTAGACATAAATCCTCCATTGTGAAAACTAGAGAATTCGTGGCCTAGGGTACAAAAACACCCACTTGCACAAGTAGAGAATTTATTTGGGGAAAGAATTTACTTGAGAAAATTGAACTTCAGACATAAAAGAAAAATAATTGTTTTTCTACCTATAGAAATATACAAAGGAAGGGATAAATCTCTCTGGAATGTCAATGCTCCCTATAATTGATTGGAGAAGAAACCAAAAACCTCATTTCAACAACTTAAGAAAAATCCCTATCCCGATCACTTTGAGCTAAAATAAAAACATATATATATATATATATATATGTATATATATATATATATATATACTAATTCATACCATCATTGTGTAGGAAATTTTCTCTCATTAGGGGCATTTTAAGGTCTAAAATGGACCTCCTAAGGAAATAATAAAATAATAGCCAAACCAATGAAATAATATTTATGAATTTGCAATTCACATTTTGCACCAATATCCATGTAACCATGGTTAAATTCAATTCAAAATTTGTATCAAAATAGAATTAATGTATTGATGTGACTATAAATAAGAGTGATATTTTCAAGAAAAAATCATTATCATTGCAAAACTAATGCATTTGTCCTTTGTACTTAAATAACTTAAAATGAAATATAAATATAAATTCATAAATTATTAATTATATAATATACTATTAATTAAAGTTTATATTATTTAAATTATATAATAACATGTAATTAATATACTATATGAAAATAATATAATATAATATATGTAATATATTGTTTTATGTATGAATTTTATAGTACGTATTGAATTGATTTTATTTATAATATTGAAAAGACAATAATAATATTTTATTCAAAAAGTGCGAAATGACATTTATTATGAGTAATTTTCTTTATGACTTTAAAATTACTTATAGCACTACCATAGTTAACCATGACTTTTTATCCACCATTGAAAATGTGATAGTTAACTACCTTTAACTCAAACAATGTCACCTCAACCATTAGGGATGATGTCATCACCTAAAATTTGATTGGTTCTCATAAAGTGAATTTTGATTGTACATTTTCCTTAGGAGGCCCATTTTAGACCTCAAAATTACCCTAATGCATGAAGCCACTGAGGTAAGAAAGAGGTAAGGTTTTCATGAACCTAGACTCTATATTCAATATAAAACCTGAGAAGTTGTTCCACGTTGGCTCTACACACTTGTGGTATGGAAAGAGAGCTCTGAGGATGGGCAACCAACACTCTTCGATGCAAAATATTCGAACCATGCCAGAAAATTCTCTGCTAGAGAAAAACCAATAGACACTAACAATGTTGAAGAATGAAAGTTGAAATGAACCACCACATGGTTTTTGTACCCAAATGAGTAATGACTGTAGAGAAGACCACAAGTTTCCATGTGAAGAGTGGTGACATGGAAAAAGGTAAAAGGGACATGATATTTCCAACACCATATTGTCAGGCAGCGAGTATTAATGGCGTTTCGAATTAAAATATGGACACAAACATGACCACAAAAGGCACAATAGTTTTATGCAATCACAGAGGTTGATGTATGCGTGAAATATTATATGAACTCCCGGTCAGATATATATGTATTGATAATTGGTTGAATGGGTTGTATATTTTCGGCTTCTGGAGTAATCAACTGTGAATACTTTGGATGCCAAAGGAATCCAATACTATATCTAAAACCAATCATGAATTTCAACCGAAGTTTCTTAGAGTTTCGATTATGTTGACTACCTCAATGTGTTCACAAAGAACGGTAAACTAAATGAAAAATTATGTAGAGTATAAACCTTAAGAATGCATCAAGGGTATAGAAATATAAGATCAACACAAACACTTACTCTTGTGATCTATTATTAGAAATAGTTATCAAACTAATTAATGAGTGGGGTTAAGGGTTCTTAAAGAGGTAACTACCTTATTCGATAACCTTAACATTGGAAAACAACATAGGGTAAATAGAATTGGTAATGGAGTAAATAATTGTACAAAGAGTAGCATACTAGGAATATAAGGTAATGTTGTGATATATATATATTAAAAAAAAAAAATTGGAATGAGACAGGCAGGGTAATTGAATAAGGTCGGGAGCGAGGGTCGACCTCCCCAGAGTCGATCCTAGCCCTTGATCGTCCATGTCCCATACTGGACATTGACCATTTCGGGGGTTAGCGTCATATTATCTGTTGTCTTAGTTACCATGCCAGAATGTTTCCAAGACCAGGCAGCGTTAGGACAGGTGGGGATCCGCTCGATAATTATTCATTAGTTAGTTTCTTTACATACAATGTGGAGGTGTACCCTCATCAACTTTTATTTTACCTTCTACGCTTTTCATATGTTATCTTCATTTTCCCTCTCGGATATGCATCCGAGTTTTACTGTTGGGTCAACAACGCTGGCTCACTTACATTTTGACGCTCTATTTATGTGTCATCTGTGAGTTTTCTAGGGTTCTCCTGCGAGGGTACCATCTCTAGGATGACGTCATCCTGACCATTCACTCTCGACGCTTAACTTTGTTAACTCCTAACGTTCTACCGAGTGGACCCCGCCATGTGGCTTCGACCTATGGGCAATAGAATTGCTTTCTACTGCTAATGTATCAACCACATCTACCCAGGAGATTTGCATATAGGCTCCACCAACGTTTCCATAGAGTTTTGAACTTAAGTAAGCTTTGGCTATTTACCAAAGGCTCACCCAAATGTCCTTTTGCTCTGCAATCATTCATTTTTTCTCTCCAACTTTGACTAGCTCTATCTCATGATCAAAGAGTAGATTTTAAAACTTGTTCATATAACTACAAAGATCTTCGAGAGTTTCTTTTGGTTAAGTGGGTATAATGTAGTATTTGAGCTCATAATATTCCTATAAAATTTCTTCAAACTCTTATATTTTTTTCGTCGTTCCTCCTGATAATTTTCAAAATTTTCCTTCGATATTCCTTGACCTTTCTTTCAATTCTAATCTCATTTATCTTTTCTATATCAATCCCTCTATGCATACAAGAAAAAATCTCCTTTACTGTATGAATAAATAAGAACGGGGATGAGGGGGGAACAACATTAGCTCCAACTGGGGACAATGTCTTGATAGAAAGGCACTAAGAACTTGCACATTAGTGCCTTGAACTTGGGCATGGAGTTAAAATAAATATTCCATATAAAAAATTGAAAATGAAATAAATGGTCTAGTATTTACAATGGCTCACCGGTATTTAGAATGAGCGAGAATGAAATTATTCATTACTAATATTAGTGCTTTAGATACTTCCCATTCATAGGTAGCTCAAATACTTCACCATCAAGTTTCTCCAACAGAAATGTATTATTCCCTTGACATCATCTATCTTGGAAGGCCCAAACCATAGGGGATCAAATTTCCCATATTTTCCCTTGTCCTCTCTCCATACATTCCATCTGAACATGATATCGGTTAGGTAAAAGTGTCTATCTTTAGCTTTATATTCAAATAGTGATTTCATATTATCCTGGTATTTGATCACATTTTCAGTTACTTTCTCTCAACTTTCTTGGAATTCGACCAACCAGTTTATCATCCTAGTCAGAGGATTGGGATCCTCCTCAACGTACTGAAGTAGTGTATATATTAGCTTAACCTATTGATTGGGAAATAAGGTTTCCATTCTATATACCAATTCAAAAGGTGACTTTCCAGTGGACCTTTTAGTTGCCACCTTGTTTTCCCACAAAGAAAACTTACGTGGAGAATCCCAATTATTTTTAATTTTTGTAATAGTCTTCATCAAAATTCTCACCAGAGTTTTATTAGAAGACTATACCAACCCTTTCCCTTGGGGATAGTATAGTGACCGAGGATTATATTGTGTTTCTGAGATAATTTCATTAGCTTCGCGTATTTAAACACTTGATCATTATCTTCCACCAACATTCTTGGGAAAATAAATGTAGCAAATATATTTTCCTATAGGAATTTAATAACCACTAAATTTGTTGCATTTCAGGTTGGAATGGCTTCCATCCACTTTGTAATAATCAGTGGTTGTAAAGATCCACTTGTATTGTCTACTATAACGTGGTTCGATTTCCCCTATGATATCAAAACCCCATTTCCTAAATGGTTCATGCACAAAAACAAGGATTAACAGTAATGGTGCCAACTTCTTGTTCTAAGAAAAAAACTGACATTCTTTGCAACATCTGATCACCTTATATACATTAGAAAATAGGTTGGGCCTATAAAAACCAAGCTTCAAAATTTTATGTGTTTTAACTCTCCAACATAATGAACCCCACAGACATAGCCATGATATTCATTTGTGATTTCACTCATTTTTTCCTCTACTAAAAACAATATTAAAAAACCAATGGGATCCCTCGAGTATAGATGACCATTTATAATAACATATTTTTGGGCTTTTATCCTTAGAGCCTTATATTTTTCTCTATCAATATTTTATGGAAAACTAAGAAAGAAAAAATAACGAACAATATTTTCATACCAATTAGAAAAAAAATATTTATAAGAAATATTATTATCTTGTTGACTTGATTGTCCCTCTTCGACAATTGGATTTGTTTAATAAATTCCAGCCAATAAATTTATCTCCGTCCCTTGGTAACTAGCCTATGTCAAGATATTAGCTAATCCATGTCCTTTTATTAATTTGGTAGGCTTGACATCTAGGTCATATTCCTCAATCCTGGCTATCTATTTGTCTTTTTTTCCTTCATTCTCTCCTTATGTAAGGATGTACTTAACTGGAGCATAGGGAGTGCAAGATATTATCCTAGACTAATAAATATAGCTTCAGAAATATTTTAGGGCCTTAACCAAATTGTAAGCAGTTATTTTCTAAAATTTCATATTTCAGTTCAACATCCCTCAATATTTTACTAAAAAATGTAATCGGTTGTTCCTTCCCTTCATCATTTTTCTGCAACAAAACCATTTCCACAATGTTAGGATATGCAAAATAAAATATGAGAAATGGCCTTTGATAATTAGGGATATCCAAAACTGGGGCTTCTACAAAGGCCTTCCCAATTCTAGAGAATGATTCTCTAGCTTCAACAATCCACTTTACTTCCTTATATTTCTTTAGCATATCTATAATTTCCTTCACAATCTCATCATAATTAGGTACAAACTTCCTTAGGAAATCTATTATTCCTAGGAAAACTTCTATCTCATTTTTATTCCTCAGTAGGAGAATTTTATTTATTTCTTATACTATTTTGGGGCTAATTTTTACTCCGTCTTTTGTTAATATGTGTGCTAATATATTTACTTCACTAATATATAATTGAGAATTCTATGGATTTAGAGATAGACAAAACTTCCTGCACTTTTCAAAGGTTTGACAAATACTAGAGATGCTCCTCGTCATATTTTGATAAGGTTATTATGTCATCGAGATAAATTATCACAAATTTTTCTTTTTCCCCAGCATATTCTATTAATATAAATTTCCCCTTGAAAAGTGTCTCTATTGTTCATGTGTCCACAAGGAATTCTAGCGTACATGAATGTCCCCCAAGGTGTGGTAAAATTTGTTTTGTTCTGATCCCCGAGGTGTATGAAAACATGTTTATATATGAAGAACCCATCAATCATGGACAACTGTGATGGTCCCACTACCTTTTGGAAAATGTGATCCAACTTGGGAAGAGGATACTTTTCTTTCAAGGAATATTTTTTCACATTTCTGAGGTCCACACATAATCTGATATCTTTATTTTTCTTCCTGACAGGGACTAAATTCGCCACCCAATCAGAGCAACTTCTTAAATTCGTTTTCAATTAATGGGAGTAGTATGGGATTCCTTTTCATGAGCTTCTCTTTGTGGGGCTTCATTCCAATCTTAAATTTAATTTTATGTTGAATGATACTAGGATCAAAAGTATTCAAATCATCTCAGGACCATGAAAAAATATCAATATATTTTTTTAAAAGATCGAGATATTTTTTGTTTGTATTCCTTGGAGATCCATATATCGAAATTAAAAATTTTAGTTCGTAATTCTGTGTCAATATTACAATCCTTTATATCCTCCTCATGTTCTTTTTTGTTTGGATTGAAAACTACATCATTTGCATTAAATAACATATCAAGTGGAACCAGCCTTTGGAGAATTATTTTTCTCGTCAGCTGCAAATTTTTCTGGCGAGAAATCGATTCCTCCTATTATGCCTCTTTCTCTTCCTCTACCTCTTGACCCTCTTGGTGTATCACTAAATTAGAAAAAATTCCAATTGCCTTCATAAATGGTTTTATCTAATCCAAATCCTCTAAAAATTTCAAGTATATCGCATTTTCTAGTACTAGGGGCCAATTCATGTCCTCTATTTCATACCTGATCAATTGTTTCAGAGGACGTTTAAAGGTACTTGATGAAATCACTAAGGAATTTATCGTTATATTCCGTTCTCTGGGAAGAATTTGGATATTAAATTTGAGAGAGAATTTTCCGATCAAGTCTCATACCTCAATTCTAAAGGACTTCAATCTCAAATTTTAGGTCTGACATTGGTTCCAAACTTGTTTCACAACTAGCTCGGAATCTCCAAATGCTATCAATCATTTGATATTCATATTTTTCAAAGCTTGTAGCCCTAGAAGAAATTCTTCATATTTGACAACATTATTTGTAGCATAAAACTCTAGTTTAAATGAGAGAGGTATAAGGTTACCCTCTGGGATACTAAAATTACACCAACCCCATCTCCTTCCATAGAGTAATCCTCATCAAAATACATTTCCCAAATGTGATCATATATTTCTCCCTGAATAAAAATATGGGTTATAGATTCTACCTGGGTTTTTTCCATAATTTTATCTTCTAATTCCAACAAAAGACATCAAAATCCGATTTCTTGACCCTGCACTGGATAATTATTTGAACAATCAACTTTAGTAATTTTTTTCACAAATCTGGACTCCCTGTATAACCTTTTCTCTTCTCCACCAAATATTCGGATAGTAGCATGTGTCAGATCAAGCTTGATAGATCCTTTGAGTTTGATTCCGCATAACTTGGACATGACCATATCAAATATCGTAGGGATATTAAGAACTACAATATTCATTACCACACTCTTCATTGGGATTTGTGACAAATTAACCACTATATATTTAATCATGAGAAGGAATTTTACTCTATTGGAATCAAAGGAATTTAAATCCTTGTATGGTTTTTTTATATATAGGCCTAGATGATCCATTATAGATAATTCCATTAAATTGTGAGAAGGCCCTCAGTCGAGCATGATATTATCCAACAACATATCATGAATTACTAAGGTAATGTAAACTAGGGGTGTGGATGGATCTTGATTTCTACATATAGGAAAAACACTACCATTGACCTTTCTTCTTGCAAACTGTCATGAGTTGGTGTTAATTAAGGCACCTCCATGAAATGAGAAATATAAATTCTATAAGTAGGTTTCTTCAACAATTTCCATAGCAAAATAGATATATCTACCTTATCCAATTACTTCCATAGGCTAAAAGCATAAACACCCCTATCAACCTTCACTGGATCGAAAACCCCTTTATTTTATTAATGTATTTTTGGGGTTTTCGATGTTAATTTCCCGACGTTGGCAGGTGCAGTCTTAGAATTACTGGGGTAGAAGGTTTATCCTATTGTAGTCTAAACAAGGTCAACAAACCTTTTCCCCTCATTACTCTGCTTGAGTATGGCATGTTGAGCGGGTTCTTCATTCAAGTCTGGTATCCAAGACACTATTTTGGATCTCAATTCATACCTTCTATGTAATTCGACCTACATAAAATAAAAAAATTGTTTAGAATACGTGTATGTTTGTTCCTTATTTAAGGAGACATTTGAAACCTCATCCCCCTCCCCTTGCAATTTTGTTTCACATTCTTCTTCTAACACGACTGAATGTTGATTTTGTTGGGCCTTGAGGGTATCTACTAGACCTTCATATGAGTCATCCTCTATGTATAAGAGAGGTTTTATTTGGACCTGTTTGTCCCTTCTCTAAATTTGTAAGAGGTGTAATGGAGGTCTCTGATACTCAAGATTGAAATTTCTGTTAAGAACTTGTTGAATTTGTCGAGGGGAGTTTTTTTACTCCAATTTGAGATTTACCAACTTTTTTAGAGATTTCCAATGAGTTTATTCATCTAATATATCTTATAATCACGAGCCTCACTAACTTGACCAGAGGAGTCAACCTCTTCCTTTCCCTTTCTTCTTTCATTATGTTTTTCCTTTCCCTTAAGCTTACTCGTTGATGAAATATTAGCTTCAACTTCCAAGGCATCAATTTGGCTTTGATATAATGTGTGATATTTTATCTCTCTCAATGTGAATCCAAAATATTCTCCAAAGGATCCAGTAAATACCACTCTAGTTGTTACCTATGGGGACCTTTATTGAGGTCGGTAAACTGTTATACAATTTGTTAAAAATATTTTTACAAACTCAAGAAATTTTTCATTTGGTCTGTTCTTTAATGAAATGAATTCAATTAAGAAATATCCATGGTCCTTATTCTTACCCCATTTATGCATAAATATGTTCTCCAGATCTTCCTAGTTGTTGATTGAGTTGTTAGGTAAATTCTAGGACCACTTCCTGGCCTTGCCCTCCAAATATTTAACGAATAATCTCAATAGCACATCTATATGTTCACCATTCAAATTCTCTACAAAAGCACAAAACGTCTTAATATGTTTTTGGTCAGTGATATCATCTTCTCCAGTAAAACTAGGTAGAATATTAAGGTAGCCTTGGGTAATAACATTCATATGTTGTTGAAGGTTCAATGGGTCATATCTATTGATTAGGAAGGCCATGACAACCATGTTTTGTATGGGAGGTTGGAGAAAATTTACAATGG
The DNA here is from genome assembly GCA_034641835.2 of Pinus albicaulis. NCBI lineage: Eukaryota > Viridiplantae > Streptophyta > Pinopsida > Pinales > Pinaceae > Pinus > Pinus albicaulis. The sequence goes on from JAXQQM020083139.1 coordinate 186,669, forward strand.
AAGTTGGTTCGAAAATTTTTATTGGCGGAGGTGGTGAAGGAGATGTGGAAACTTGAGAGTAGTAGTTATGAATATGTCTTTAACTTATTTAACCTTAGCGAAAGTTTTAGAAGTAAATGGATCAAAAATAGTAAAACCTTCTTCAATTTTCAAATCTAGGAAAAATAAATCAAATGGGGGAAACAAGCCTTCAGTGGGATCCAAATTCATGACTGAGGATTTAGGGGGGATTATTTCAACTTTTAGAGATTCAAAAGGGGAAAATTATAAGGTAATAATGACTATTTATGGGGTTCTTTGAATTATTTCCATCCAAATTATTATCGAAATAATTCTCCCCAGGTCAAAATCAACAGGGGTGTTTTGCTAGGAGGTATCAGAGTGAGGGTGGGGCCTTTTAAAATATAGAATGAAAAAATTAAAAGATCAATAGTGGAGTCTCCAGGGCGAGAGATATAAACACACACTTCCATTTCTCACCTCGCAAAAGGAATTCAAAAATATATTTACTTAGGGAAATATATCCAAATGTGTTCCTTGACAATTGTGCCAGAAGATGTTGTGGTTCCTAGAGACAACCCTCGGGTTGATAATAGGATATAATTCCTAGGACACCTTCAATTTTCTGAAATATATATTAGTGGTATTCGAGATTTAAAGAACATTGTGAATTAAATTTGGTCCAAATATCTTATCAAAAGGAAGATTCAATCAAAACATATATCAATTACTCTTTTATTTGATTTAACAATCATATTGGTGCCCTGTTTGTAGAACACATAGTAATATTGGTTATTGTATTATGAATGAAAATAAGAACATAAGGAAAAGGTAATTAACACAACAAGATAAAATATGAATCCTATGCATCAAACTCTGATACAAAACATGAAACAAATGCGGTAAGAGAAAATTAAGAGAGCGCAAAGTGCATTTTAAGGAAATTTGAACTCATATATAACATGCATCATTTATTATAACATGATATATATGAATCTATAACTTTGAGATTATGTCCACTAGATACAACTACACATATTTTGAGTGGAAAGAAACACACATGAGAAATAACAAAGAAATAATCACATACTACACATTTCAACATTTGGAATCACCATATATTCTTTACTAATCTTTAAAAAGAGAATACATATTTTATTGCTTCAAACACTTGCCAAAATTTACACATTAGAACCACCTCTCACTCACAAAATTTAGAACCCTTTTTTTTCTCAGTCCCTCGAGCAATTTTATAGGGCCTCATAAATGAGGACCCCCTTAAAAATATTCCTTCTTGAGATTTTCATAATTTCCTAACCACTAAATAGCTTGAGTGTGCTACTAGCACAATTTTCATAGTTATCATATAACAAAATTGATTCCATTATTGAAAAAAAATATTTAAAAAAACATCAATATAACATAATATGTCATGATTGACATAGAAAAAATATCTTCATTGTTGGCATTACATTTCTCGTGGGAGGGATCGTGGATCAATAATTTGGAATTGTGTTAGATTAACAAAATGATCACACTTTTTCCACAACGTTGGGCTTGGTAAGGGAGAGTGAAAGAAGTTATGATAAGTTTTCCTCATGTTGCTAATATTTATGTAGTTCGGCTTGTTAGCAAACAAATTTTTTACCTCCAAAAGTAGCTAGAAGTCCCTCCTTAGAAAGTTTACTATAAAATTCCCTTTAAGGGTGGAAATATTCTCATGAGAAGAGTTTGATTTTAATTTTTCTGTCAGCAGTAGTTGTTGACACTGGTCCCATGTAAATAGGTTCCCTAAGGCATCCCAAAAACTAGGAAAACTAGCTATAGTCCTTCTATCAAAATTTAAATCAAATGCAGCTATGTATTTCAAAATATCACCTAAACACTCATTAACTTTGCCCATGAATGCTACTTTCTGAACCATCTTGGATATTTCCATGATTGCACTTGTCCTGTCAATAGGATCCATTGTCCTCAACTCACCAGTTTGTTTTTTTTTTTATGTACTTGATCATTTTCTCTGTTGCCTTGAAATTTTTTCCATCCTCCTTGATATATAAATTTTTGTATCCCAAATACTGTTTACCTTAGAAATAATCTCAAATTAAATTACTTTTTTGGACTATATGAGAGAAATATTACCCTTTAGCTAGATTTTCAGCTTCGTGAATTCCTCGTTTTTAGTCTTCAAGTTGTTGCTGACTTGATCCACGTTTCCTCTAGCTATCTCTAGTTGTTTCTCCTTTTGTGTGAGAGCACATTTAGTATTCTCAAAATAATCCTATACACTTTTTAGTTCTCCCTCTAAAATTTACAATTCATTAAGGGTTTTGGTCAATTGTTTTGTGGGATTTTATGGGCCTTTTCCCATGATTACATCACAAATATGAGAATAAATTCTCCATTGGAGCTATACCACATGTTCCTTGAGGACTACTACCTCATTGTTTCTATATATTAGCTCTTCGTCCATAATTTCCTTTTAGATCTCTACCAAGACCAACTCCTTGGAATGTACATGCTCATATGTAGTAAGTTTCATATTTTTCCTTAGCTCTTGGATTTTAGATTGTTAGACCTAAATGATGACCTCCACAACAATTTTATTATGTGGATTTACCCTCAGTTAAATAATCAATTATTTGTAGCTTTGATTCATCAAGTGAAGGGCTCTTGATTTGGAATTCTCTTTATTTACCCTGATCACATCATTTTCTAACAATTTCTCAACTTTGCTAATAACAAGGGAACTTTTATTCAACTCATTATAGAGAATTTCTCCAACCTTCCAGTGCCAGTTTATTTTATCGTCCAACTGGATGCTTTCCATGTATAGTGAAAAATCTACAATCCTAAATTGTGATCCTAATCGGAGGGAATTTGTTGTAGGATGATGTAAAGAGAACTTCATTTTGTTCCTTTATTGGCCCATGGAAAATATGAGGTTGGTCTGATAAGGGACCGAGTGTGAATCCAACTACTGCAACATTTATCCTTTGAATGTTTTGTTTCTCTCATCCATCATTTTTTTTTCTTCCCTGTAAGACCTAATGTGGATTAACTTCCGAACAAGCCAAAGAATACCACCTTGGTTGAAGTTGATACTGTAATTTTTTAAGATTCTTCTAGGGATACCTAAAATCCTATTTGGTCTAGGTTCCTCTCGTTCAATTGGTTCTCAATATCTTCTTCAATGGGCTCATGGATCTTATCCATTTGTTGGATGGTGTTCTTCCATTTTTTTGTCTCCATCCTCATCAACACTCCTCTTAGTATTTTCCTTTGAAGTTGGCATTTCAATATTAATATCTGTATTAATGGGCCAGGAATCTAAATTGGCTTTCCATTCAAGTTTGGGTCTATACTTATGCTCATAAGCAGAAGAGTTAATATCATTTCTCATTTTTTATATAACACAATCACGATCATAACACCAAAGCTCTCCCATTTAAAAATTAATTTCCTTCAACATGTCTTCTACCTTTTGAAAGGTTTATTCAGCATTAACATTTGAAGAACCTACCCCTTACCCAGCTTAACCATTTATCCCTTCTTGGGAGGGATGAAGTTGATTTGATCAACATTAAGGCTATATTTTATGAATTGTAGGGAAACAATTCTCATGGCCATGAAAGTATGTAAGTGATATGGGGGGAGATATAACACATAAACCATTATCTTGGTGTATTTCTAAAACAAGTACCAATCACCCATCATGTTATGTTTGTTGATATGTAGGATTTATTTTGTTCCTAGGAAGGATACTAGGTGGGGGAAGATTGTTTATAGTCATGCAGGTAGTGTCCATATAAGTGGAAATGAGTTGGGAGAAACCCTCACTAATTTCCTTTTTGTATACGACATTGTCCAATAAAATATACGCTTTTTGTGCTTGTCAAAATCTATAATACTTAGACCCAAGTATTCAAATTTATCTACATGAGTGTACACAAAAATATATACCAACATGGAATAATATATGAAATAAGAAGTAACATGAAAATTGTTAAACTGGAATTTTATGGATTATGCCAGAAGCAAGGGTATGTCAAAGACGATGTCTAGTTGCAACATTGTGTGCATGAAACCTATGGTAGCTTGGGAAACATTAGAAATTTATTCTTCTCTAGAAATCAAGGCAATAGTAGTCAGAATGGGTTATACTACTTCTGAAAACACAGAAATAGGAAATATGTCAGCAATGGGGAGGGTTTGATTACCAGGCGCTAGAATTAGTTGGACGAAAGTTTGTTGTTCTCTAGTTGAGAGCCCATTATAATCGTATAAAATAGTAGCTTCACTGAACCTATCAAGTTTGTGCTATTTTGGGTGCACGTGGGAATTTTGAATTAATTCTGGCATGACCTCCAAAATTTACTCTCAAGTTGAGGATACAAATCAATTTTTTTGTTTAATATAGGAAGATGTGAGCTAAGAAACAAATATTGGAAAATGGTAGATTTTGGGAGCGATTTGGTGCTATAACCCAAAGTCGACAACCAAAAACGGGTCCTCACTTTTCAAGTAACGTTCATGCAGGTTGAAACGAAGGCCTGATAGGTGGTAAGAGTAGAAAGCATCATGAATTTCAGATTTTGTGTGCATAAAAGAATCAGTATTAGCAAAGGGTTTTATCTCTCAAGATTTGGGGGTTTTGGGCATTGGATTCTTCATTTTTATCATAATTAAAATTATTGAAGGGTGGGGGAAGTAAGGATTATGTGGTGGTCGGAAGTAATTAGGAAATGTGGTGCTAGAGGTGTGTTACACTGGCTTATGGTTGAACGGGGTTGAACACATGTGGAATTGGAGAGGAACACTGTTGGAATGAAATAAATTTGAACTTATACAGCTAACATGTGATAGCTTTATAGGAAGGGAACACGGTGGGGTGACGTGTGGGGGGGAATACAGGGGAGAGATATTTCAAAAGAACACATGTAGGCATTGGGTTCGAAAAGAAGAAGAGGGAAAAATCCCTCGGCCCTGTAAATATCAGGCTTGCTTGTTGATGTCGTTGATGTGTTGGTGATTTGGAGGCAGTTGTGGTCCCCATACTTCGACGGTGTAATTGAAAAAAAATTGGAGTGAGGGTTGACCCCCCTCTAGTTTATACTAGCCATTGAACAACTAGACCCCATATTTGGCATTGACCATTCTAGGGGCTAGGGTCGGCTTATCCGTCGCGCTAGTTACCTCACCGAAATTTATCTCGGACTGAGAGGCCTTAGGAAATATGGAAATACACCTGATAGTTGTTTGTTAATTACATATTTTCATTTTATTTTTTTTAATTTATTGATATTTTCCTATGTTCTCTTCATTGTACCTCTAGGATACGCCTCTGGGTGTTACTACCGAGTGGACCCTACCAGCTTAGTTTCATCCCAATGCTTTATTTCTACACCATTCGTGAGTATTATAGGGTGCTCCCGCTGAGGTACCATCGTCGGGATGATCTCATCCTAACATTTTCCCATGGTAACTCTGTCGGGTGGGAGCCCTAGGTGGGTTCCGCCTGTGGACAATAGAATTGCTTTCTGTTGCTAACGTGTAGTCCATGTTTTCCTAAGGGCTTCGTGTACAGGATCTACCATATTTTACGCAAAGTTTGGCACTCAAGGCAACTTTGGTTATGGGCCAAAGGCTCACCAAAACAGATTTTAGCTCTGCGATCTTTGACACGTGTACTCCAACTTTGACAAGCTCTATCTCACAATTCAGGAGGACATTTTCAAACTTTTTTATAATGTTGGAAAGCTCTTTCAGAGCAACTTCTTGCTGAGTGGGTCCAATGTAGTCTTTGATCTCAACTTATGCTTTTAAAAGGGCTTCAAACTCTTCTATTCTTTGTGCTAGTCATCTTTATCATTTTCGAATATCTCCTTTGATATACCTGTGCCTTGCTTTCCTTTTTAATTATGTTTTACTTTTCTGGAGTTTTCAATTCGTCTATCCTTTTATATTTATTTCTTTGTATATTTGTATATTATAAATTAAACATCAACATGAACCACCAATATTAACATTTAAACATTATTTTTATTATTATTGATCAATAATTAATAACATTTTAATAAATTTAAGATTAGTATATATAATATTTTTATCTTTTATTTCAATTACAATTTTAAAAAAGGTAAAATAAATTTAGCTAAAATAATCACATTACAAATAAAATTATTAAAACTTTCTTTATGACTTTCTAGTTAATACATATTAATTTCCATTTCCAATATCTTTTAGTTAAATCTCCCAACACAATTATGTATCATGTTCCGCTTTAAACAAATAAAAAAAATGTAGAACAATGAAGTATATATCTCAAGTGTAACAAAAAGTCCTAAATTCTTATATACATTATGTATCAAAGTGCACGCTACCATGAATGTGTTAAAGATGGGAACTCTATGCCATTGATTCGATAATGGTGGTAGGATATAACATTATCTCTAACAAACAAAGTTTTCAAGCTTGTAAATACATGATAAATTACAATACATGAAAAAAAGAAAAATTATGATTTGTTGATCATAGTGAAAACCATGATCCACAATTAATCGGAATAATATATTATCTCTTTCTATAGTTACATTTCCAGTAAAAATTCTCTCAAGGTTAAAAAACTATGATTTCCAGATCGTAGTGAAAATCATGATCCATAATTAATTGGAATAATATATTATCTGTTTATATTGTTACATTTCCATTAAACATTCTCTCAACGTTTCCATTAGTGTCAATATTAATGAGTTTGGATTAGTTCATTGTTATGGGAACAAACATGGAAGTGCCCATAATAGTATGAGTTGATAAACGTTTCAGCGATGTTCTAAATTAATAGTGTTTATTAACTAGCAGTTTTTTTTTAAAGTTGCAAAGATACACCGAAGGTAGTTCATCTCGTCAAGATTTTGAAATATTTGTCTTTCATTGTTGTGTTTGAAGTAGCAATTTTGTCATGTGGTTATCCATACAACATCCTGAATGAATTGTCATCAAAATATTTCAATTGGGTGCGTCTCAAATTTAAGGATTGCGAGTGCAGCACCCCAAAAAACTGCTAATGTAAATTTTAATCACAACCATGTGGGACCTGTACATAATCCCGCTAATGCAATATCAAAAGGCTAAAAGCCATGTGCTTGTCATGTAAATATTGGAAATTGGATAGAAAAACATGTAATTGTGAGGACATGAATACGTCTGTTTACTGTGGCTTGGAGGAACATGCAATAGGACAATGCCCTACAAAAAGGATGAGGTAAAGCTCAACCATGTTGATAAAGAGATGCACAAGATAGTTGTGGATCAATTGAAATATGGAACAAAGGAAGAGGTTGTCAATGGCTTAATCGCAAAATTGTTTGATACATATTTCAGTCTACTTAAGCTAGATGGGACACTAGAAAATACAAGGACTCCGATTTTATATCAAAGAGCAGAAGTAATCAATCTGTTCCAATTGACTACGTGGATTGGTGATTTCCTTACCTAATCCATGAATAGAATGAAATTTTATTGCAAATGAGCAAGGATATTTAATGATTTCCTTTCATAAATGTTATCCATGCTTCCTTGCCTTTATTCTACTGGAAATAGTTTTTACCTTAGCATTAGTGCATGATTTATTTTTTTTCCATAATGTTAAATTTCCTATTTAGAAGGTTGACATATTTTATTAATGATATATTGTAGTTGTAATAGGCTATGAAAGCTATATTGTAGTTGTAATAGGCTATCAAAGTTATGTAGACAGAAAATGAAGAGCTTAGTATGGATGTTTATGGTGGAAAACAACTATTTGTAAAATTGTCAACATTCTACCAGAAAGTCAACTAAACTTTGCAGGCTCTCTTGGTATTTCAATGCCAATTTCTAATTTTCTAGTGTCTTATATTGTTTTTCTCTAGTGAGAATAGCATTCTTGAGTTGCTGCATAATGGAATCATTCTTCATTTGTGTTATTTGAAAATGTTTGAAGCAATTAAATATTTAAAATATCCCAAGCATTTCAAGATTGGAAAAAAAAAAAGATATATTTTGCATTTGTATTATTTGAAAATGTTTCAAAGCAATCAAATATTTAAAATATGGCAAGCATTTCAAGATTGGAAAAAAAAAAAAAATTATGTTAAGGAACAATTTTAATGAAACCCCTTCATATAACCGGCTTACTTTACTTGTTAATAGTATTTGTTTGGTTGGTAACGTAGGGTCATTATTAGTTTTTTTTCCTAGCATAAAAATAATCTTTTATAATATATATTTTGTTTTAAATAATATTGACGAACATTAACTATATTGCATAGGGCTTTACTATAAAAATTGTCCTACTTGCTCCAATTATTATTACAGTTAGGATGGGGTTCATGCATAGCTAGATTGTATTGACTATATTGAGCTAAATTAAGCGAGCAAAACAAAAAAATTCACTTTAAAAAAGATTTGCACGTCAAGAGATTTGACCCCTCGTATCCTTTGGTATATTAAAGTTAAGATAGACCTATATACATACATACATACACACACATATATATATATATATATATATATATAATTGGAAAAACCACTATCAATGATAAATTGGCTATTTTATTTCAAATTTATTTTATTTGTTTATTGTTAAATTTAAAATTTTAAGGTGCACCAATTTTTTTTAGGATCTTAAATTTTAAAATAATATATTATATAAAATTTGTATAAAACAAATTAAAAAACTTTATATATATAATTCCAACTTGCAACAGTGATGATAATAACATAGTGATAAAGATTATATAATAATTTCAAGTGTGACTGAGTTGAATCAATTTCTCTTGCAATGCACAATCATGTTTTAATTTAATATTATTTCATCATGTGGCCAGAAATTAATAAAATACAAAAAACATTCAAATGAATAATTGCATATGAAACAAATTTAGTGATACGTGAGAGGGTTAGAGGGTTATTTTTCTTCAAAGTTATATATATATATATATATATATATATATTCAAATTTCATAAATGAAAGTCTTCGACATTGAGAGTTAGGTTTGAGATATGATCATTTTAGCTATAAAATATTAAGTTTGATTATATGTGATAATATTTTATATTGAATAAATTTTAATAATGTAATTAATCAAAAAAATATATATCTAAAATTATAGACATTTATCTAAATTATAAATGACAAAAATTTTAAATGTAAAATCATTCTTTCATCAAAGAAATCAACTTTATATAGTATATATTATAACAAAAGCCATCCGCAAATGCTACGGTATTACTATTCTTTATTTATCATAATTACACTCCAAAATTTTAGCCGTTTCCTTTTGCCAACGCAAACAAAACTATAATGAATTTGGAGGATGTGCTTTCGCAGGGTTGCAACTGACAGTTATTAGTCAGTTCCACTAATAAGACCTGTGCATCCATTTGGAGGCGGGTAGTTCCATGTGCCGCATGGCTTATGTACAAAAGAATAATCTGGAGGAAGCTGGTCATCACCATGAAGTACTGTATCACAACAATATTTATAACATAAATGGTTAAACTGAGAAATCCAATAAATAAAAACATAAAATGTAACCACGCATACCAGAAGCAGTTTGGTGTGTTGTAGTAGCAACATCATTAGATGGCTCCGCAACATTAACATTGATGAAAACAATAACAAGAGTGACCAAAATCGAAACTGCGACCATCCTTTCAATCTATTTATGACTTTCGGTCTTTTTTCTCTGCGTAATTGTGTTGGCCGTGAAATGAAGTGTCGAGCCATTTTTTCTCTATTTATAGCACAATTTTGGCAATGGAAGAGAAAGTAATTGTAAGTGATTTTTTTAGTAAGTGGGGAAATTGCATATATTCCTAGACTTCTAAGTTTGCAACATGACATGATTCTTTTATGTTATGTAATATGTACGTTGGGAGCGCAGAGTTATGAAATTGGTAGAGAGAATACAATTGTAAAGTTTCTTGTTTTAGTGAGAAGCATCAGAACATTCCCTGACTCTCCATCTCTATCATTATACAGATCTAACAATGGACAATATGACAGTTGTTTACTTGAATCAACGGCAGAAAATAAAACGGTCAACTATGGTGAGCTATGGAATGATTCAAAATAAACACCTTCGGTGTAAATATAAAACATTTAGAGTACCATTAATTTGACTCTCGACTATTAAATAAGAAGATTATAATAATAGGTAAAACTAAGTTGATTCATCACTTAAAAAAACCATGTTTATGAGAACTATAAAAATGTCAAGCAATGGCATTTAAAATTACTAATTTGTTGTATATCTAATTGCAACTAATTTTTTGGAAATTTACCTGCTACACATAAAATTTATGACACTTAGCTATAGTTTGAGAAAAATATTGCATTTGCACTATTCCCATGTCTGCAAAAATGCTCTTGAAGTCAAGTTTACATATGAAGTATTTGCATGTAAATGAATTTGATGTTGCTCCACCCCCAATCCCCTCCCTTAGAAAAATACTAAGAAAATTAAAGACTATGGACAGATTCTGCACATGCTTCGTGGTCACATGGGTCACAACTGGGTGTGGACAATGGCACGTCCTCACTTGTGAACGATGTCGCATTCTTCTCCTTCGAATTTCTCGTGAATGCTCCTTCGTCTGCTCAGGAGTTCAATTCCCTCACCAGCGCTCTCGTTACGATTTCCATGTCTCGCTGGGAGCCCTGAATATGATCAAAGCAGGCAGCCCTGGAACAGTTTTGCTACGATTTCATTTTTCGCTGGGAGGTGTTTGGCCACATCAAAGGGTTGGAAGCACCAGGGAGCCAAGCCTTGTTCCCTCAATATGCTTAGCCTTCTCGAAGGCATTGCCGCCTTCAGTTTCGATCTCATGACCTTCTTCATCACTGTTCTACTTCCTGACTGAACATGCAATCATTGATGTACAGAACGAGAGAATAAATAATAACCATAGCCAGAGTCAATACAAGTGGGAACGCATTGATGAACAAAACTAGAGAATAAATAATAAAAAAGGAGGAGATGTAGCTGTCCTAATATTATAAGCATAGCCTGAGCCTACACAAGTGAGAACGCATTGCCTAAGTTGCCATGATAGTCAAAACTGATCCAAATCGAAACCCTTTGGAAAACTCATTGAAGTGGGAACACTTTTCGTGCAGAGGCTTCTCAAAAGCTTGCTTGCGGTCGTAAACCAACCGACTTGGCCTTGTCAAGCATCTCTGAACACTGTTCTATATGAACCCAAGTGTAAACCCAAACGAACCTACTTATGCCCTCACGCTCTCAGTGGCCTAACACACAGCTTCCACGCCTTCAATCGACCTTTAGCGATCAGTAGCACTTCGCGAACTCTAGCGAATCTGGCGAACCTTCAAGCAATGCAAGTATCTTGACAGAACATTTAAAGCACATAGAGTAATAATGCGGAAACTCAAATGAAAGTCTTCTCTCTTTATTTATCAGAATACTTCACAATCAGTCAGATTACAATGTCTCTGTATCAGAGATGGACTGTATCGGCATTTACTGGACTTATGATCTTCACGAATGAAGGATCGATACCAGAGGCTTCCTGGCTGAATTACAGACTCTGTCTCAGAGCTTTTAAAAACACACAAACATAAATTTACAGACTCACTAACGAAGTGGCCACTTTAGGTTCTCACCTGTCACATGAACAGACGCGCAGGCTTCTCACTTCACCTAAGGACTGTGAGTTCTCAACTCCGTGATGCGAGCAGATCACCAAGATGGCGCAGACGCAGAGTAGGGAGAGAATACTCGGACTCAAACACAACACAAGACTCAAACAATCGGTGCCTACAAATGAACCTTACCTCTCCTTATATAGGAATGAGAGGGGGACAAACATTACTCTGCACCATCGGATTATTGACACTTGGCAGAAGATCATCGTTTCCGGGTAACACCAAGAGGTGACATCCGCACGGAGATCCGTCATGTCGACAAAATTAAAGTGCAAACATGTGAAATACATTGTGGATACCTTACAAAGGCCCACGAGGAATCAAACTTTATTGATTACACATCGGATGCTTTTCAGACGAAGGAAAAGCCCGAGGGAAAAGCTTCGTCACTATACACCCGTGACTAGGGATCATTATTTACATAGGGAATACCTTTCATGAGTGGGGCTCCCGAGGACCACTTGTACTGGTACTTGCAGATTCTGCAGGATCATCCAAGATTTTGATGCCTGGATATCTGATAGGATAGAACTCATCATCCCATGCTTTTGTGTAGATTCTTCGGACGATCATGGGTTTGTTGAGAACTATCTGGTGCTTGATCTTTGTCATGACCAGCCACTGGTAGTGCATTTGCATATATGACTTCAGTATTGGATTTGTCATTTTGTATTCTAATTCTGTGATTTTTCCAATTGTATCACAAGGATAGTGAAAACATTCACCATACTTAGCATTGCAATCATCACAGAATCTTCTGCAGTATACTTCATAATAATTCGGATCCATACTGAATGGGATAACTCCATAATGAAACCACCAGTTACTTAGCCATGGAACATTTGGTTCTCTTGAATTAATCCAGGTAGGGGCAAACTTTAATTTGGTGTAGTGGGTTTCTTCAGGACCATATTTATTAAGCAAGTCCCACCACAATCTTTCATAACCTACAAAATTATAAACAGTGTCAGGAAATAAAATCTTAGGATCATCATGTGGCCATGAAGTAAATTTTCCGTGAGTGTATGACCCGAGCTTTCTGTCTCTGTTTAGTACAAAGGATTTGTAATAGATTTTGGTTCTGTCACCGCCACCAGTACATATGACAGACAGATCCCAAAAGTCTTGGGAAAGCGACCGCTCTGCTTCCTCTGAAGGTGCCATGCTGTGGTTATACATCATCTCATGTATCTACCTGTTTCCTTTTGGGTACACTTTCCTGCCAGGGACCAAATGCTGTAGATCTGTATGACTCTGTAAATTTCCATCCAACACTTGGGTGTTCCGGAGGATCCAGGTTGGCCTCCACTTCTCAGCATACACAGGCCAAGGCTCATCATCTGCAATATACTTGAGCTCTTCTCTTTTATAGGCCTGGTTCCATTCTGTTAGAATGACCATACAGTGTAATTTCACCTTCTCTTCAGGATCATTCTCTTGTTCTTGATGCTGGATATATTCCCTGCTTAAGAAGTCTGGAATACAATTATTAGAACCTCTAATATGTTCAACTTTGAAACTAAAATATGCAAAAAGGGCTTGCCATCTTGCAAATTTTGCATCCTCTGGGTTCTTGATTTCTTTAGATAAAACTTTTTCCAGTGCTTTAGCATCTGTTCTAAGCAGGAAATATTTATTAGCCAAATAGACCGAAAATTTCTTCATACAGTACCAAGCTGCTTTTACCTCCTTTTTGATGGGAGCATAATTCTTCTCAGCTTTGCTCCATACTCCAGAGACAAAGAGGACAACTTGCTCTTTTTCTTTCGGATCTTCTTCAGTCGACTTTTGCTTCAGCACACCTCCCCAACCAATGTTACTGGCATCTGTTTCAACAATATTATAAAATTTATCGGCAGCAACATATAATATGGGCAGATTTCTAACCTTAGACTTGATTTCTCT
>JAXQQM020079691.1:0-15193 GCA_034641835.2 Pinus albicaulis
TAAAACATGGTATTTATTACAAAAATAGTTGTAAAACTAATACAGAGTCCTATCACAAATAGAATTAGAACTATTTAACTCTACTCATAACAACTTTATCTAAACTTAATTACATAATTTGCACCTATATCTCCCGAAGTATGCAAAAGTCGTCCCGGCAAGACCCAGGTCCAAGGGTTGTGGCCAACAAGGGGTCCGGTGTAGTCTAGGAACACGCCGACATTTTCACCCTGCTCTTGGAGAGCAGTGCGTCTCACCCGAGGCGTGCCGCGACCACATGTGTAAGGGGATGAGATCACGGGTAAGGAATAAACTCGCAACCAAAGAAAGAAAGGGCATCCATTACATATACCAGATTACACATGCAAGATCATTAACTAAGTATTCAGACAGTCGCAACTTAAAATTTTTAAATCAGTGTAAACACATCACAACACATGAACAACATATTGAGACAGCAATCCTCCCTTATATTATTCTTCTGGCCGAATACATGATTACATAGCTTTCTTCTCTGATAACTCACAAGTCGGATACAGATGGGTTTGAGAACAGAAAGGAAGAACATAGAGAATAAGAACCCATAGGAAGACCAAGCATAATCCTTCAGCAGCTGCTCTGCGTATCCTTTCTCAGGTCTTGATCCTCGCGACTCATCTATTCAACCTTCAGCAACCAATAACCAACCAACCTCTTTCTTCAGTCGGGTGATCGCCTTTTATTCACCCGCTCGTCGCGACTGGAAGCTTCTCTGTGTCTTCACTCTGGCTTTTTCCAGCGTCTCTTCTGATGTCTGCGTGTTCTACCTTCTGTTTTCTGCTGTATTTCTTTCATCTGCACTTATCTCTGTTCGATCTCCAGTTATCAATTGCTTCCGCGCCACCTTGGTAGCTCCGCAACTCCTGTTCGCTGCGGCGCGGTCGCGGTTGCTATGTGCATTTATTCCGCGACTCAAAAAGAGTCAAAGTTCAAAATGTCTTGGCCACAAAAACAAGGGCCCCAACAGGCCCCGACCACAATCCTTTGACTCGTCCGTGAGTCAATCGAAAATGACAGTTTCTACCTCCATACCCCCGCTGGCTTCCGCGCCCTGCTCTGCTGTTCCTTCTTCCGCTACCCTTTCCTGTTGTACTCCGCCACCTGCTTGTTCAAACAAGGGCCCCAACTCCGGGACCCGGCGGAGTGCTGAATCTCGAAGCTCTGTGAAGGTCGCCACTGCTTGCTGCCATTCCTGCATAAGCAAGTCGGCGTCTTGAGCGATTCGGTTAGCGGCGGCTTCGTCTATGGGCGTCGGGGCAGCCCCGAACAACGTGGCGAGCTGGGACTCGGCCTTGGCATCCAGCTGGTGCATTGCGTCAGCATGGGTGCGAAGGGGCGGCCGCATCTCCTGGAGGACGTGCTTAGCCGCTGCGGATTCAGCCTCAGTCATCTGCATGTGAAGTTCCAGCTCGTCCGACTGGGCGTATAGCTGATCTAGGCTTGCCGGGTCCGTGGTCGCCCGAATTTCGCTGGAGATCTGTTGCAGCTGGGCAGCAATGGGCTGCGTGTTTACAGTTAACGCGAGTGAGCACTCTTGCAAACTACGTAGAAGGGCAGAAGCCGCAGTTGTCGTGGAATGGAGAGTTGCTTGTAGATTAACTGCCTGCGCCTGTTTGGCAGTTACATGTCCTGAATAGTCAGTAGGTGGATTTGGAAGGGTGGGCCGTGCGGCTAACGCCGCTTGTAACTCCTGGTTCTCTCTGCAAATAGTAGTGAAAACTTCCCCGAGCTGGCGAGCTTGTAAAGCTATACTGTCCTCTTCTATGCGAGCAGGGAGTGGGGCATGGTGAGCCCGTGCCTCCAGCCATACGCTGGAGAGCGCCTGATTAACAGTGTTGGCCTGCTTCTGGAGGTAGGTCTTCTCTTGCAGCAGCTGATTGCGCTGTTCAGTAAGCGCCATGATCTGATTCCGCTGCTCGGTGCACCGCCGCTGTAGCTCAGTGTGAATCTGCTCGGCTTTGATGGCCGCCCGCTGAATGAGCAGATACAGCTGTGCTGGACTCAGTTGTTCTGCATTTGTTGTGCCGGGTGCATCCTGCTCGGGCGTCTGTTCCTGCGAAGATTGGCCCATGGCCGCTGCTCTGCCTGAAGTCTCTGGAGGATGGACCGGCGTCTGCTGTTGCACCGAAGTGGCCATATCAGGCTCTGGCTGGTCCTGCTGCGTGGTTTGCTCTGTGTAAGGGGCGGCTGAATCAACCCCAACTATGGCTGGCTGGACAGATATAGTGGCAAGTGAATCCCAGGATGTGGCCACGGGGTCAACAGGTGGTACCACGGCTGCAGTACTGGAGGTGACCTCCGCCTCGTGGTCACCGCCGAAGAGTTCCCGGATCAAAGAATCGGACACAGTGGCTGATGAAGTGGACAGATTGGGGGAGGTGGCATGTGGTCGGCTGGTGGAGGGGGCGGTGGATGGAGTGAACGAGGTGGGAGGGAGACGAATGTTGAGGAAATCGGTTGGATCAATCAGCGGTTCCTCCGAAATCAAAGTTGCTGTGGGCGGCGTGGCTGGTGGATCATCCTCCGTAAGGTCCACCACGGGATCTGTGGCCGTAGTGCGGGCCTTCTTGGATGGAGGTGGGCCGGTGGAATCGGGTTCGGGGCCCGGTTCACCCATTGTCGTGATGATGGGGGTGGCAGATGTGAACGGGTTAGTGGGAATGGGGGAAGTGAGGGGGGCGGTGTTGGAGAGACCAAGGGACCGATTAATACGAAATTCATTAAAAGAAGGAAATATAGGGGAGCCACTGGAAACAACCTGGGTTACCACATTGAGTCTCCGGGCTTGGTCGTTGAAATGCTCGACGATGGGGACCAGCGATTCCGGCAGGTCCGCTGTGGTCCCCGCTGCCTCTGTGGTCGTCTCCACCGCAACTTGGGAAGATCCCCCGGCACTGGTCGCGGCAGGCTGCTGTGCAGCCCGCATCCCATCAAAATTGTAGCGGAGGACGCCATCACTAACGTGCTGGACAACCCCCGGCCATGTAGAAACCTCTCTGTGGAAGACATTATCATTCAGCTGGAAACGCAAGGGCGCCATATGAAACGTGTGGTGCGGTACACAAGTCGGCCGGATGAAAGTGTGGTTATGGCTGACGCCAAACCACACCTGTTCACTGTATTCATCCAACAGGTTCCGGGGTACCCGCTGCTGGGAAGCAACCACATCGATCATCATCCCATACCATTCTCGGAACGCCTCTGCGTTCACCTGCCTGCTGCTGGGGGCCGTGGACACCTGCCAGGGGGAATATCTCATCGCGAGCGGTTGGCTCACGGTGATCTCCGCCGGTGTCCGTATCGGGGGAAGATGCCATTTCCACATGGCGAACGCTAAGAGCAAGTACCCATAGATGAAACTGGTAGTCCGCCTGTAATTGTCTTCGCAAGCCGCGAAGAGTTCCTTCAACACAAACGCGCTCCAATTCAACCTGGCCCCCTGGACGCAGTGCTCTGCAATGGAAATTGTGTCCAGAGTACACTCTCCCTTTGTGTAATGGCGCATGGTCTTGCTAGCGATCAGGTAGCAAGAAAACCGGATTGTTGGCACATTTATCAAATCTATCTTGGCACCTTTGCCGCCCTGGCGAGTGCCATACTTGGTGTAGAGGTCCGCATCAGCCGACTTCTGGGCGCGCTTGGAGGATGTCTGGCCCGCAGAGGAGACATCTGCACCAGTTTGGGAGAGCCCCGTAAGCCGACTAATGTCTGCTGCATGTATCGTAATTTCTTCGTTCAGCCACAAGGACCCGTTCTGCACCCGACTGAGGAGGAACCGGGTACATTGCAGAACTGGTCCGGTGGTGCCAAAGATGGGAAGACTCCTCAAATTCATCAAATTTGACTGCTGTAGGCCCCGGAATTCGTCCTGCATTCGACTGTTAGAGCTGTTACCTGGCGTATAATGGTGCTCCATGAACGTCTGCCAATAGAGATGAGGAAACTCAGCCGGGTCAGACAAATTGGCGTCCATACAGGGTGCATTGTCGTACTTGCCGACCAGTGACTCAAGCCGGTGAATTCTGTGATCTAGCGCTGGTTCAGGAACTGAGAGAAGAGCTCTCGGCATCTTGGCGTGTCTCTGATAGACTTGGACGATTCTTCTGTAACTTCCTGCTAGGTGCTGAGTGCTCTGGTACTGCGAATGCTCCGGAGTCACTGAAACTTCCAAACTGAATTGGTCCGTCATCCCTGTGCTGATAGCCTTCATGCAAATTGGGCTATCGGCTGGCACGGGCGGGGTTGATGAGACTCCATAACGGCAATTAATTCTTGCTATCTTTCTTGCCTGCGATAATCGTGCGATCAATCACAGGCCTGTGTGTAATCTGACAGTTGCTGATGGCGTCATTGGGAGATGGGCGGACCCGACGGCGGAGAGAACTGCGGCTGATGGAAAATGATTACGGTATGATTACTGTCCATTAAGGGAATTTATGACCAAATCTGAGCTATCCTACGGACTGACAAAAGGATTGACGTATATGACCTGGACTGACACTGGCACGAGGATGGATCCTTCGTGCATGACACGCTGGACTGGAGCGGTGACATGGTGGACTGGCGCGGCGACACGCTGGACTGGCGCGACGACACGCTGGACTGGCCGCCCTGACCACAGTCGGTTGCGGCAATGTTCCGCAACTAACTGGTTATTTGACTGAGTGCCGACAATTGGGAAAAGACTACCTACATTCATCCCGGTTGCGGGAGAGTTATTCAACTACGCTACTCTACGGGTTCTCTCGGTTGCGAGAGTTATTAATGAAAAGTGAGAAGTACCTACTCCTGGTAGGGCTTCAGGCGTGCGCCATTCACCCATCCCGGAAGAACTGTGCCGTCCAGTTGTGCCAACCGAACGGCTCCTGAGTCGCGGATCTCGATGACAAAGTATGGTCCCAGCCAATGCATCTGGAGCTTGCCAGGAAAATTCTGGAACCGGCTGTCGTACAAGAGAACCTTGCCGCCAACTTGGAAAGCTTTAGTTTTGATGTGGCGGTCGTGCCACGCCTTCTGTCGGGCCTTCTCAACCCTCTAGTGGAATTCTGCGAGGAATCGAGCCTCATCCAGCTCCTGTAGCTCCTGGAGGCGTTCCCTAATTGACACCTCTTCTGAGAAGTGGAGGGTCGTTGCGATCAAAAGGCTGGGCACGGTGAACTCGGCGGGAACCACCGCTTCTCGGCCGTACACCAACTGGAAAGGTGTCTGGTTGGTCAAACGTTTTACCGTGGTCCGGTAAGCCCATAATGTCGCTGGTAGCCGCTCATCCCAATCGTCCCGCTGAGCATTACAAATTTTAGTCAAGCCCTTCTCGAGAATCTTATTGAAGGCTTCCACCGTACCATTGGCCTGCGGGTGGTATGGGCTGCTTTTATGATGCTAAATCATAAATGTGTCCAGTAGCGACTTGACCGTGGCGTTAATGAAATGCGTACCCTGATCGCTGGTTAAGCTCCTTGGGCAGCCAAAGCGGCTGATGATGTGTTCAAAGATGAACCGGGCAGCGGTCTCTGCCGAGCAGTCGCGCACCGCTGCCGCCTCAGCCCACCGGGTGAGGTAATCCATTGCGGTGATGATGTACCGGGCTTTGGAATGGCGGCCTATGGGTGCGATGGGCCCTACAAAATCAACAGCCCACTTCTCAAATGGTCGCAACACATGCACCGGATGTAGCGGAAGCTCGTCCCTGTGCGAAGGCCTTCCCGTCCTCTGACAAATATCGCAACTTTTTACATAGGCCTTACAGTCTGCATGTACCGTCGGCCACCATAGGCCATCTTGAAGCACCTTCCTTGTGGTGGGTTTTGCGCCCACGTGTCCTCCCGCAACACCGCTGTGACACTCCCACATCACTGCTTCCCGCTCATGGTCAAGAACACACCTGCGCAACACCTCATCCAAGCCCAGTTTGTACAGCTGCCCTGCGATCAATTGATAATCGGCCGCCCAGACAACCAAGTGGCGTTTCTGAAGAGGGGTGTAATCCTCAGGGCACTGTCCCGTGGTCAGATACGTGGCGATGTCAGCCAGGTAATCGGGAACTGCCTCAACTCGGAATAGGTCAGCATCCGGGAGCTGATCGTCCAACGGACCCTCATTCTCGCCCGTCTCCAGCCTGGATAAGTGATCGGGACCAACGTTCAACCTGCCAGGCTTGACAATCACCTCAAACGTGAACTTCTGAAAAAGTAGAAGCCATCGACAGATCCTTCCTTCCAACACCGGCTTATTGACCAGATATTTCAATGCCGAATGGTCCGTGAAAAATGTAAATTTGCCGCCCAAAAGGTAGTGGCGGAACTTCTGAAGAGAGTACACCATCGCCAACGCCTCCTGCTCGGTCGTGGTGTAATTCTTCTCCGCATTCGATAATCGTCGGATGGCGAAGTATACAGGGTGGTCGACTGTCGTTTCCCCGGGTTGCGCCAATACAGCGCCAAGTGCAATCCCGGACACATCAATGTGCACATGGAACTGCTTATCCCAGTCGGGATGAACAAGTATGGGCGCCGTCGCCAACTTCTCCTTTAAAGTGTCGAGTGCCTTCTTGCACTCCACCGTCCACTCAAAGGCTTCTGACTTCCGCAACAGTTTCTCCAAAGGGGCAGTGATTTTGGCATAGTTGCGGATAAACCGCCTGTAGTATCCTGTGTGCCCGAGCAGTGCCCGCAACTATTTCACAGTCTTAGGGGCCTCCATGTGGACGATGACCGCGACCTTGGCAGGATCAACGCAGACCCCTTAATTACACACCACGTGACCCAAGAGTGTGCCGAATGGTACTGCAAAAATACATTTCTTCAAGTTCAAGGAAATCTGCAGCTGGCGACATCGATCGAACATAACACGCAACAGAGAGGCATGTTTCTTCAGCAGGCTGTAAACAGTCCAGTCGTCCATATAGACTTCCCGGAACTTATGAATGTACTCCCGGAAGGCAGCAATGACAATCTGGGAAAACACCGCCGGTGCGTTCTTCAGACCAAACGGCATAACGTGGTATGCGAATGATCCCCACTCAGTTGTGAATGTTGTCTTTTCCTTGTCTTCCTCGGCGATGCGCACCTGATGGTAGCCCGAAAACCCATCAGTGAAGGAATAAGCTTCGTTTCCCGCGACATGATCTAGAACTTCGTCGCTGAAGGGAGTGGGAAACGGATCGTGAATACAAGCATTATTCAAACTCCGATAATCTACGCAGACACGGATTTACGCTTTTTCCTTCTTGTTCTGGATGACAATGGGACTTACCCACTCAGCTTCTTCTACTGGGAAGACGAGTCCCGCCGCCAGCATCTTGTCGATTTCCATCTTGACCTTCTCTTTGATATGTGGATTCAACCGGTAGGGTCGGTGCTTCACCGGCCTGGCTCCTGGTTTCAGTGTGATGCGCATTTCGCCCAGATCCCCCTTGATCCCCTTCAAGTCCGCAACTGATGACGGAAATAGATCTTCATACTCCCGGAAAAGGCTGAATATTTCTCTTGTCGTCTCCTCGTCCCAGTAATCTCCCACCGTTGCCAGCTTAGGTTTCTCCTCCATTCCAATGTTCAGCTTCCTTGTCCTTAGGGGCTGCAGATGGACTCCTTCTGTCGTCGGCTCGTCGCGGATGCTGCGCTCGCCTTCTTTTTCGTCAAAGTAAAGATGCCTAAGATCCTCCAAAATATTTTCTTCCGGATCGCCATCAATTCGTTGGCAAACCAATTCGCGCTTGACCCCGGAGCGTGACGCCACCGGGCCCTCACCAGGCTCAGGATGGCGGAAAAACAGAACCTCCTTGACGGCTTGTAGGGCGTGAGACTCCTGCGCTGTCTCCCCTTCGAACGAGAAGCTCTGGACGAAATTTTCCGCGACTGCTTGCCAGGAGCGGCTTCCCCATTTCCGCTCTTCCTCCAAGTACCAGGCCTGGGTAATTGTACCCAGAGAGTGGACAAACCTGTGGACCCACAACTCCTCAGGGTACCTTGCACTACGCCACTGTTCCTCGCACGCTTGCAAATGCTGTCGCGGGTCGGAAGCTCCATGATGTTTAAATGTAATGCAGGGCCCTTCATCCTCTTTGAAGCGTGCCCATAGAGCATCCGCCACACACTCCCATCGCAACAGAGTGTTGCGGTGATTGTTCCACCATCGTCCCGATGTGGACTTCAAGGCCACATCCAAAAGTGGTATTCGACTTTCCTCCGGGACCCGATCTTCCACCTTGGCAATAAAAGTATTCACTGCTTGCATGTTTGATAATGTGGGGTATCCGCAGATCTCAGTCCCTACCCACCGGACCTGAGCGATGGAGGCACATCTCCGTGTAGTGGTCTCGTACCCCCCTTGCTGCCAGTCTTCCCACGCAAGCTCGGATCCGAGCTCCGAGCTCTGCACACTCCGCCAACTGATAGACCCTGTTGCGGTCGGGTTGATGTAATCGTCCCGCTTCCCTGCAGTCATCTGATAGAGATGGTCCATCATCTGAGCATCCTCCCGACTTTCCACCGGTTTTGTGTATGGCGGACCCTGATACGGGTCGAGCGGCTGAGTGACCCGTACCTCCCCATCCTCAAAGATCATCAGCTCCTTCTTGAGGTCGATGATCGCGTAATTCTCAAAAGCCCAATCAATGCCAAGTAAAGCAGGATAGGGGTCCTTATCACCCATGATATCAATAACCTCAAAGTCAGTGTATGTCTATACCCCCGCAACGTCGACCTCGATACCCTCCAGTCGGCTGATTGGCAAAATACAGTACTGGTTCGCCATCCTGAGTTGGATTGGGGAATAGGCGAGCCGTGGCTTTCCAAGAGCTTCCCATGTCTTTCGTGGCAATATATTGACATCAGACCCCAAGTCCAACATGGTGTCGCTGAATTGGAATCCCGCGACCTGCGTGTTAAGACGGAATTCTTTGCCTGTTCGTTGCTTGTTCCGCTTGACACGTTGCACATATTGAGGTCTAGCGTCCACCGGATTTCCTGGTTCTGCGTGCCCCTGCAGCGCTCCGCTTAAAGCATGCTTGAGTTGCTGTCGCAGCCCAGCATTATCAACAATCCTGAGGAATAGCCGGAGCCAATCCTCGACCACAGTATCTGCGGCGTCCTGCGCACCGGATTCCGGCCGCCAGGGCTCCTCCAGCCCTCCCTCGTTCCGCAACTGGGCGAATGCCTCAACCGCCTCCTGGAAATACTTCTTCTGGACATCGGGCCTGAGCAACTTCTTTGGGGATGCCGGCCGAACCACTCTTGCTGGCTCCTTCTCATGGGCATCGTCTCCAGTCTTCTTCCTGCCCCGTGTTACTATCGCAACGTTCTGCATGTCAGGGGTTGCGGTGCTGCGCGGTTCTGAGTTTATCAAATTTTCTCCCCTCTGCCTCACCCGTTCTTCCAATTTCTTGATGAGCTCCGGACAGTCTTCTGTAGCATGGGCGTTGACCCAGCACTGGGAACGCCAGGATCGTCATGGAAGGGGACATTCTCGAGCCACATGACCCTCTTGGTCACAGTTGTAGCACTTTACCGAACCGCGTCCTCCTGTTCGGCCTCCGCGCATGTCGCCACCTCTTCCCCTTGTAGCCTCGTTCACCCTGTACGAGGGACGATCCAATTGATCCGCAAGAGCGTCAAGCGCCCTGCACTGCTCAGTGTTGTGAGTCGTGGACACGCAGAATTCGCAGTATACATTATTCGGCACCGTGGAGTACTTCTGTAATATCGGGCACATCCGAGGAGGATGCCCCATCGTCCGGCAAATCTCACAGTACTCTGGGGTGGAAGACCCCGGTTGCGGCGGGAACCCCGCAAACGTCGTTTGCGGCTGGTAGACTCCCTGCGGGTTCATCACCGCGCCACCCCCTGGTGGTGGACCCCCCTGAATTGCTGCAACTGAGGGCCCAACTCCTGCACCGCGCAACCGAGGACATTCGGTTGCGACGTGTCCCTCGACCAGGCAATGAGTACACCAAACATTCGGTCGCGCTTGTCTCGCTGGCTGAATTTCCTTGAGCTTTTCGGTCAAGCTGGCGATCTGATGTTGCAACCCTATCAGAGAAGAGTCTTGCGGGGCCATCCCCCCCTGTATTCCTGGGGGTATCCGGCCATGGCTTCAATCTTCATGGCCTGCTCCAAAGCGTCCTGCAAATTATCAATCTTCTGCTGTGTGAGAGGGGTTCATGTCAATGGGAGCAGAGCCTTGATGAACCAGTCCCTCTGGTGGTTTGGATCGATCAGGTAACTGAGTTTCCCGAGCGCGTCTTTAAATCGCCGCATCAACTCCCATGCAGTTTCTCCTTCCTTCTGCTTAATTTCCCACAGCTCTGACAGGCCCTGCTGGTCTGTCTGGGGAAGCTTGAATTCACGGACAAAATCTCGCTTCACGTCTGCGATTACAGGGTTAGGGTGCGCCTCGGACCACTTGATGAACCAACGCAGAGCTCTCTCTCTGAGCGTGGTTTGGAACTCTATTAACTTCCCTGCATCCGGCGTCTGTCGAGCCCTCCAGATGGCTTCGCACAGATACCAGTGTTGTTCGACGTCGTCATTTCCCCGGCCAGAGAACTCCGGGTACCGGGTAAAAGATCCAGCCATGTATACTTGTGGAGAATTAACCAGGATAAAGCCTCCGGGTCCTGGTTGCGTAACGGTCCCGCTAGGGAAAATACCACTACTAGTGACGCTACTGCTACTGGGCGTTACCGATGCCGCTGAACTACTATATGACTGACTTAATGCTTGTAACTGAATAAAAATATTTCTCAAAGGTTGATAAAGTACCAGGGGAAGGTCGGGATCCTGGCCATGCGGAAAGCGGGACGTAGGGCTGCCTGGAGGGGTGGGTGCCGTTTTATCCTGGAACATCTGCTGCATCACGCTGTGCCATTCGTCATCGGAGCTTTCTTCGGGCTGCATCTTTCCATTATCTTTGCTAGTCGTTACTTCTCTTTCTCGCGTCGCTGGGATCCCATGCACCCACTGTACGTCCGATATTGTCCCGTCCCCCGTCCGGGTATCCAAATCCATGGTTCTTGTCTTCTGAGGCGCCTCCTTCTGATTTTTCCTCTCGATTTCCCTTCTCTTCAAATCTCTCATTACCCTTCTTCGCCACCTATCGGCGATCTGTGCCCGCCGATGTGCACGTGACTCCCGCAACTTGCATGCGGCTTCAACTTCCATCCCCCGCTCCCCACTCTCACCGTCTACACAGCATCGGTCCCCTCAACCCTTCCCCCAGTACGGGTGGTTTACGCTTCCATGCTTGGTTTGCAGAATTCCATCAACCCTTCGTCCACCATCAGGGCTTTGATCCACAGCGGAATCTCCTTCAACAGCTTCCCCCTTAGTCCTGAGTGAAAAACAGCCTCAGCCTTCGAGAAGGATTGGTAACACTCAGCATCAAACTCCACAGCGTATCCTTCCAACGTGGTCCTTACCCAAAAATCCACTGCACGGGTGAGTTCAGTGTCTACCCGATGCAGTGCGACCAGGTCTTCGTGCGCCCACCTGCGGTTTATCTTTCGCGAGCCTTCTTGGGGTACCGTCGCTCGTAACCTTCGCAACCAATTGTAAAGGTCAGTAGGAAACCTTCCCCAGAAAATTTCGTACGTATCACTGGCTGAATCCGAGAAAAGAACGATCTCCTTGATCGCGGCCTCCTTTTTCTTGGTCAGCTCCGCTTGCTGAGTAATGAAGTGGTCAAGATGATCATCCCACCATCGCCGTATTGCTCCTTCAAAAATCCTCGAGACCATGATCTAGATCCCCTCATAACATGCAGGTCCCGGCAACGGAACCATTTGTTGGCGAAAAGTCAGGTCTCGCGGGCAAGACCCAGGTTCAAAGGGTTGTGGCCAACAAGGGGTCCGGTGTAGTCTAGGAACACGCCGGCATTTTCACCCTGCTCTTGAAGAGCAGTGCGTCTCACCCGAGGCGTGCCGCGACCACATGTGTAAGGGGAAGAGATCACGTGTAAGGAGTAAACCCGCAACCAAGGAAAGAAAGCGCATCCATTACATATACCAAATTACACATGCAAGATCATTAACTAAGTATTCAGACAGTCGCAACTTAAAATTTTTAAATCAGTGTAAACACATCACAACGAATGAACAACATATTAAGACAGCAATCCTCCCTTATATTATTCTTCTGGCCGAATACATGATTACATAGCTTTCTTCTCTGATGACTCACAAGTCAGATACAGATGGGTTTGAGAACAGAAAGGAAGACATAGAAGGTAAGAACCCAGAAGAAGAACAAGCACAATATTCCCACGGCTGCTCTGCATACCCTTCCTCAGGTCTTGATCCTCGCGACGCCTCTATTCAACCTTCAACAACCAATAACCAACCAACCTCTTTCTTCAGTCGGGTGATCGCCTTTTATTCACCCGCTCGTCGCGACTGGCAGCTTCTCTGTGTCTTCACTCCGCTTTCAATCCTCTTCGATGTCTGTGTTCTACATACATTCCTGTTGTGTTCTTTCATCTGCACTTATCTCTGTTCGATCTCCAGTTATCAAGTGCTTCCGCACCACCTTGGTAGCTCCGCAACTCCTGTTCGCTGCGGCGCGGTCGCGGTTGCTATGTGCATTTATTCCGCGACTCAAAAAGAGTCAATAGTTCAAAATGTCTTGGCCAAAAGTTCAAAAATTAAAAAAAAACAAGGGCCCCAACATCTCCATAAGATCAAATCCTGATGATGAGCTCCAACCTGTTATGACCATAATGCTGATGATGTTGATCTCCTGCAAACTAGGAAACTGTTCCCCAGTTTTTTAGGCTTAGGATTCTTTAAGTTCTTAAGACACTTTGACCACTATAGACCTCATAAATTTGAGGTTATTTTTTGTCAGGAACTAGAATAGCATATGTCCAGAATCATCCCCATGTGCCATCTATGAAAAATCAACTTCAAACTGCCTAAAATAGCCAAAACAAACCTGCGCTACGAGAATAGCATAGTTTCGTAGCGCAGACTTTTAACTTATTTGCCTTCAAAATTTGGCCTCCTGACTTTGGGATTATGTGCATATTCACTTAACACACCTTCCTTATATTTTTCAAGCCAAAATATACAAGTATTTTCTTCAAATATTTAAGGAAAAGGGTGTAAAACGTTGCTACAATAGTTTCGTAGCGCATTGCACCCTTTTTGCACTGTGTGCTACAAAACTGCTGTGTAAGAAGTTTTAACCAAATTTTCTTCAAAATATGAAACAAAAAAGTGCCAAACTTCAGAAAATCACTGGCTTCATCAAAACCATCAGCCATATGGACTAAAAACATAACTTTCATTAAGTTTATTCTTCATTTTCCATTTGAGTTTGCTTTGAATTTGCCATTCTGCACTTTTTTTTTTAGTTTATCTTGAGATAGTTTCAGTTGTAGTTCAAAATATTTCACTTGACCTCTTAGTATTCTATCACTAGCTCTCAAGTGAGTGTTGATCACTCTGAAATTTTTTTCTTCTTTAATGGCTAGAAATGTCCATGTAAAAAACTGCTCTGCACTGCTTGGAATCTCAGACCTAGAAACTGTTTGACCTTCCCAAACATCCTTCATTCTTTTAAATTATATTTTCTCAATGATGTGTTTTCTGTCCCTTTTCTTCATCTTAGCAACCTCTTTTTTTTCTGATGTCAATTTCTCCTTAAGCCTTATATACTCTCTCAGTTCTTCTTTTTCCTTCATTATTCTGCTAGTTGATGCTCTATTGATGGTGATGAGAGGTCAACCACCTCTTTAGGTACTTTGACTATTTCAGTAGCTTCTTGGACCTCCTTAATATTTTATTTGAGCTTTTTAGTATGCCTAGTCAAATGCTTCCTAGCTTGAAAGAAAAAGGTTGCATTCTCACCTTCAAATTCCAGTTTGTTTGTTGATTTCATTTTTTTCTGTTTGTGTTCATCTGTTCCAATAAAATTAGCTTGCACAATAGGTGACTCTTGTATATAAATTGCATGTAAGATGTCATCTAAGTTTCCTTTCATCACTGAGCTGTCATCCCAACCTGAAACAACAGTTTTTCCCTTTGATTTTATTGCTTGGCTTCTTGTCACTCTCTCAATTTCCTGCTTGTTGGCCACTTTTTTTTGTTTAGCCTCTTTGACACTTTTAAACATCTATTTTACAGGTGAAGGAGTTTAAGCAACAAGTACTGGTGTCTTCTCTATTCTATTTTCAACATATTTCCTTGGTTTCAACTTTATAAACCTCTTTGCTTTAGTAACCACTGGCTGACTGGATTCTGCTACTGGTGGTGAAGGATTCCCTTTAATTTTAGGGTTACTAGTTGGGGTTAGCGTTTCCATTTCAAATCCATTCATAAACAAAAAGGAAGAAAAATTCCTATTTATTTTCTGAAGCTCATTCAAAACCAATAACTTTATCAAACCTTGGTGAAACAGATATGTTTCACAGCCATCATATTTGGCTTGGACTTTGTCAGCCATTTTGGCAAGGCTTCTATGCAATTAAAATGGAAAATCTAGTGATATCATACCTGTGAAATGCAATAGTAGCTTGAAATAATAAGTGTAAAATTTATGGTACCTTCCTTCACATGTAAAGTATCTTTGAATATTAAATAGCAGCTTTGCATAGTTGTCCTTGATACAGCTTCTAGGTATTGCATTGTTTAGGTCCATATCTTCATATTTAGGTTTCATAAATTCCTTGCATGGTTCCATGTCAAACCTAAAACCTTTATACCAATATTCTCGCCCTCTTTCTATCTCTGTCACAGAAGCTATGATCTCAAGTGTGACTGGCACATTTAACATTATAATTTTGGTAGTGGTTCCACTGAAGCGTAATGCAAACTATTTTGACACCTGAGTGTGACCACCCTATAGTTTTTCACAAAACTAGAGATAGCCTGCTTTGGTGAAAGCCTCCATCACTGTTTGATCCTCAACTAAAGCCTTCACATTTTTAGGTTCATATCTTAGACAATGTCCTCCTTTGTGAAATTTCTTCTCATCTTCCATGCTTTCTTGGAAAAACATGTTAGCTTCTCTAGAATCTGTAAAGCAGCCTTGCTTGATTAAGATATGAAATAGCCTCTCTTGATTAAATGAACAACCTCTCTTGAAAATGATGAAGGTTTCCTTTGCATGAAACAACCACATACTTATCTTAATGGCTTCTAAGCTCATACAGTTGTGTGAGG
>JAXQQM020080691.1:0-176626 GCA_034641835.2 Pinus albicaulis
GAAAGTCAATCACAAATCAAAGAATATCAGTGTTATAGCATCATTTCTCACCTTGACATGATTCATGATTGCTACATGGCTTTATGGGCACCCATTCCTACAGACTTGGACAAATTCACTTAAAAACAGTGTAAAATCCTCCATACGCGACTATGCCCGTGTTTTTCCGCGTGTATACGCGAGTAAAGCTAGACTTTTCCGCGTATGCCATTAAAATGATTAAAAAATATATAAAAAATCCCTAATTTCGCGCTGGGTTGATGGTTACTCAGGTAGTTCAACCACCCCAGCCCGTGGCCAACTGTTTCCAACTGCCGAAACTACTTGGAGGGACTATAAAAAGCCCTCATGTGTATGGCCTAAGGGAGAGAGAGAATTATTGATATTATACTCTGTTGGTATTCCCTATCCAAGTCTGATTCCCCGTGCCTCCTTCACTTTCCCAGTTCATTGTAGGAAACCCTTGTTTCCTTGAGATACACATCCATTTATATGTTATCTCGTATGCACCAGTTTGGAAGGAGTCTTAGCGAGGCAAGGGCTGGACGGATCCGGACGACGGTCTGCGAAGGCCTTGGAAGGATCAGGTGATATCTCCACGATTACTTTTGTACGTACTATTTATAATACAGAAGTATCATGCTGTTCCCGAAATAAACGTGTTAGTGTATGCTTTAATGTATGAAGAATATTTGTTATACAAGCATTCATTATGATTTATTTAATGTTTTATATGAATCTCACTAACATATAGAGTAGAAATATGTTGTACAACTTGTCCTTTGTGTTGGTTTCTTCTTGTATTTCAGGTTAAGGAGGAAGGACGGTTGCAGGGAGTTTGAACTCCACGTGGATCTACTTCAAACGTAGGACCAACGGGTAAACCTCTCATTATGCTCTATTTAGTTTTTATGAATGTGCATGATCGTGTGAGTCTCTGTTAAGTAGTACGCCCCTGCTCTGTGGAGGTTGAATCCCAACCAACCTCTAGGGTGTTAATTCCCTGAAACAGAACTGGCGACTCCACTGGGGATCACATTTTTTTGATTCTCCTGTTGGGTTGTTTCAGCTGTTTGGTAGGTTGCCAACAGTTTTATCTGTATTTTACAGTCCAGTTTATTTTCTTGCAGTCAGTCTGAAGTCTTGGTATCTTTCCCAGGATTGTACTTTTTGTTTTTCATTATCTTTCTTTGTATACGCTTTTTTGTTTGCACACAGTCGCGTATACCCGCGAGTTTGTGTAGAAGGAACCGCGTATACGCGAGTTTCCCTCAACACAGACGCGTATACACGCTGGTTGCATAACTGCAGGGTCGCGTATACCTAGGCTGATTTTGAAATTTTGAGTTTATTGGATTTTTGGTCCTTTCTGGCTGTGGAGGCCTGTGTCTACAGTGTCTCTGTGTTTACTGGAGTGTGAAGGAAGTGGTTTCAAGTCTTGTTTCTCTTTCGTTTGTCCGAAAACTAATCTTTTTGGCAAAGTGTTCCTGCTGATGCTGGCACTCCTGGATTGAGTTCCAAGATCGCTTTCTGAGCATTCTTGGCTGTTCTGCTTTATCAGAACAGAGAGCTTCTGCTCACTGACTCGCTCCTATCTTTGTGTTGTGCTTGGCATTGCGTTTTTTGCTTTGTTTTCGATTGGTTTTCTTGAGTTTCATAGGCTAGGGTTTTTGTTGCAATTTTCGGAGAACTTTTCTTGCTTCTTTGGAGTTTTGTGTTGCAACGAGTTTGCACTATTTCTCTAAGCTGTTTGATTGAGTTTTTGGTCTTCCATTGCTCTTATTGATCTTGCTATCATTAGCTTTATAAGATTTTGGAGCATTGTTGAGGTTTATGCTTGAAATTCGGTCTCGTTTAGGCTTGGATTGTGATAGTTGTGCTTGGTCTTTTTGAGCTCTTGCTTTATAAAACGAAAAAGCCCAAAAAACATTTGTTTTGCTTTTTGTTTTTGCATATCAAAAACTCAAAAAACATTGTTTCTTGTTTTTGTTTTTGTTGTTGCCTTTTTATTTTCGTTTGGTCATATCTTTTGGAGCTTTAGTGAAGTTTCTTGCTTCTGGTTTTCAGCTTGATTTTGAGGAGAGGTTGTCATTTGATTTCTTCATCTTCTTGTTGTGTATTTTGGTGTCTTATATTAAGAGTTCTTGTTTTCAAGAATTGGCTTTCTGGACAACAAAAAGATGAGTTAAAACTGAAGGAGCTTTTTGGGAAATTTCACCTTGTTTCAAGGGAATTTTTGCATCTTAGAATTTACATGCTAGTGGTCATTTGCATTAGGTGCATTACATCATTTAGTTAGCTTCTTAGTTTTTGTGAGTGTGAGTTTGTAATTCGAAAAGAAAAATACATTTTTTAGTCTCGTAGAACCTCTATAGAAATTGCTCTTCATCGAAAGACAAAGAACTGCATGTGCATGTAGTCAGGTTTTTATTAATTTCTTTTGCGTCAAAACACCATTGGTTTCAACTCCATATCCTTGTGACTTAATACAACAGCCCTTAAAATAAGCGATTTAATCTAAAATCAACTAGCAAGTTTTACTAAGTGTCAATCACCAACTAGCTAGGTTGTAGGGCCTTGGAATAGGGGAGAGGAGAGTTAACTCTCCAAGGCCGCTCAAACAAACATAGAAGTTGATTAATTGAGCGAAATCCAACTCCGTGAGGTGGACTGGGAAAGCTCTCATCCGAGAGTCAAGCGCGAGGGGAAGTGAAGGTTAAGAAGAGGTATACCCCCCCTCCGATTAGCTGAATCTGACCTCAAGACCGTTCCGCCCAGCTTCTGATACGGATTGGTGTCCATAGTTGTTGTTCCTAGGTTCCACACAGGTGACTGCGGGGGGGAATACCCGTGGTACCTGAGGCAGACGTCGCATCACTTTCAGCAGTACTTCTGGGGGGTGCCCTTGCGAAGCTTGGGTGCTTGAGCCGGCAAAGGCTGTCGTTAGGAGGTCGGCGTAACTGTTTCTGATACCTTCGCTAGTTTTTCTGGGCCCTAATCATCCCAGACTGCTTTCGGAAGGCCCTATACTTTGCTTTCCTGTATTTTGGTGTCCGGTCCTCATCACCCGGAGCAGAAATACTTGGAGGCTGTTTGCTTGTTGTTTCTCAGGGATTTTGATTTTAGTGAGTGCTCTTTGCTCCTAGCTTGCCTAGCTTTTCACTTTTCTTGAGTCTAATATAATAAATCTGTAAAAGTGGCTGATCAAGCGCTTCGACGTTCGAGGAGAATCCGAGGGTTATCTCCCGAGAGTGCAGAGCCTTCTTCGAGAAGGCGTAGGAGCGATTTAGCAGGTGGTTTTCACCCTGTAGAGTCTGACGCTGTGGAGAGAGATCCTCCACTAAGGTCTAAAGGTTTTGTTGCTAATTCCGGTGTCGGTTCCGAGAGGAGCATTCCTCTCACCTCGAGAGTATTGTTTCCTCAGGAAGAAGATTTTCAGATAGAAGATATACCTGAGCCTGCAGCTACAGGTCCATCTCCTCTTCCTCTTGATCATCCGTTTGTTATTCAGTACGTCGGACCGGAGTCTGAGAGACCGCCGGATCTTCCTTATCTTTCTTATCTTTCGATGGCCACGACTGGGAACGGAGCTTCTACCGTGAGTGCTGCGGGCATTTAGACCCCTGCTTCTGTCGAGGCAGGGGGCACTCTTGCTCTATCTTCGAGTGCTTCTAGCACTGCTATGTTTGGCTCTGGGTCCACCCAAGCATATGCTTCTCAATCTGGTCCCTTCGTTTCAGGGATGTCCATTGCTGGAAATCCCTCTTTTTCCTTTACCTCCGGTGCAGCTGGATCTACGCCCATGTCTAACATGGCTAGTGGATCAGCTTCGTTTCAGGGTTTCCCCTTTGGGACTGGGCATATTCCCAGTCCCAATCCTTCTTTAGGGTCATTTCCTTTTACGTCCCAGACCCAGAGTTTTAACCCTTGGGCTCAGGGACCAAGTTCGACTGCTTTTATGGGATGGAATCCTATGTTTGCAACGTCGGGGGCAGGGAATCAGTTCCTCGCGAGTCATCAAGGGAATGCTTCTTTCCCTGCATCGAGTGCTTATCAGTCTTTTTCTCCTTTGTCTAATGCGTGGAACCCCTACCAGGGGCTTTCCTCTTCAGTCAATACTTCAGCGGGGGGAACTAGTCTGGGTTTTGGTAACTCGGCGTGGGGAGGAGGTTCTTCTCCGTTTTCTACGGGTCCTTTCTGGCAGCCTGGTGCCTCATCAAATCCAGGCTATTCTTTTCAGAATGTTGGAAATCCATCCTATCAAGGATGGAATTCTCAGGCTCCACCTCGATTACCATTTCTGGCAACGTTAAACTTGCCAGACTTGTCGAAGTTAACTAATGATCCGATTCGGTATAGTCCGGGGTGGCCTCCGATTCCAACCAAACTTCCTTCAGACATTCCTAAGTTTGAAGGTAAGAATGGTGAAGATCCGGCAGACCACATCACCACTTTCCACTTATGGTGCTCTTCAAACTCTTTGATCGACGACTCAATTAGATTGAGATTATTTCAGCGCACCTTAACTGGAAATGCCGCAAAATGGTATATAGAGCTCACTGGGGGCAGTTTCGCCACATTTGGAGAACTGGCTATCACTTTTCTGAACCATTTTCAGTTTCCTGTCAGATATGAGGCTGGGACCGAACTCCTGGCTAATTTTAAGCAGGATGAGGCAACTCACATTTCTGATCATATTCAGGAATGGAGGAGAAGGAAGAGGCTTATCAAAGCCCATATTCCAGGTGAGTTCCTTCTCGAGTGGTTTTGAAATCGCTTCAGTCAGACATTTCAAAGGATGTATCCCTATCTGGGGTATTTTCCGAGGAGCAGGCCATTTTTAGGGCCCAGCAGTTAGAACTGATCTGTTCTCAGTCTGGGGTACTTTACAAGTATTTTCCCAATGCTCCTCGCTCCAAGTTGGATTTATCGAAACCTAAACCTGGTTCGCATGGTGACGGGCTTGTCGGATTGGTCAATAGTAGTGCAGCCAGCCTGCTTTCTCAATTGCAGCAGTTGTCTTTACAATCTACTCCTTCTGGTCAGGCTGTGCCTGCTGATTCATCACCTTCCCAGTCTTTGTCCATAAATGCTGTCCAGTCTTCTGAGCCCAAAGGAAATCAACAATCCGATGGGAAGAAGAAGGGACGTAATAACAAGAAGAAGGGTCAGAATGGGAAGGGCAATGCAAATAAAACCAACGAGTGTGTTGGTGAAGGGCAAAAGGAGAAAAAGAAAGTAAAGTTTTCATGCAAACTTTGTGCTGGAGATCATCTCACGCACCTCTGCCCGAAAATTCAGGATGCTCAGCGCCTGTTATCTCAGCAGGGTTCTTCTAGTTCCCAGGTTGTCCTAACAAACCCTTTTCCCCAAGGGCAGCAATTAATTGCTGGCGCGAATCAGAATACTGGGGCTTCCTCTGGAGGTCCCCAGGAAGGGGAAATTCCATCGAATATCTTTATGATGAGTGCTCACGTGGATGTCGCTACGAGATCCCGTGATTATGGCGGAGAGGAATCTTCGAAAGCTAAGGAAGTTCCTGATGCTACTGAGCCGCTTCATATCACGAAGCCAACTTTCGAGTCTATGCCTCGGATGCCGAAAGCATCTTCTAAGCGGTCAACGATTAATCCGAACATGAGGGCTGCCCAGAACTACTCGATTGTAGAAGATCTGGCGCAAATTCCTTGTGCTATGTCAGCTTTAGAGGTACTCCAGTCTTGTCCGGCTCAGCGCAGTGCTTTTCTCGCTGCCATTGGGGCTGTTGATCCGAAAAATTCTCTTCTGATTACTTTTGATATGAGAAATTTTAAGAAGAGACTTCCTCATCATATGGCCTTCCATATTAAATCATCGTATCGGAAGACTAATATCTTTCGCACGGTCGTTGATGAGGGTGCTTCTACTTGCGTGATGTCTCTCGCATGCTGGAAGACACTAGGATCTCCCAAGGCTGTTCCATCTAGCACTATTCTTACTGCATTCGATGGCCATTCTCATAGGCCCCATGGTATTGTCCCGGCTTTGCCCATCTGTGTTGGGGGAAAAACCGTTAACATAGAAGTTGAGGTAGTAGATGCAGCCTTGGACTACAACCTTCTGTTGGGGAGGAACTGGATATATGACATGGATGCTATCGCATCCTCACTATTTCGAATTGTATGTTTCCCCCACGAAGGGAGGATAGTCACGGTGGATCAACTGGACTGTCCTCCTGTAGACCTGGATGCGCCTTCTGACTCATCTGTGCCTAAGTTGGATAATACTAAGGCGCCTGTCGAGAATCTAGGATTTGGAATGTATTCTTCCCTGATGGGATCTTTCGATCTTCCTCCTCCTAAGGTGTCTATTAATGCTATTTCATCCTCCAAGGCTCCCCTTCGAAGAGAGTTCTTTCGAACTCATTATTTTTCGGACCCTTGGACCTTACCTTCCCCAACTGCCACATTGGAGGAAGGGCAAGTGGGTGGGATGGCATTCCCGATTTCTGCAGC
Organism: Pinus albicaulis; assembly: GCA_034641835.2. Taxonomy (NCBI): domain Eukaryota; kingdom Viridiplantae; phylum Streptophyta; class Pinopsida; order Pinales; family Pinaceae; genus Pinus; species Pinus albicaulis. The sequence goes on from JAXQQM020080691.1 coordinate 6,495, forward strand.
TGAGATTGCATATCAGTCTATTGTTGACACTGCAGAATCTGATCCAGCTCCTCTTTCAGTGGAAGAGTTGGATGGTGATGTGGCTCCGGCTTGGACGCTTACTTCTTCTTCTGCCCAGGATTGTCTAGATACCACTCTTCCATATGAAGAGGCCATCCTGGAAGCAATGACAGGTATAGAGAGACCGTGGGATGACTTGCATCATCGGTCTTACTTCCTACCTGACTTGAGCGAAGTCGAAGCTAGTTTTCCAAGTCCTCGGTCTCCTGGACCTGTTCACCCAGTCTTGAGCCCCTTAGCACCAGCACAGGTTTATGCTGAAGGGAACATGGCTGTGATCTCTCCTACTATCCCGGTGAACATCTCCAGGAATCCCAATATTGTCGAGAACGTTTTCATTGGAGCTGAATGTTCCCATGAAGAAGTTCAAATCTATACCGAACTCTTCAAAGAGTATAGGGATGTTTTTGCTTGGTCTTATGAGGAAATGCCTGGCATAGACCCATCTATCGTCCAGCATGAGATCAAGACGTATGAAAACGCTAAGCCGGTCAGGAAAAAACTTCGTCCGGTTAATCCTAGGAAGGCAGCAGCTATCAAGGCTGAAGTTGAAAAGCTGCTTAAGGCGGGATTCATTTTCCCAGTTCCTCTGACTGAATGGGTTTCAAACCCCGTTCCCGTTGATAAAAAGCAAGGAACGATTCGAGTGTGCATCGATTTCAGAGACCTGAATAAGGCGTGTCCTAAAGAGAATTACCCCACACCCTTCATTGATCAGATTATTGACGAGTGTGCCGGTAACGAGATTTTTTCCTTCATGGACGGTTTTTCTGGTTATAATCAAATTACTATCCATCCAGAAGATCAACATAAGACCGCATTTATTTGTCCCTGGGGTACGTTTGCATATAAGAAGATGCCTTTTGGTCTTAAAAATGCTGGAGCTACTTTTCAGCGGGCCATGTCTTACGCCTTCCACGACATCAAGAAAATTATCGAGGCATACTTAGATGATCTAGCTGCTCATTCTCGAAAGAGGATGGATCATCCTGGTCACCTCCGGCAAATATTTGAAAGATGTCATTTTTATAAAATTCGATTGAATCCAAACAAGTGCGTTTTCGCGGTTACATCCGGTCGGCTGTTGGGATTTATTGTGTCTAGGGAAGGGATAAGGGTAGATCCCTTCAAGGTTGAGGCAATACTTCGGTTGCCTCCCCCGTCTTCAATCCGTCAGCTTCAAAGTCTCCAAGGGAAGTCTAATTTTCTTTTGAGGTTTATCGTTAACTATGCTGAGATTACAAAGGGATATATGAGATTGTTGAAGAAAGGAGTTCCTTTTCTTTGGGACGACTACGCTCAACGCTCATTCGATGCCTTGAAAAAGGCATTGACCTCTGCTCCTTTACTGAGTCCACCCGATTATAGCAGAGATTTTCTTTTGTATCTGGCTACGGCAGAATCTACCATTGGTATGGTTCTGGTTCAGGAGGATGATGCTCTGGCTGAGCATGTTATTTACTACCTTAGTCGAGGACTGGTAGGACCTGAACTGCGATACACCCCGATAGAAAAATTAGCCTTAGCAGCAGTCCATGCTGTGCAGCGACTCCAGCATTACATTATTCTTCGCAAAACTTATGTCTTGGCAGCTGCCAATCCATTTCAGTTTGTCCTCAGCAGGCGAGTGATTGGGGGCAAATATAATAGATGGATTGTGATATTACAAGAATTTGATTTAGAGTTCATGTCTGCCAAATCCAAGAAGTCATTAGTTTTTGCGGAATTGATCTCCGAGTTGCCTTGTGGGGAGGAGATGATCTATGATGAGTCCTTTCCGGACGAACACTTGTTTCTAATCTCTCCACAAGATCCTTGGTATGGGGACATCATTGTATATCTCCAGACTGCGAAGTTTCCCTCTCCTTTTTCGAAAGATGAGCGTCGTAAGCTGCGTCACTTGGCCAAGAATTATCTGATTATTGGTGATGCTTTATACCGTCGAGGGGTTGATTCAATCCTAAGACGCTGCTTAACTTTCGAAGAAGCTGAGGCTGTGCTCAATGATTCTCACGGTGGAGCTTGTGGGGGTCATTTATCAGGGCTTGCTACAGCCCAAAAGATTTTGCGTGCTGGCTACTTCTGGCCCTCGATTTTCAAAGATTGTATTGAATCGGTCAAGAAGTGTCATCCTTGTCAGGTGTATACTCGAAAAATGCGCGCTCATCCAGCTCCGCTTTTTCCAGTCATTACTGTCGGACCCTTTACAAAGTGGGGTATGGATTATACTACTTGTAACCCACCTTCGGCAAAAGGTCACAAGTATATTATCGTAGCAGTAGACTACTTTACGAAGTGGGTCGAGGCTATGCCTACTTTTGGGAACGATGGTGAGACTGCAGCTCTTTTCTTCTTCAACCAAGTCATCGCTCGTTTTGGTATACCTAGAGAGATTGTCACTGACCATGGCAGTCACTTTCAGAATTGTATGATGGCTGAGTTGGCGCTTAAATTGGGTTTCCGGCAGGAGAATTCATCTCCATATTATCCTCAGGCCAATGGGCAAGTGGAAGCTGTGAATAAATCCTTGAAGACTATTCTTCAACGGACGATTGATAAACATAGATCCAACTGGCACATTATGCTGTATCCTGCACTCTGGGCGTACAGGACGTCAGTTAAAACTGCAACTGGCTTTACTCCGTTTCAGTTAGTCCACGGGGTGGAATCCGTATTTCCCATTGAATGCGAGATTCCTTCCCTTAAATTAGCTGTTGAGCTTCTTCCTGACACTTCTAGTCTGGCAGAGCGGCTTCTTCATCCGGAACATCTTGATGAGCAGCGTCGAGATGCCGCCACGTTGAATGAAGCGCATAAAAACCGAGTCAAAGTTCAGTATGATAAGGCAGTTAAGCCTAGGGTCTTTTCCGAAGGTGACCTTGTTTTGGTCTATGCCCAAGAAAAAGATGCCTTGGGGGCAGGAAAGTTTAAGTCGATGTGGTATGGCCCCTATATCGTTAAGAAGGTCCTTAAGAAAGGAGCGTACACCTTGGTTGACTTCGAAGGGAATGAGTTGCCGGAGCCCCGAAATGGGCTCTATCTGAAGAAGTATTATGCATAGGCTTTGGCCTAGCATTTTTCTTTGTATATAGTAGTTTTTTGTCTTGTACATATCTATTTGATATTTGATTTTTGATGAGGTGGTGATGTTTTTTTATCTGCTTTGGCAGGTTGTGTTGATGTCATGAGTCATTTTGGTTTCGCCGATGGTGCTAGTAGACACACCCGGAACTTAGCTTCCGCGGCTTGGGTGCTTCATTATCCTTCCGGTCAGCTGTTGGTATCAAGAGGCGTCTGCATTGGTCCTGCTTCCAATAACGTAGCAGAATACACTGCAGTCATTCATCTACTCTCGGAGGTAATATCTTTGGGTGTTGATTCGTTGGTAGTTTTCTTGGACTCCCAGCTGGTGGTGTCGCAGTTGAACAACACTTATCGGGTACGAGATCCAATTTTATTACGATTGTTCTTGAGGGTACGTTTGTTACAAAGGTCATTTCAATTTTTAACATTCATTCATATTCCTCGAGCTGACAATTGGTTTGCTGACTCATTAGCTAATCAAGCTTTAGATTGGCATATTAATCATTCAATACAATAATTTCTAATCATCACAAACATCATATACATTTATCACATCACATCAAATATCGCTGTATATATATCATCGATATGTCAAAAAACTTTACAAAATTTTGGATCCATAAATGCCGTACAAAACTTGGGCTTATGCCCCATCGTGTTCAGTCTCAAAAAATAATATACAGTCATCTAATATATAAAATCTGTCTACTCCTGAGGACCCTGCCCAGAAGTTGCGTTCCTATAGAACATCACTGCAGTGGCCACACGGCGGAATAGTCTAACCCAGTCCCGGGGTACTCCTACAACCCGTCTCTGGACGGCTTCTGGCAAGTCCTCCACGGCAGCCAGAGGGATTTGGCGGGTCAGTCCCTCCAAGTTTCTCTGCACGGCCTAGAGTGTCCTGTCAGAATCCGCTGTCTCCGCCTCACCTCTGCGGCGCTTGTGACGTGCTAGGCCCTCAGGACGAACTGGTCCAACATCTGAAACATGATCATTTTTCATTTGTCAGTCATTATGAATCCAATCCAAAAACATGCTTGTTTTTCATTTTTCATACATATTTGAAAAATCCAAAAAAATCATATAAGTTAAAATTTTTGAAAAAACTTACCGACTGCTCCCCATGCTGCTCCGGGTGGAAGTACTAGATCTGGATCTCCTCGGAAATCCATCCCGGCATAGGGATAGTCGTCTACTGCGATGATCTGTTGTCTCCACCATAAGAACTCATCGTCCCAGGTAGTTCGGGGTACCTCGCTGCCCCCCAGTCTCTTCATCATGTCTGCCCAACGGGCGATTCTTGGGTCCCGAGGGCTGCTGATAGTCGAGATGACTTTGGGTCTCAAAGCTGGAACTCTCTCGAAGAAGAATGTTGTCAAAATGGTTCCATAGCCAAAGTGTTTTGTCTTTGTTTGGGCGAATGGAGGTCAGTTGTTGTTTCATGTTCTGTAGCAGGGCTGTGCACCAATCATACACATGAATTAAGCACTCTACAGCTATGCTCATGTGCGTCCTGGACGCCTGATGTAGTGAGGCAGATCCTGCCACTCTGCCGATGGTGAACAGGAGGATCTTTATGTGCAAATCCCTGATATCTCTGATAGCAATCTGTGTTCCAACTTTCTTGGAATTATCTACGCAATAGATTTGGACATAGTCTTCCACGGTCAACCCTCCTAGGGGTTTTCCGTGAAGGTCTACTGGGTCTCCCCTCTGGAGAGTCCAGTGATGAAATATATATCCTCCACTTCTATGCGTAGAGGCATCTGATCAATTATGAAGCAATCCTGATCTGGTTCCCAGTAATTTACGAGCATTTCAAGCAATCGCACATTACTTTTCATATTGGGCATTTTAAAGAATTTGAACAATCCACAGTTTCGGAGGACATTTTGTGCTGCGCGATCCTCCATGACCTCTTGGTCTATTGCGCTATGCTCACGTTCCCTCCATGAGATGGTCATCCTATGAAATTTCATCAAAATTTGCATTAGAAACACTTTTTTGGGTTACGGACTTGCGCATACGCGACTTTTCCTGTGCACAGTCGCGTGTATACGCGGCTTGCCTTCATTGAACCCGCGTATGCGCAGATACGCATTTTTTAAGAAGGGTTTCCAGGAAAAAAATCACTTAATTTTAATTTTCAAACGGACAAAATGAATAAACAGGATGATTAAGGAGCCTACCTGAAGTTTCGCTGAGTTCCGACGGTCGGTTGTTCCTGATTTGCTGAAAGAAGTTTTTTGCTCCAGAGCAATTTTTCCAAATCAGCTATGCAATAATGAACCAATTGAGAGGTAATTTGTGTATTTATGGCTAAAAATTGAAAATTTTTGCAAAAATTTCCTTATGCTTATTTTTTCGATCTGTCTTATGTTGTATAACTCGATTGCTTGGAAGTGCCCAGTTTGGTATATTTTCAGGTACATTTTGACGATTTCGAGATTTTTCCCGGTTTTTTGATCCATGATTTCAGACTCTTCACGGCAGGTATATGATCTTCACTGGCATATAGGTTAGGGAATCACTTTCCGTTGCATCTTGCATTCTAGCCTCCATACTGATCACTTGCCTTAGGGTCGATCCCATCAGATCATGAGTATTACACCCATTTCACTCGCCGATTTTTAATCATGACTTGATGGTAGAGCCTTCCTTTACATGGGCTTCCTAGTTAGTTCCTCGCTATCACTTGTTGCCCATGCTGTTTTTTTTGTAGGCTCGGGAGTCCTCTTTAGTCCCGCCATGTCTTCTGTGTTGAAGCTTCATTCTTCTCCTTCATCACTTATCATTTTTCTGGCTTATACCCTAGAGGCTCCCTGGTGTCGTTAAGTTGTATTTCTGCATTGCATATTGGCTACTTGTTTATCCTGGCCTTTAGCCGGCTTCATTTGGACTCGATGTTTAAGCCAACTTTTGACCTTGACTTTCTGTACAAGTTAACCATTGCATGCACTTAGCTATCACGACTTGACACCTTTGTACCCATGGATGGAACATTCCTCTGAGTATCACTGACCAGTTTTCGCCACCTTGCATTGTGCATAGGATTGTTCCAATCCCCGGAACTAGTGCATCTACTTTCTTGATACTCGTTCTATCCATAGTACCATAGCATTCTTTTATTCTTTTTCAGGCTTATTATGAAAAAGACAAAAAAATCAAATATACCAAAAAGAGCGGGAACGGGATGTATCTTCGTTATTTTGATGGCAGTACAGAGACAGTTTGTCGCCCTTGAACAAAGCACATATACTTATATATATTTCCTTCATTTGGGATGGTTCTAGTTTGACCTAGGTTCAACCTTTACCATGTTTCACTTGTCAGTCCTCCCCCGGTTGGTTATCTCTTCCAATCATATGGAGAGTTTGTTTTGCCTCCTGCAAGACAGACTTATACAGTGTCACTTTTTACTGCCATGGTCATCACACAGTCGTGCTTTTGTTCAAGGGAAGTCTAGCCTGAGTCGGCCATTCTGCGGTGTCTCTTGACTCATTATTCAGTCGGCCTTCCCGGTCTTGTCAGTATCATGTTCTATCACATCAGATGTTTTGATCTTTTGCTCGTGCTGGTTTGAGAAGGTCCCTATTGACTTCTTGCCGGCGGGTTTGTCTCTTATCGACTACGACACATTGCTCTGAGAGCAAGCCTAGAGCCGCACCTTGGGCCTATTTCCATTATTGATAGGTGACCTCGTGCTCAACATTTGATCATCATCATGGGTCTTTGACTGAGTGGTTTCCCCTGTGTTCGACGTCAGCACACATTATCACACTTGGGATTCGTGCAGTACCTGGATTTCCAATTGACCCTATCGGTGGATTTCTCGCCTCTGTGTCAGCTTTCATTATTGGTTGGTTCAGAGGGTTTCTTCCGTGCGCTAGCTTCATCTTGTGCACGTCGGAAGCGTACTTCGGTTTTGGTTCCATCACTCTCCTTCGTCCGATTCCTTCCAAATCTTGGCCTGCGGGTTACACTCGCGCTGGACTGATGTGGGATGCCTTAATGCCTTCCTTCCAGCAGATCTTTTCCCATCGACTTCGACTCATTGCTCTGGGAACAAGATCTAGAGTCTTTTTGTCAGTACCTTAGGGTTTGCAGTCATCAGTGGCAGACTCTTCGCTATCGACAGTGGGGATTCATTATTGCCTCCTGATTGGTAGATTCTTTCAAGTGTTCGACTTCAACTCATTCATTCACACTTGTCGGATTGTACTGGGGCACCTTGACACTCATTATCATTATCGGTGGGTTGTCTCGCGTTGGTTAACGGGAAACATCATTGCCCGGTAATCCAACGATTTCTCACATGGTCGACTTCAGTTCATTTATTCCCAGTGTGTAGAATTGTGCCGTTGTGATCGGTGAAGACCTCGGGTAGCATCAGCATTCTTCGGTTCACTTTTGACAGTCCTTTCAGTATCTGCCAGTGATGCCGTCCACCCTTATATGTTGCAGTTCAGCACAGCAGCATCTTATATGTTGATCCCCGAGTTGCGTGATTGTACCGTTTGATCCACCACTTATGATCCGGTACTTGGAGATTCAGTTACTTGATCAGATATCCAGTTGCACTATCTTTGATCAGCTTTCTATATGTGATACTTGGACATTGATACAGACTTGTCTTTCCGGGCCCTGCTCAGATGATTCACTATGTACTTTCGGTTCAGTTATACTTGTATACATGTTGGATCTATTCAGTACTTTCTATATATATGATGTATTATTGACTGAGCATGGGTATGCCCGCCTCAGCATGTGTTGACTCTCTGGTTTCTTTCATTGGTTTTTGGCAGGCTGAAATCTGGTGAAGTCCTCTTTTGTCCTTGCGAAGTTCTTTCTATGTGCATAATATATTTCGGCCATCATGTACCCCTTCTGACCTCATATATTAGGGGGCATCTATTATAGCATCATTTCTCACCTTGACATGATTCATGATTGCTTCATGGCTTTATGGGCACCCATTCCTACAGACTTGGACAAATTCACTTAAAAACAGTGGAAAATCCTTCATACGCGACTATGCCCGTGTTTTTCCGCGTGTATACGCGAGTAAAGCTAGACTTTTCCGCGTATGCCATTTTAATGATTAAAAAATATATAAAAATCCCTAATTTCGTGCTGGGTTGATGGTTACTCAGGTAGTTCAACCACCCCAGCCCGTGGCCAACTGTTTCCAACTGCTGAAACTACTTGGAGGGACTATAAAAGCCCTCATGTGTATGGCCTAAGGGAGAGAGAGAATTATTGATATTATACTTTGTTGGTATTCCCTATCCAAGTCTGATTCCCCGTGCCTCCTGCACTTTCCCATTTCATTGTAGGAAACCCTTGTTTCCTTGAGATACACATCCCTTTATATGTTATCTCGTATGCACCAGTTTGGAAGGAGTCTTAGCGAGGCAAGGGCTGGACGGATCCGGACGACGGTCTGCGAAGGCCTTGGAAGGATCAGGTGATATCTCCACGATTACTTTTGTACGTACTATTTATAATATAGAAGTATCATGCTGTTCCCGAAATAAACGTGTTAGTGTATGCTTTAATGTATGAAGAATATTTGTTATACAAGCATTCATTATGATTTATTTAATGTTTTATATGAATCACACTAACATATAGAGTAGAAATATGCTGTACAACTTGTCCTTTGTGCTGGTTTCTTCTTGTATTTCAGGATAAGGAGGAAGGACGGTTGCAGGGAGTTTGGACTCCACGTGGATCTACTTCAAACGTAGGACCAACGGGTAAACCTCTCATTCTGCTCTATTTAGTTTTTATGAATGTGCATGATCGTGTGAGTCTCTGTTAGGTAGTACGCCCCTGCTCTGTGGAGGTTGAATCCCAACCAACCTCTAGGGTGTCAATTCCCCGAAACAATCAGTGACAAAGGCCAAAATTTATCAGAATAGAGGATTAAAGACAAATTTTGCAGGAATCACGGCTAAGAATGTTTATCAAAAGCCTAATCCCCGATTTAAAACACAATTTAAAGAAGATCTGAAGTGTTTTATTGACAGGGAAACCTCCATCACCACAATTGAGGCAAATTTATCCCTCTAGCTACCACAATGCCACCTGTTACTCAAAGTATTCAATCAGAGGCTGAATTTATTGATCAAGACCAGATATTTGTCTGAAAACGCAGCCAAAGAGGAAACTCTGCCAAGGAAATTAATGACAAACATCTGCAGAGTTACTTCGATGCCACACAGAGCCTCAAAGGTCAAAACAGCTCCCACCAAGCTTAAATATTTATGTAAATCATTTAATACAGAGTATATGTATGAAAGTTTCTTCATTGAGCCCCTCAAAGGCCTAGAAGCCATAAATTTTGTATTAATTGTAATTGGAGATCTTTTATCAGATCTCACCTCCTCATTCTTCTATATATACTACTGGAGAAGATGAGAAAGTGTTGGTTGGTTGCTTGTTTTTTGATCACCAGTTGTAATACTGAAACTCTCTGAAATAAATACATAGTCCGTTGAAGTTGAAGAACAAATTGAAGTCTTGGAAGCCTTGATGATATTATTGCATGCTTCTTACTGTGAAGGCTCTATCATTGGATCCATGAGCTTGGCTGTTGGTGAATTATTCTGAACTGTTTATTGTTTTCTCCTGTTTCAATTATGTTCTAAAATTTCTTACTACAGCAGGATATAAATTATTAGGCTAAGAAATGACTCTTGGAAGCACCTTAGACCTGTTCATCCTTCACTATTTCATGTTTTCTTCCGCTGAGGTATTTTAGAGTCTTCAATCTCTCTCTTTAGTCATCATGCTTGTTTATTTCTATAATAGCTCAAATAGTTGATTTCAGCATGATTTATGGTTCTCCCTACTTGTCTGCTATCACTTGAAAGCTCTTATTGAAGTCTCCCTTTGAAGTACCATTGTTTTAAGTTAGTCAAAGAGGTATGTTTCGATCTTGCCCTTTGTAATTGCTTGAACAGTTGTTTTGAAGGTCTTTTATAGTTGTAATCATAGATGTAATAGGTGTTCCCTCTTCTATGACTGCAATTATCAGTGAATATTTTATGTTTTCTAAGTCATTTAAAATAAAATATTTGAGGAAATAGGGTGTTCCCCGAATCTTAGATTTTATTTTGAAAGTTGTCTTAAGTCATTATTTGCTTAAATAATGTTTGTATAATTTATGGTTAGCCTTGTCTATCAAATATTTCTTTATTGTTCAAGTTTTGTTTTCAAGTTTCCCTTCGTTGAGAATTAAAATTCTCTTTCCAAATCATTGATGTCCACCTCATTCCAAAACCAAAGGATCCTGTGGTCAAGTTAGATTTTCCCTCTGATATCCCATATCCATTGATGAGTATGTTATGACCTCTTTTTGACTCCATTTCCCAATGAACCAGATGTTTCTCCATTCTGTGTATCTTTCCTATACCTTTCATGTTCTGCTGTATCAATTCAATCTAACCAAAAAAACAAACAAACACCTATACTTAATAACTAGTCTAAAATCCATATTCTAAGCACACAAGATAAACCTTTGCAAAAAAAAATTCGAGAGATCCCTCTCCGAGAACAGGAGGACTAGATCCTGGGACTCTAAAGATTAGTTCTGATGTTGCCTTGTCTTTTGATTTGCCAAACTATCAAAACACGAGACACCAACATAATGGCAATAACGGTGGGACCACTGAGTTCATAGTTTCCTAGAAAGCTCTTATAGACTCATTAGTCTTTCAAACAACCATAGAAACTTAGAAAAACCCAAAAATATTTCAGTTTGGCTTCATAATAAACATGGTGGTCGAACCATAAAATATTTTACCTTCACAAAAGCTAAAAATTTTCCACCTGGTGACTCCACTGGCCCCCATTAGGCCTATTACTTCATTAGTCCTTATAGACTCTCTTGGGAATGCATTGAGCAAACCCAATCATGTTGTTGGTGGATAGCAAATTTCAAAATCTTCCACATGACGACTCCACAATCCCAAAAGACCTAATAAATCCACTAGTAAAGGACTTTGAACTGGTTAGAAAGATACAGTGACCTCAAACACAAACTCAACCATTACAAGATCTAGACAATGAGCAATATATAGATGATGATCAAGACTTTATAGAAGAAGGTGAGCAAGACTATAGAGAAAGCAATAAAGAAAAATTGCTGGTCATGATGGAGAAAATGATTTACATGCTTGGGAAAAGATGTGAAAGGTATGAGGCTAATTTGAATATTGATGATCTAGAGCAGCCCATGCTCCTTTCAAATCAAGAACAAACCAAAACACTACAAGATATGTATGATGAACAAGATTACAATTAGAGCAATGAAGAAGGTTGTCAGAAAACTCCTAATTGCCTACCTATTTCTTGTATTATGCTATTAAGAGAACTTCATAACCAGATTGAAAAAACCTATAATAAGTAGTGCCTTGAGGAAAACATAAGCCATTTTGAACCCACAAAATCTGAAATAGGAGAAGAGACAACACAACCAGAGTCTCTTCCTTTATGTTATGAATCATTTCAGATTATTCAAAAACAATGGCATCCTGACAATATACTTGAAACAACTCATGAACCTTACAGTCAAAGTAACTACCATGAAAATCATGAGGTGTTGTTTGAAATTGAGATAGACCAGGAAAAACAAGAGAAACCTCAAAGGTCCCCTGCAAACTCAAATGGAGATCCATTAGAAGAGGTTCATCAAGACCGTTGTGCTTTTTTCCTAAACAAAAAGACAATTCCTTCTCTCTTAACATAAGAAGAGATTGATCTAATATTAAATAGACAACCAACCTCCAAACCTCCATTTGAACAAAACACTTCTGCTCATCTACTTACTAAACCTTGTTGTCTTGAAACAGAAAATAAAGTTGTAGATCAGCTAAAAGAACAAACTGATAACCCAATATGCTTGATTGGTGAAATTGTTTATACTAATGATTTTTAAACTTTTGATCAATCTGATAATGATGATGAGCTCCAAACAAAAAATAATCATGCAGGGCAACCAACAGTCGATTGGTGTCATGAATTTCATTATAATCAACTTGAAAGAAGCAATCAGCCAGTCCCATTCATCAGAAATAGCTTTCACATAATTGGAAATCAGCAATCTTCTAGCTGCAATGTTGAGGTTGGGAAGAAAGAGAAATTTCTTGAGCAGGATGAAGATAAGGAGCCTCCTCCTGAAAGGATTGAGGTAATAAAAGATACCCCTGTTCAAGAACATGATGATCTCTTCACAGAGCATAGTCCACTGAAACAGAGCATACCAGAACTACAAGAGGACAACACTGCAATATATGATGAATCCTCTAGTTCATATAATAATGAAGATGAGGAAGCTTTTCTTCCTCATAAGAATCTTTGCCTTAATCCAGTGGAGAAAGAAGAGATGATCCTGGTTGAAACATATCTTCCAAACACCCACAAACAGGTATTATTTCAAGATCCCTATGCTCTTTTCTTGAAAATCTTTGAAGAAGGGATAAAGGTCATTAGGAGCAGTGTATTACCAAAGGCAAGAGGATTATTTAGCACTGCTGCTAAAAAACAAAAAGAATGGGAGTGGCCCTGTTTGTCCAGCCTACCTAAGGAGACGAAGAAGGAAAAACCATGGAATCATTTGCTAGATATGTTGTACTGGAAAAGAGAGTTCATCAGCTAAACATGTAAATACCCCAATATTAGATTAGGTTAGATAGAAATGTCAATAAAGCTCATTTATAAGCATGTATATTAGTTGTTTTTTTCTGCTTTGAATAAAAATCAAAGATTGAAAAATACAAAAAACAAAGAAAAGAAATAAAAGAGGGCAGATTGTCAAAACAAGAAAGGTATAGCCCCATACCAAAAAAGAGAAACAAATCTGAAAGTGTGCAAGCTTAAATGCCAATCCTACAAAACACACTTCTAGCTAGTCAAACAACCTAATCTTGACTAATTAGTTTTAAATTTTCTACTTATAGGATAGTGAATTCGATTTGCCAAACTATTTAATCTTGGCTTATTAGTAGATAGATTAGGATAGAAATTAAAGGTTCAAACATGTTCAAAATCTGAATCTAAGTTTCCAAATAGAGATGACTCAAATCTGTTTTATTTTCTGAGTCAAAAAAGAAGTAAATCTAGTTCTAATTAGCTCAAAATTTGAACCAGATGGAAAAAGAGAAACAACTCAAATAAAGTCAAAACAGAGCTGTAAAAGGATGAAGGAAGTGCTTTGAATATTTAGATCTTAAAGCCTTCATCATTTTGATTTAATTTTCTAAAAATAATAATCTATGTGCAGCTTGTTTTTATGCCATAGATCAGCATCAAGTTAGACTGTTCAATCCTAACTTGTATGCTTTTTTAATTTCTGCTTTAGCAAATAGAGAATAAAAATTTGTTAGACTTTTTAATCCTAACAGATTAGTAGATTAGGTAGAGAAGAATATGGGCTCAACTGCTTAATCTGAGTCCATGGAGAAATAAGAAGTAGAACTAGATTAGATTTTTTTCTTTCAAAAGAATAAAATGTTGTAAGAGAGTTTTCCAATCCAAGTGCACTCTAAGGAAGAAAAAATGTTAGACCAGCAGGATTGGGTAGGTAGAAAGCTTGTTGATGAAAGATCCATTTTTTTCCATGGCTGTTAGCATTCCCAGAGAAAAAGAAGATCATTCAATCAAATAAAGGCAACCCAATGGATGAGGCAACTGATCAACCTCCCAAAGAATGCAAGACTGAAGTTCTTGATGCCTTCAAGAAGGCATCATCCCCAAGTGGAGCCATTGTTAGCCAGCTATAAAATTTGTTATACCAAATGCTAGCTAAAACTCTTTGGAGCCCTCAAGGAACAAATTTTATGACTAAAAAGTCTTGGCTCTTGAAGACTCTTTAAGGCCTCCTGCCTCTGTCCCAATCTTCACTACTGTGCCTTTTTCCCCTTCAGAAATCTTGCTGATTCCCAAGGAAAAATACTACTGCAAACACCTTTTTCCTTTTCCCATTTTTCCAAAACTAAACTCAGTTTTTATCCCTCCATTTCCCATGAAGATCCCTCATTTTCATTTTTTTCCCTTTTTCCTTCTTCGGAATCCCCTTGATAAGGTTTAAAGACTCTTTCTTTGCCTTATCGGAACCCCTCTAAACCTTTGAAAATCATCAAAAATCCATAAAAATCATATTTTTATGTATCATGGACTTAAGCCCCCTCGGGCTAAGTCTTTAGCCTTTCCCCTCCATGCATCTTGGTGTTAGAACCAAGCACTAACCTTCCGAGCACTTATCAATTTTTTAATTAATTGTCTCCGCCCAGTGTTCAAAACCTTAGTTTTATTTAAAAATGTCAGATTTATTATTGTCTAAAGTCTTCCACCGGTGTGACTTGTAAATCATTCTCTGCCATCGATCTGATCTGCAGATCGATGACGCGGAGTCCGTCTCCCCGGTGATCCCCGCATTCCACTCACCATTCCGAAAATTGCGCGGTATTCATCGCACTGCCTTTGGGCAACAACGGTTTTTTCCCGATCGACAGTGATTACATACGTTGTCCGACACATTTCCTAGGCACTATTCATAAAATCACCGTCCATCGCACGTTAATGTTCGGATGTGGACCCGGTGCAATATTGATGCGTGCCGTCCGATCTGAGGCCGCTCATCGAAGATGCCCGATGTTTAACCGGGCTACGAAGCGGTCATTGGAGCATATCCATTGTTGATCTAATCTGCAGATCGATGGCCCACATTTCATCACCCTGATTCGATCGCCTAGTCAACGTCTTCCGCTTTGACTTTCTGTTTCCACTCCCGACCATCGATCTTTGCGCAATCGACGGCTCTGATTTAACAGATTCTATCGCCCTCCCTTTGATTCCTCTTATCAAAATCCCGACCGTTGGATGATGCCATCCAACGGCCACGCTCCCTCCATGTGCCTTATGAAGCAATAAACCTATATATGCATGGATTTTATAATTTTTGTTTGTATTTTGCAGGGTTTTCAATGGTTTTTTCGCCATGACCGAAGAAAATTCAGAAGCAGAGGGTGACGATCCTCCCACCTCTGATCCATCAAAGAAAATCATTTGTAGGTTTTAAATTCATGTATCATCAATGTTTCATGAGGCATTGATGCTATATCGCCCCTACGCAGCCCTGCACACTAGAAAAACACAACAAGTCAATCACAAATCAAAGAATATCAGTGACAAAGGCCAAAATTTATTACAACAGAGGATTAAAGACAAATTTTGCGGGAATCATGGCTAAGAATGTTTATCAAAAGCCTAATCCCCGATTTAAAACATAGTTTAAAGAAGATCTCAAGTGTTTTATTGACAGGGAAACCTCCACCACCACAATTGAGGCAAATTGATCCCTCTAGCTACCACAATGCCACCTGTGCCTCAAAATATTCAATCAGAGGCTGAATTTATTGATTAGGATCAGATATTTGTCTCAAAACGCAGCCAAAGAGGAAAATCTGCCAAGGAAATTAATGAAAAACATCTGCAGAGTTACTTCGACGCCACACAGAGCGTCAAAGGTCAACAAAGCTCCCACCGAGCTTAAATCTTTATGTAAATCATTTAATACAGAGGATATGTATGAAAGTTTCTTCATTGAGCCACTCAAAGGCCCAGAAGCCATTAAGTCTGTATTAATTGTAATTAGAGATATTTTATCAGATCTCACCTCCTCATTATTCTATATATACTACTGGAGAAGATGAGAAAGTGTTGGTTGGTTGCTTATTGTTTGATCACCAGTTGTAATACTGAAACTCTCTGAAATAAATATATAGTCCGTTGAATTTGAAGAACAAATTGAAGTCTTGGAAGCCTTGATGATATTGTTGCATGCTTGTTATTGTGAAGGCTCTATCATTGGATCCATGAGCTTGGCTGTTGGTGAAGTATTCTAAATTGTTTATTGTTTTCTCTTGTTTTCATTCTGTTCCAAAATTTCTTACTATAGTAGGATAGAAAGTATTAGGCTAAGAAATGACTCTTGAAAGCACCTTAGACCTATTCATCCTTCATTGTTTTATGTTTTCTTCTGTTGAGGTATTTTAGAGTCTTCAATCTCTCTCTTTAGTCTTCATGCTTGTTTATTTCTATAATAGCTCAAATAGTCGATTTCAGCATGATTTATGGTTCTCCCTACTTGTTTGCTATCACTTGAAAGCTCTTATTGAAGTCTCCCTTTGCATTACCATTGTTTTAAGTTAGTCAAAGAGGTCTGTTTCGATCTTTCCCTTTTTCATTGATTGAATAGTTGTTTTGAAGGTATTTTATAGTTGTAATCATAGATGTATTAGGTGATCCCTCTTCTATGACTGCAATTATCAATGAATCTTTTATGTTTTCTAAGTCATTTAAAATAAAAATTTTGAGGAAATAGGGTGTTCCCCGAATCTTAGATTTCATTTTGAAAGTTGTCTTGAAGTCATTATTTTCTTAAAGAATGTTTGTAGAATTTATGGTTAGCCCTGTCTATCAAATATTTCTTTATTTTTTAAGTTTTGTTTTCAAGTTTCCCTTCATTGAGAATTAAAATTCTCTTTTCAAATCATTGATGTCCATCTCATTCCAAAACCAAAGGATCCTGTGGTCAAGTTAGATTTGCTCTCTGATATCCCATATCCATTGATGAGTATGTTATGACCTCTTTTTGACTCCATTTCCCAATGAACTAGATGTTTCTCCATTCTGTGTATATTTCCTAGACCTTTCATGTTCTAATGTATCAATTCAATCTAACCAAACAAACAAACAAACACCTATACTTAATAACTAGTCTAAAATCCATATTCTAAGCACACAAGATAAACCTTTGAAAACAAACATTCGAGAGATCCCTCTCTGAGAACAGGAGGACTAGATCTTGGGACTCTAAAGATTGGTTTTGATGTTGCCTTGTCTTTTGATTTGCCAAACTATCAAAACACGGGACACCAACAACAATATCTTTGGGGATACCAAAGTGAGAAATGACTTGATTGAATATAAACAGGGATGTTGTCTCACCATCATTCGCCAAAGTAAACATAGCCTCAGCCCACTTCATAAAGTAGTTTACTTTTATAATCATTTACTTATGGCCCTTTGCTGAAGGAAATTTACAAGTAGTATAATCAATACCCCACTTTGTGAATGGACCGATAGTGACGACAGGAAAGAGCGGAGCTGGATGAGCGTGCATATTCCAAGTATAGAGTTGACAAGGATGAAACTTTTTAACCACCTCAACATAATCTTTAAAAATCAAGGGCCAAAAGTGATCAAGAGTTCATAAATGTTTCTCAAAATTAAAAGTACAGGATTGGGTTGAAACTAAGATGGTTGTGTAGTTCTTGTCTTCCTGATTCCGGCGCCGTGAACAGTTCAAAAAATTGATGTCTTATGAGTATAAATCGACTAAAGACAGAAATAATTAGAAGAATTATGAGAGAGGAATGGATGATCGTGATTAAATAATAGATCTAAGGGTGAGAGATGAATGGTCATGATGAGTTCACAATTCTGACAGAATGATTTGCGATGAATTAGCGGAGACAGACGTGAGCTATTGGACCATGCAGTGGATCAACGGTGGATGACGAATCATGATTTCACATTTCACAAATAATAGCAGATACCATTAAGATTTTGCACTGTATGTTAAATGGGTTGCGATGTGATGTGAGAAGGATGAAGGATACGATGTGACAAGGGGGAGCCATGTGTCGGCTTTGCGCAATTGCATACTTCGCAAGTTTTCTGGTTTAGAAAATTCACAAAGAGTTAAAAGTTGCAGGCAGGCGAATACAATCGCTTGCGATTGGTTCGACATATGGTGGGTCCCTCCAACAAGAAGTCAGTGTTTATGTAACATGTTTTGGGTTATTTTCATTCTATTATAAAGAGCGTTGTTTGATCGCTTCACTTATGTATGTTATTTAACTCTGAATTTTATTCCGCTGTGTTCCGGTCAAGCCACTTAATGGTTGGGGGTGTGCATGTGGCCACCACCCTAATTGTAACATTCAATGTGTGTCTTAATAGGTGGAGTGAATAGGGGCAGACCAAATTTGGCGGTCAACCCTAATTTAACTCTAGTTAACTATAGTTCTCCCCATTTAGCATATTTTTTCTAGGAGATATTGGGCAAAAGTGTAGGAGGCTCATGTTTGGACCATTCAGAGTGAATGAAGAGTCATTCTTGACTAATTAAAGAATTTTGAAACCATTGGTGCAGAGAAAACAACCATTAGAGCATTTTAAATACATTTAATAGCAAAACTTTTAGCATAATGAAAGATGGACAAGCCATTGGGAGCTGGACCAACAGATGTAGCCCAAGAGGGGTGAACTGCTTCATCACGCATGTTGTGTAAACCTCATATGGTGACTTCTTTCTCTATTCTACATTGTTGTTCAGTGTTATTTATGCTTATTTTATGCTTCTAATTCACTAAATTTAATCTATAATTCATGGAAAAACTCCTCAATCCTTATGCAAACTAATGAACCAATTATGCACATGTGTTTTTAAAACTAAAATACCCTTAACACATCGAAACTAATATAGTCATTTTAGATTAGATGGTATTAGAGCTAGATTTTTTCTTTGGTGTTGTTTAGTACAAAGAATTGTTTAACTGTTTGTAATTTTTAGATGCTTACAAGGCTCAAGCTCAAAAGGGGAGAAGACTACAAACTGGTGGAAGTAGGAGGGTCTCAAAAGGAGCCAAAGCAAAGGAGAGCAAGATTTCCACAATCTCCACCACCTAGTTCACATCCTAAATAAGAAGAAGTTCCATTAAGCATGCCTCATGAGGAAGGAGAAATTCATGACAAAGTTGACCCTAAGGAGGATGAAAGAGTTTTTAGGAAAGAATTTCTTGACATAACTGATATGGTTAGAATTATTTATCAAGAAAGGAATGAGAGACTGGAAGGATAAGGATCTAAACTCCAAAAGGAAGGACAAGGATCTCCGGGAATTCAATATAATGAAGACAATTCAAATAAGGGAAATGGAGGAAATCGAGACAATGGAGAGCCACCATCTTCACCCTCATCATCATCTTCTACCTTTTCATCATTACATCATCCACACAAGTCCAAGAGCACTGGTAAATCTCCTTTATTAAAACTTGATGTTAAGTTTGAATTTCCAATGTTTAATGGTGAAGTAAATGTGGACAAGCTAGATAATTGGATTCGAAAACTGGAGGTATATCTAAGAATATAGAACCTTCAAGATGATGATACAAAAATTCAACTAGCTTCTTTGATAATGGAAGATGCAATACTTGTTTGGTGGAAGCCAAGGCACAAGAGGAAATCAAGAAACATGGTAAGATTATGCTATCATGGTCAAAGTTTATTTCTACTATTAAATGACAATTTATCCATTATCTCATATGCAAAAAGCCATCATGAACTGGAAAAACTTTAGGCAGTGAAAGGTAAAAAATGTGCAAGAATACACCCATGAATTTAGGAGAAGATATCTTTTATTAGGGGTGGATTTGCAGAGCCAAGACACTTTGCTAAAGTACATAGGAGGCTGACATAGCTACCTAAAACATATTATTCTCATGTTTAACCCCACTAGTCTAGATGAAGTTTGTGTTTAGGTCACACATCTAGAAGCCAAAGGGAAGAACATTCCTGAAGAGGGTAGGAATAAACCTTTTAACGGTAAATCCAAGGAAAGGACCCCGAAAGGTAAAAAAAAAGAAGAATGCACCTATTAAGAAAGAGGGAGAAAAAGTGACTTGTAAACATTGTTCAAAATAAGGCCATGATGAAAGTCATTGTTGGGAATTACATCTAGAATTGAGGCCAAATAAACCCAATAACAAAGGGACACAAAAAACTGCTGCTACAGCTCAATATGACTTAGGGTCTGATTCAGGTGATGAGACTAAAATTACAACCATGGAAATGAAGAACATGAATGGAAAATAAATTGAAACTAAACCCAGTACCAATACATCAAACTGTCACATAAACACTCCAAATGAAGAAGAAAGAATAGAATTGTTTCGTGTGAGGGTCATATCCAAGCATACCAAGATTGACACACCTTTGTTTGTGGGTGGGTCATAAGAAAATTAATCTCTAAAAGACTTGGTCAAAAAAATTAACCTTGAGACCATACAACATCCAAAACCATATCCATTGGGTTCGATTTATAAGGATGCGAATCTATAGGTTACGAGGAAATGTATGTTGAGGTTTGCAATCTAACTTTGTAAGCTTTTTGTATAGTTGAATTACATTTGGTTTCGCTTGAAATAAATGGTATTGTATTAGGGAGTCCTCTTGCATGACGGAAATAAATCTTCTATCACCATGAGAAAAAGTATCATTTATTCAAATATGGCGAAGTGATTTCATTGTTAGAGCACATCATGAAGACAAACACTTCTTTGTTAAATGCTAGACGAGGTAAAAGAGGCTAGTAAATTCAAGTAAGAATTTTGTTCTTCTTATGATTAAACCCAAAGATGATATTAATCACGAATATTTTGAGGGAGGTGATCCTAAGTTGAAATCAGAATTATATGATGTGGTTAATTGGCATCATGAGATGTTTCGGGAGCCAACAAGATGACCTCGAAAAGGGAAATTCAACATGATATTCGGTTACGTGGGGATTGTCCTCTTCCAAACATTGGTATGTATCGCATCACGATAATGGAGAATGCTGAAATAAAGAGGAAAGTCAAAGATATGTTGAAAAAAGGTATCATAAGGCCAAGCACCTCGCCATGGTTCACCCATAGTCTTGTTACCAAAGAAAGATGGGACTTGGCGCATGTGTAAGTGGGAGCTTTGAACAAAATTACGGTAAAAAATCATTAACCACTCCCAAGAATAGATGATTTTATTGATCATTGAAAGAAGCAAAGATTTTCGAGTTAGATTTACGAAGTGGATATCTCAAGTAAGAATTAGAAATTGATATATGGAAAAGCTGCATTCAAAACGGACAAGGACTCTTTGAGTGGATAGTTATGACTTTTGGTTTATGTAATGCGCTAAATTTTTTTATCGAGTTATGAATAATGTTTTGCAACCATTCCTTGAATACTTTGTTATTGTGTACTTAGATGAAATTTTGATTTTCATCGAAACGAAGAAGATCATGTCTTGCATGTAAATAGAGTTCTTGATATTTTGAATAAGAAGTAGTTGTTTCTTAAGATGTCCAAAATGTGAGTTCGGAAAGACTTCTTTGGTCTATTTGGAACATATTGTAGGAGGAGAAATGATGATTGATCCTTCTAAAGTGAAGGCCATTATGAATTGGCCCACACCCAAAATAGCTACGAGGTAAGAATTTTCTTAGGTGCGACTCAATATTGGAGAATTTATTGCTAAATTTTCTTCCATCACGAAACTTCTATGCATGTAGTGACAAGTGTGAAGAAAAGGATTCCAATGCGGAGGCAAACGACCAAAAAGTGCCCAGAGGCTTTAGCTACAATATTAGTTCAACTCTGTCCTTTCACTACCAAATTTGAGACGGCCATTTGAGATACAAACCTTGATACTGATGACTATGCCATAGGCGTGGTCACATTTGCGGCATGGTAAGCCTATTGTCTTTCATTTAGAAACTTTTAATGGTGTTGGGACTCATTATCCTACATATGACAAAGAAATATATGCTTTGGTACAAATATTTAAGAAGTGGAAACATTACTTGATGGGTAAAGATACTATTGTACACATTGTACACACCGATCATAGCGAATTCTGATGTATGATAGCAAACAAATTGCAAAAATCAAGACATTTCGGGTGGATGGGATTTATTCACCAATTTCACTTATTTATAAGGTACAAAAAATGTATATTCAATAAAGTTGCAAATATGCTTTTGAGACCAATCATTAGTGCTTCTACTTTACTAAAAAATGATTCTATTGTACATGAGAGTTACATAGAACAATATGCACATGACGTTGATTTCAAAGATGTGTATGCTAGTATGAGTGAAGGAATCAAGTTGAATAAAGAGATTATCACATGCATAACAATTTGATATTTCATTTTGGAAAAGCTATGTATTCCTGAGGAGAGAGGCTAAGTTTCATGAGAGCTCATTCTTCTCTTATTGTTGGACACTTTGGGGTAAGAAAAAACGGTGGAGCATCTACAAAGGTATTGTTATTGCCCTCGTATGATAGATAGTGTGTCATTTTTATAAAGAGGTTGTTACAGATGTGTGCAAAAAAGTAAGCCTAGTAATAGGAAGCTTGGATTGTACATGCCACTACGGTACCATCAAGGCCATGGGAGAGTGTCTCCATGAAATTTGTTGGAGGTCTACCTATGTCGAAAGCAACATGATTATCTTTTTGTAGTTGTGGATAGATTCGATGAAATGTGTATAATTATGCCATGTAAGAAGACCATTACTCTTGAACATATTGCTGAACTTTATTCTCAAAATTTTGGGTTCATTTTGGATGTCCCACTTCTATTATTAGTGATAGGGATTGCGGAGTTTATTACGAATTTGTGGTCAAATCTATGGAGAAGATGGACACAAAATTGAAAAATCTCTTGATTTTCACCCACAAACTTATGGACAAACCAAAGTGGTGAGCAATAAAAGTTGTGCGTCTATTGAGAGGATATTTCGGTAAACATCCTAAGTTGTGGGATGGCTTGCATTACATTCAACATGCTTACAACCGGAAAAGCACTCTTCAACACAAACCTCACCTTTTGAAACATGCTTTGGATATTTTCCAAAATGTCCATTAGACTTCATCTTTGGGAAGGATGTTGCAATTGATGGCCATAGTGATATTGATAAGGCTCGAAAGTTCATTAAGAAAATTCAAATGATACATCAAGTTCAAGAACGACTTGAGAAAAGTCAAAGAAAATACAAAGAGAGACATGACAAACACCGAGGTTGATCGCACGTTTCAAGAGGGATATGAGGTATGGTTGCACATTAGCAAAGAAAGCATGCAAGGGGGAAGGAGTAAAAAACTCAAACCCATTTGCTATGGTCCTTTCAAGATCATAAAGAAAGTTGGTAATAATGCATTCCAACTTTATTTACTTTCTTACATGCAAATATATTCGGTTGTTAATGTTGAAAACTTACGCTTGTATGAGCCTCCTTTGATTGATGAGAAATGAAGTGATGTTCAACTACCTTCTATTGAAGATTTGTTTCCAAAATTTATGGATGAGCTTAAATAATATATAATTATTGACGGGAGAAGAAATAGCATAAAAGAGGGAAGTTTTGACTACCTTAGAGTTGGGCTCAAAGGCACTAAACCAAGCAAGGAAAAATGTACGGATATTGAAAAGGTGAGGGAGTTTGCCTCCTCTCTTGAATAGGTAATCAAGTCTTTTGGAATTAAGCTTCACAATGGGGAGGAATGATCAAGAGTTCATAATTTTTCTCAAAATTCAAAGTTACGAGTTGGGTTGAAACTAGGATGGTTGCGTTTTCTCATCTTCCCCTTGTTTGGTGCTACGAACGGTTCAAAAAATCTATGTCGTATGAGGAGAAATTGACTAAAGACAAAAATGCTTAGAATAATTCCGAGAGGGAACGAATGATCACAATTAAATCACGGATCTAAAGGAAAAATATGAACGGTCATGAGTGAATTCGCAAGTCGACGAGAATGATATGCAATGAATTAGCGGAGATAGGCGTGAGCCATTGGATCATGTAGCGGATCAACGGTGGATGATGAATCACGATTTCACATTTCGCAAATAATAGCGGATGTTTAGCTAAGAGTTAGCATGGTATGTTAAATGGGTTTCGATGCTATGCAAGAAGGATGAAGTATGCGATGTGACAAGGAGCCATGCGGTGGCTTTGCGCAATAGTGCACTTCGCAAGTTTTGTGGTTTAGCAAATTCACAAAGAGTTAAAAGTTGCGAGCAAGAGATTGCGATCGATTTGCGATTGGTTTAATGTATGATGGGTCCCTCCATCAATAATTCCATGTGTATGTAACATGTTTTGGATTCTTTTTCATTCTATTATAAAGATCGATGTTTGATCGCTTCGAGTATGTATGTTATTTAACTTCAAATTGTATTCTGTTGTGTTCCGGTCAAGCCACTTCATGGTTGGGGGTGCGCATGTGGCCACCACCCTAACTGTAACGTTTAATGTGTGTCTTAATAGGTAGAGAAGATAGGGGCATGCCAAATTTTGCATTCATCCCTAATTTAAGTCCGATTAAACGGAGTTCTCCCCATCTAGCGAGAGATTTCCTAAGAGATATTGGAAAAAAGTGTAGGAGGCTCAATGTTTGACCCTTGAGTGAATGAAGAGTCATTATTGAATAATTGGAGAATTACGAGAAGCATTGGTGCGGATAAAACAACTATTATAGCATTGTAACTCCATGTAATAGCAAAATTTTGAGCATAATGAAAGATGGAAAAGCCATTGGGGCTGGACAGTGATGTAGCCAATGAGTGGGCTTCTTCATCATGTCTTTCTTGTGTAAACTTCATGTAGTGACTTATTTATACGTTTTACATTGGTGTTCGGTGTTATTTATTCTTATTTTATGATTCTAATTCACTAAAATTCATCTATAATTCATGGAAAAACTCCTTAATCCTTATGCAAACTAATGAACCAATTATGCACATGTTTTTTAAGGCGAAAGACCCTTAGCACAACAAAAATAATACAATAACTTGAGATAAAAATTATCCAGAGAGCACCTTCTTGAACTGAAAAATGTATATTCACTATTATGAATATAAAAAACTTTTTATGAAAAACAAATTGTAAATATTTAAAAAAAAATCAACTTAAATAAATATATATTGACATTTTTATTTTTTTTTATTTGTATTCTAATTTTAAACTTTTAATATTATAAAAAAATATTATTATGTAATATAGGTTATAATAATATAATATAATATATTTAAAATTATATATATATATATATATATATATATATATATATATATATATATATATATATATATATATATATATATATATATATATATGTGTGTGTGTTCCTAGGACGAATATATATATATATATATATATATATATATATATATATATATATATATATATATATATATATATATATATCTGTGTGTGTGTTCCTAGGACGAAGAGCACTCCTGTGGTCTTTTGATAAGACACTTAAAAGAGGATCAAAATTTTGGTGTGATTCGGTGAAAATTTGGATAAGATTTTTTTGAAGGTTAGTGAGTGACTTCCTCAATATTACGTATTCCACCCGGTTGGGAAGTTAGTGCAACTCCTTGCTACTTGTTTTGTTGAAATGGTGGGTCGTGAGGGATATAGGGACCGGTTTCCCATATAAAAATGAGTTTGAAAAAAAATGGAATAAAATCAAGACGAATGGAAGCGATCTATTCTACGATGACATAAATAAAACTAATTACGACTACTTCCCGGGGATGGATCGATTTATATGATTACGAGGTAATATTTCATAAGTATGAAACAATATAGATCATTTTCATACTAAAATGAATATAAGCACATTAAAGAAACTAAATTAATGTAATTTATTTAGTTTATGAAGAACATTAATCATATACTTGACTCAAAGTCACTTATGCGGCAACATTTCATTCAAAACATTTTATCGATAATAATATATATCATTTCAATTCTTATCATAAAGAGACAAATATATAGAAACAAGTTTGCTATAATCTCGAAACATAAAAAACAATCAATACACAAATAATAGTACCCATTGCATCATAGCTTAGTTGAAAAGATAACCTCTAAGCTCGGACTTTGATTAGATACTTACATTAAAAACATAGTGTAAGTTCCAAAAGCCACCTTCTTAAAAATCTAGACCCATTTATAAATGCATTATAAGGGTTTAAATACTAATTCACATTACAAAAATAGAAGAATTGTGAAAGAAGTCTTCTTAATCTAATATAAACTATAAACTAAAAAGCTAGGAAATTAAAATGTAGTAGTTGTAACATTCTCAAGACTGTTTCTCGGATCCCCTCTCTAAATGTTCTTTGAGTTAGCAAGCTTTGATCATATATTTGAGGTAGGGGGATACGTGTTTGCATTATCATCTAGCCTAGAAGTGAATATTGCATCATTGAGTGTTGGAAGAAGTTAGTACTTTATGTTGGAAAGACACCTCGGCCTCTAGTTGAGCATGGCTTGATCGACATATACTAGTAAAGTTCCATGTTTATCTTTGTCAAGAGCTTTCTGCTTGGCATTTCTTGCCAATATTGTTTCAAAGGTTGACTTTAGCAATCGTGTCTTTTGTAATTTCTGGATAAGATTAGCTTGCAAAAGAGAATCTTTAATATACTCGGAAGATGTTAAATGACATGTTTTAGCTGCGATAATGGCCAATTCTGCACTTTTCATTTCATGTCCCAGTATCAAATATTATGTCCTTTATTGATTCTTCAATGTGAGGAAGATCGGTCGCTCTCCCTTGCATAGTGTCTTTCCAATCTAGATACTTAAACACTTTATCATCGGTTCCTCATAATAAAACCTCAAATAATAAATTTGAGTGAATAGCACGATCACTTATTTTAATCTTCTCTTGAATATGTTAGTATTTTGGATAGAAATGCATGCATTTGTTTACTACTTGATGTTTCTAGCTCGGTTTCTTCTTCCTTTACCTCATTAAATGCGGATTCTCCTCGAGCTTTTGAATTTTCTGTTGTGGTTCTTCAGACTATTAAATCCTTTTCTTTAATTTCATTCTTGAGTTTTAGTTTGAGCCCTCCAAACTTGATTTTGCATAATGATATTTGATTTTAAATTTCTCTGTCCTTCGTTTTTCATTGAAGAAACTTTGCTCCATTTGTGTCATTTTATGATCTTTCTCCATGATTAGTGACTCAATGTCTACTTCCTTATGAATAGTTGCAACTGCAAGCACACACCCGCAAGGCGAGATAATCGGCTAGGATTCGTTTTCACAGGTTGATTGTGTTCCTTTCCGGAGAACTTGCATTGATGTTGTGTCCATAGGAATTTCTGAGAATCTTCAATCTTTCGCTTCTTCTTTGACACGGATACAACGATTTATGCTTTGGGATGTAAAATATATCCAAAGGAGGTATTTCTTCAATATTCAGAATCATTTAAGTTGCTATTGGAAAATCACGGATAATCTCCATGTCTTTTGTCGATGTTTCTTCTTGTATATCCCCTAAACCATTGGTCCTTGGTGTTTGATTTTCTTTGAATAGCAATTGAGAATGAGATTTCTCTAATTTCTCTTTGATCTTCGGGCTTAGTTTTAAATTAGAGGATACTTATTGAAAGTTTGATTCACCTATATGAATTTTGTTCTTAGAGATCCTTTAGTGGGAAGAGTTTCTAACATAAATAGTTTTATGATCAATAGAAGTAATTAGTATCAGATAATGCTTTTTTCAAAAACTTTTCCATTCTTGATTAAATATCTCTTCTTGTGGAGCATTTATTATTTATTTGGTTCTACCCTTTGGTACTTGGCCACAGTATTTGGAGGAATCAGTGGAACTTGTTACACTTATGGCACTTGAATTTGAACTTGAAGACTTGAATTGGAATTTGTTAGCTAGCAATTGAATCGAAATTGAGGAATTGGAATTTGTTCGGCATTGCTTTGTGGAACATGTAATGTTGGAAAATGATAATTCCTCTGTTCACAATATTTTTTGAATTGTATTAATTCTTCTAGTGAATCTCATAGTTTCCTATTTGCATAACCCTTGAGAATTGGAATTGATTCGAACACATCGCGGAATTTAACATGCTCGCTTACAAATGCTTGCAACTTAACTTGATTTTTTATTTCTTTGAAAACACCATATGCATCATAACCACATTGGGTAGAAGAATTGGGAACCCAAAAATGTTTTAATAGATCAATTTCAAGACTTTCATTCTTGAAATTGTTGAGAATATTATGACCCACATGTGATAGGAAAAGTTGGCCAAATTGTCTTTTTGGCCTCTTTTAGAAATTTAGTCAACCCATTACCTACGGTCTGATAAGAAATATCCTTGGCCAATAATTTATCTGGTATATATAAGGGTAGGACATGACGACAAGAATGACTTCCGAAAACTCGGATGTTTGTGAAAAATTCTTCACCAAACCATCTCCCTATAGACCTGAGACTTCTATTGGCTTCATGGTGACTCTAGATATTTTCCTTGCAAAAATGACTTGAAAAACTAGGAGCATTATATAATTACATATTTTAAACATATGAGAGTGGTATTTTGATTCCTACAGTTATTCTAACAGTACAAAGATGGGGGTTTTAACTTCTTTTGTCCATTTCCATCCTAATGACGAAAATTCAGTAGAAAAACAAACAGCATCTAAGATAAGTGAACCCATATAAAAAGGAGTGGTTGTATTAGACGAAAGATTATGATTTTCTCTATAGACAGTGATACATCTAATAAAATTATCAGACAACATATTAGCCCAATCAATAATATAGTCGTCAGAGGCTGCTTCTATCAGTGGTGTCCAATCTTCCTTGAACTTGGTTGTATTTGAAGACCCAAAAAGACGAAACATCATTGCAGCAATTTGCGAGAAAGGGATTTTAAGATAAACTACTGATTACATACCCTTATCATCAAGTTTATGTCAATTAGGATCATTTCTCCAATCCTTAATCACATTTGCAGGGTTCTCATTCTCTTGCATAAATTCTTGGACAAAATAGTTGTTCTATCTTTTCTGGGGCTTGGGCAATTTATACATTTCCTTCGAATATGCGGGACTGGGAGAACCAATGATTGTTCTGTTTTTGGTAAAAAAATGTCTATCTCGGATGTCCACATGATCTAACACCCATATTACTAAGTCAGTGTATGGTAGCAATTTAAGACGTGTAGCAATTTTATGCAGAAAATAGTTGGCTGCGTCAGACTGTGAGTCTGAATCCGAGGATGCAGAATCATAAGCTACAGCTTTTCTGTTCAAAATTACTTGTGGATTCTCTTTCTCAAACAACTTATAAATTCCTTCCCATCTTGAGGAACCAATTTCTGGGTTGTATGTTGTGTTTGAGACTAGAGGAGCCATCTCGTGATCTTATTCTTGCTAAAAAACTAACTGAGGTGGGGTGGTGGACTTCCTTCGTGCTTTAATCAGCCTCAACATCCTTTTATGCCCAAGTCTCTGGAATTACCCTGTTGAAAGAAAAACCAAAGAGCATAAGCTGAGATCACGTCAAATTCTATTAACTATCATATCACCTTAACTCATGCATAATCCTCGTTATTAAATCTGAAATAATTATAAAATCATTTACAAACCTTGAGATCATAAAACACCTAAATTATCATTAAATTGATAACATGGGCTTCGTTTGAATTCGACATTTGTTATCTTATCGGGATCCATAAATTAGCTTTGTCATGATTAGCGAGTTTTGATGTTTCACAGCAATGCGCGACATGCGATAATGCGATATTGCGATGGCTTTCCTTTTGAATGACGGAATGCGATATCATCATATGTCATATTACAAATTGTGATATCGGTATCCGTTGCATAACATACTTCTAAACTTCGCACATCAGAGTTTTGATATATCGTATATCAGTGTTTTCTCTTTCAGTGATTTACACTTCAGCGATTTATTTCCCGCTTCTTGTACTTTTAGTCCTTTATGGGTTCCTTAGAGAACTTTCTATGATTTTCTTATGTTTTTAATGAAAAAAATATTTAATCTAATAGACTCAAATTCTAAGTTTTATTTCTAAAATGACTTTAATCCTAATAATTATTTAAAAAGGTCCCCATTATTCTTTGTATACTACAACAATTGCCAATACACTGGATGAATCTAGAATCTCTGATAAATATTAATAATTAAAATATAATATTTTAGGAAATTATAAGTGATTGAAATATGTCTTTAATATAGGTAAATTTCAATCAAAATAGCTTGGTTTTACTTGAAAAAAATTTCTTACTTTTGCAAATGAAATTTTTCTCTAAATGAACCAAATTGTAGTAAGTTGAGAAGATAAGTAGGAATTCAGTCAAAGTTTAGCTTGTTTGATGAACTTATTAGTCACTAGTAGAGCCCCTACTGCCAGCAGGCATTCATAGCCTCGACATGGTTACTATTTAACCAAAATGATTCAGTATCCCATTCATAATATAATAGACATTTCCAAAGGTAATGTAATTATTTTTTCATTTTTTGTTTCGTCACTTTAAAATCATTATCCTGGTTTGGTGGCCAGAAGTGATAATGTCATTCACTGGTTATTAGTAAATTTGAACAAGCTGACTCGTGATGAGATCCCTTGTCTCAAATTTTTAGGCCTAGAGCCATTATCCTGGTTTTGTAGCCAGTTTGATAATGTCAAGTTTACTAGTTTCCTATGAACATGATGAGTCGACTCACAATGAGATCTCTCAAGTTTAAAGTTTTTTATATTTTTGAATTACACTTTGAAAAATATCTAATACGAATGAATTGGGAGGTTATTATTTTTCTCCTTGTGAGATTTTTGATGACCATTTAAGTAAAAGATGCTAAAACTTTAACAAAATCCTATACTTTGTAAAAATAGCTTTTCGAACTTGATTCATGTCAAAATAATCTTTCAATTTACATGGGTTAGAAAATTCTTCTTTCTAATTTGGCTATTTTGAATCAGAATTTTCCAAATAAATAGAGATTTCAATTAAATGATTGATTTCCTAGTTTTATATCTTTGAATATTAAAACTTTTGTGTTCAAGAAAATAATGAAGTGTTTCACGTTTTGTGTAAAATTAAAAAAACCTGTTTTATTATAAATCAAAGTATCTACATATTTATACAAAAAGAACTGCTTGTTATTTCAAGAGAAGTATTTTTTGAGGATAAGTCCATTAAAAGGAAGAGTTTCCTTCTTCACTTGTAAATTTTATAAAACAAAAGTTGATGGACCTATTTTTTCTCTTATTTGAAAATGACCAAGCTACAGTTTTTGAAATTTTGTATGTTTTCCTGTGTCCTCATGCAAAGTTATCCCATTTCAAAACCAAATCTCCAATTTCAAACTGTTTAGTTTTAATTATATTTGAATCAAATGAAATTTTAATCAATTGTTGATGATGATTAAGTACCATTTTAGCCTTTTCTCTTTCTTCTTCCATTTTAATTGTTTGGGACAATCTTGATTGTAATGAAGAGAAAGGTTGTTCATTAATGAGTTGTATTAGGGTCATTGATGGGATAGCTACGTTTAAAGGTAAAACTGCTTCCTTCCCATATACCAATCAAAAAGGAGAAGTTCCTATTGAAGATTTTTTATTTATCCTATCTGCCCATACTGCAAAAGTCAAAGCTTTGTGCAAATTCTTTTGGTTTTGGTCAATGGTAAGTTTAATTATTCTTATGAGGTTTTTATTTGTGGACTCTGCCAAACAGTTTCCTTGAGGATAATAATTGGCAGAATATTTCAATTTAAACCCTCTTTTCAAAGAAAATTCAGTTATGGCATTTCCAGAAAAATAAGAGGCATTTTCAAATACTAAAGCATAAGGGACACCAAACCTTGTGATGATAAATTGATCAATGAACTCAATAATATTTTCAGAGTTGGTTGTCCTCAGAGGTATTGCTTCTACCCACTTCGTAAAATAATATGTAGCAGTCAACATATATTTATGATGTTTAGAAGAATGAGGAACGATCTCACCTATTATATCGATTCCCCATTGTTCGAAAGGTGGTTCCTTATTGACTGGTTGAAGTGGCATTGAGTCTTTTCTTTGTCTTCCTACCATATTTTGACAAGTTTTACAATTTCTAACATAGCTATGTGCATCATTGAATAATGTTGGCCAATAATAACCTACCGATAAAATTTTATGGGCTTTGGTATCTCCACCAAAGTGTCCGCCTCATGGCCCATCATGAAGTTCCTGAAGCACATTAAGTATTTCAGTTTTCACTAGACATCTGAGTAAAATAGAATCATAATTTTTTTTGAATAACACATCATTGACTAATTGATATTGATTAGCCTTCAATCTTAATGCTCATTTTCTTTTAGAATCCAAATTAATTGGAGCATAACCATTCTTTAGATAAAAGATTAAATCATCATACTAGGATTGATGATTAATATTGATTACCTCGGTGAACTATTCAACTGTAGAAGCTACCTCATCAAGTGATGTATCATTCATTCATGTAATCAATCTGTAAACTCCCTGTCCTCTGACAATTTTAGCAGGTTTAATTTCTAAGTTGTATTATTGCATGGTCGTTACCAAATTGGCTCTTTTTTCCCCTAGTTCCTTCTGTATAAGTACTTGTCTGACTGATGAGAAGGGAACAATTACTTTGACATGAAATTTCAGAAGAAAAGGGAGAAAATATTTGATTTCTTTATAAACTGCAAATGCTTGCTTTTCGACTCTTGCATAGTTCAATTCAGCTCCTTGAAAGTTAGAACTAAAAACGGCAATTGGAGTTTCAATCTTTTTATCATCTGGCTAAGTTAATACTGCGGCATATGATGGACCAAAAATGAAATTATACAAAATGAAATCATTGCTAAAATTTGGAGTTGAAAGAGAAGGAGCATCGGTGATTTCTTGTTTAATAATTTGAAATGCTTCCTTTTCTTGCTCTCCCCATTTAAACAATGCATCTTTCTTTATCATTTTTTGCAATGGAAGGACAATATGTGAAAAATATGGAATGAATCATTTAATGAAATTTATCTGTCCTAAAAAGGATTGCAACGATTTTTTGTTATGTGGTAGTGGAATTTATGAAATGTTTTAATCCTGTCGGGATCAATACAAATTCCATTTTTTGAGACAATAAAACCAAGAAGTTTACCTTCACTTAAAGAAAAAATTGACTCCTTTGGATTAAGAGAAATCCAAAATCTTCTACATCTTTCAAAGATCTTCTTTAAGTCATGAAAATGATTGTTTCTCTTCTTTGAATATATGGTTATATCATCAAGATAAACGACCGTTGCTTGGATTATCAATTCTTTAAAGGCAATATCCATGGCCCTCTGAAATGTTGCTCCTACATTCATTAATATGAATGGAATATTTTGGTATGCATAGGTTCCCCCCACTTGCTCCAAATGCTGTAGTTTCAAACGATCCTCGCGGATGAACGAGAATTTGGTTGTATCCTTAAAAATCCATCTAAAAAAGACATTAATTTCGAACTACGCGTTACTGTACCCACTCTGTTCCATCGATGGTAAAGGAAAATGATCCTTTTGACATGCTTTGTTCAGTATTTCGAAAGTCAATACAAATTCAAATATCATGATTCTTTTTTTCTCACGTGTACTAGATTAGAAAACCCATTTTGATTGTCTAACGGAAAAAATTATTTTGGCTTTCAAAAGTTTGTTTAACTCATTTTTTTATTTGAGTTTCCAAATTTGGATGTATTTTTCCGAGCTTTTGCTTTGGATGGGTTGAACATAAGGTGCCATAGGAATAATATCTTGAATGATAGATAGTTTGTAGGTTTTAGGATCTTCTTAATTCCATGCAAAAATATCTTTGTATTTTTTCAATAAGGAAATGAATGCATTTATTTCTTTAAAATGAAAGGGTAAGCCCTATAGATTTATATCTTGATGTTCTTTATCAGATCCTAAATTAACTAGTTCAGACTTCAAAGTAGAACTTTGTAGTTTGCAATTGTTGATTTTTTTGAATTTGTCTTTTAAATTGTATAAATCTTCAAGTTTTACCATAGACTTTGGTTAAATATTCTTATCAGCTTGTATCTTGATTTGATTATCATGTTCATATTCATCTAGAATTTTATCATCATATGGTTTTTCAAAAGTAAAAAACTGAAATATATCCACTATCGTCATTGAAAAAATCGCCAACTAGTAACATTATCGTGGCACAAATGGACAAAAAATCAAATTCGATAAAGAATCCGGTAGGACTAAAATCTTCTAGTGGAATTATCTTGGATGCAACATTAGCCAAAATATTTCGCATTGGCATTTTGGTGATCTCAGGAATAGGAGAGATATTGAATGCTAAAAAATGAGATGTGAGGTCTTCGAGCGTAGATTGATAATGTTTCAAGTGAATTGAGATAGCAAGTGAATAGATTGTTTTCATACTTGTCTTGCGACAATTTCTAAATCTTCAAATACCTGAATATATTTTATATCAAGACTTATTGATTTACGAATACCTTGAACTAAAGCTTCATATTCAGCAATATTGTTAGTGCATTCAAACTCAATTCTACAAGCTAGCATAGTTTTTTCACCTTTTAGACTAAAAATCACGCATCTCGCTCCTCCGCACGCATCGTGGATCTCGATCCCATCAAAGAAAAAATTTTCCAAAAGCAAGAGAATGGATTATTGTTTCTTCTTCGAAATTTAAGCATCGGGTCAAATCATTTTTGGGAAAATTTTTTATGTTTGCAGGAGTCACGTGATCGATCAAGAAAGGTGAACTTTTAGCATTAAAATTCCCCAAGAATGAATTCTGTAGAATAATTACCCAAAATATTATTGTTAAATTCTATGGGTTCATTTTCTTCTCCAAGATCTCTAATTGACTATTTCATATGATTTTCACGATCAACTCTAATTTGGTTGGGTTTTCCATTGTATGGAAACCACATGTGAGACCAGTCTGTTTCTAAATATCCATGTAACTTCTCAGACCAGACTATGCTAAGAACTAAACCATAGAATTTAGGGATGTCAACAATCATTATATCGATAATCTGAGCGACTTTTGGATTTAATGACAATCGAATATAGTTACCGAATTGATTTCTCCTAAGACCTTAACCTTTGTTCTATCCAATTGAACTATGTTAACTAATGATTTCTGGGGTGTGATATTCAACTTCTCGAAAATTGAATATGGCATTATATTAGATGATTCTCTATAATCAATCAAACAATTATGAACATTTCTATTGTATATTTCATAAGTTAAGAGGAAAGGAGGGATGTGAGAATTGGATCTATCACTAATCAAAATAGAATCTGAAACATTAACTTTGTTTGAATTGTCAATTGGAGGTTTCCCTATCCCATTGCAGCTTTAGCAGCTTTAGCAATAACCGACTGAAGGAAGAGGAGAGATGTAATCACTGCATTCAAATATTTCAATAAGATATTATGTTGTTGCTTTAATTTGCTAACTTCATGAAGAGAAATATTATCTTTAATCTTCTTCATATCCTCGACAATGTTGTATTAAATAGTGTCAGATACTACCAAAGTTTTAGATTGAGGATTGGGTGTAGCTTTAATTGGTTTGGATTCAGTAATAACTCTTTGCTAAGATGGTTTGACTAGTGATTTTTTATTAACTGGTTTTGTCTTTAGCAATATAAGTCGGGACCTTCTCCGTTCGTATTGATTGATTTGGTTCTTGCCGGAAGCCTTACTTCTAGTGCTAATAGGAATCGCTTCGAGTCTATCTCTTCATCAGAGGAATGTAAGAAAAAGTCCCATAATCCATGTAATTAAACTACTTCTTCATCCTGAGATTCGTCAGCAAAAGCTGTAGTTTCTTCTTCTTCTTCAGATTCAAAATTAGAAATGATATTGGGAGGCTGTGATACATACGACTGGTTTTTTCTAAAAGATCTAAAGGGTTTTTTAGTATAAGTCTCAACAACATGTTTTTTGATTTCAACCATTTCATTGGACATGGTCTTCAGTACCTTTTGCAATCCTTCAAGATCGAAAGGACCTTTGGGAGTTTTCTTCTTTTGCTCATATTTAAATGTTACTTTTTTAGATTTTTTATCTTCTATCTCGGTCTTCTTTTCTAAAGATACAATTATTCTCTCAACAGAAAAGGCTTCTTTCATATTTTCTACAAGGGTACGCTTATTGGCTCTATCTACAAAAATTGCTATATTGGAAGGAAGAGAAGATATGTACCACTCTATTTGTACATCTAATCCTAGTCGAGAGGCAGCTGGAATTTTATTCAATAACTTGTTAAATCTAGAGTTGAAATCTTTGATATTTGCATTTGAATTTACTTTTAAATTAGAAATATCATTTATTACTGAGGAAATTGTCCTATCATCACCATATTTAGAAGGAAATAAGTCTTGAAAAGTATTACAATCTCCTATTGAACTGGAAGGGAAGGAAAAATATTAGGATCCTACAGATACTTGAAAAGTATATGGAAACAATCTTACTACAACATCTTCATGTTGCATGCCGTGGAGACTCATAGCCAACATAAAATTATTGAGATGTTCTTCAGCAGGAAGGCCATCGTCGTGGATTATATTTTGGTAAAATAAAATTTTTACGGAAGAGCCCGAGGAGAGGATGTAAATTTTCATTTTGAGACAGATCTCATAGATTAACCCATGAAGTGAGGTTTTCCATTGTTTGAGTTGTTGCTCGTGAAGATGAGCTAGTGGGATCCGACAGCGATGCATATGGATGGAGAAGAACTCACTACTAGACTAGTACTACTTCTACACAGCAGACCGATTGTTTGTGTGGCTCTGGGTTGTTGAAAAGAAATGGCCGTATTAGAGTGAGATGGAGTGAAGTAAATGGAAATGAAGATGATGTGATCTCACCGACACTCGATTGAGATGTTGATGCGACTGACTTTCTTACGATGGGATAAAATAGGAAACTCGAAAGGAGTTATCCCAAGGGATTTTTCTCTTTGTGATTAGGTAAATACAATTGCCAAAGTACTTTCTGAAACTTAGATGTAATACTTTCTTCGAGAAACTTCACGGATCGGTTGTCTTATCTAGAGATATATATATTTGTTACTAATATTTCAATCAAATAATGAACTTCTTGTGGAGATTCGGAATGTGTCTCCGAAGAGAGTTCTATGAGGTAATGCTTCAGAGATGTAAGAAACGGTTACTATAGCTTCTTTAGGCTTATGACTAGGAGATAGTGAATCGAGATCTAGAAGTTGTAGAAAATTTGGAGGGAGTTTGACTCTTATGTTGGCTTTTCAATTGAGATTCAGATTTATATTCCATACATAGTCAGATGCCCTCCTTCTAGCGCCAAAAATGTTGAAGGTTGGAGAGTGACTTCCTCAACATTAGGGATTCCACCCGAACGGGAGGTTAAAGAAACTCCTTTCAACTCCTTTTCCGTTGAAATGGCATATCTGAATGGGGATATAGGGACCACCTGTATAAGAAATGAGTTTATAAAACAATGGAATAAAATCAACACAAATGGGGTGATCTATTCTAATGATAACATAAATAAAACTAGTTCTAACTGCCTTCCTAGGATGGAATGATTTATATGATTACGGAGGTAAGATTTCACTTAAAGCATGAAACAATATAGATCATTTGCATACTAAATGGAATGTAGCTACATTAAAGAAACTAAAATCTATGTAATTGATTTAAAGTTGATGAAAGCATTAATCACATAGAAGCTTTTCAAAGCACTTGTCCAACAAGCATATCATTCAATATGTTTTATTTCGATAGTAATATGAATATACATCGCATTTCAATGTTGCTTATCGGAAAGAGATAAATAGATAGAAACAAATTCTTCAGTTAAAATCTAGGAAACTTAAAACGCATCGTATATACCTGAGACATAGTACATGTTGCATCATATCCTAGTCTCGCAAAAGATAGCTTTCCAGGCTCGTACTTCCACTAGATGGTTTCTGCAGTCTAATAGTG
Source organism: Pinus albicaulis (assembly GCA_034641835.2). Classification (NCBI taxonomy): domain Eukaryota; kingdom Viridiplantae; phylum Streptophyta; class Pinopsida; order Pinales; family Pinaceae; genus Pinus; species Pinus albicaulis. Next base: position 44,333 of record JAXQQM020080691.1, read on the forward strand.
TAAGTTCCAAAAACCTCCTTCTCAAAAATCTAGACCCCTTTCTAAATGCATGAAAGGGGTTTAAATACTAATTAATATTAGAAAAATAGAAGACTTGTGAAAGAAGTCTTCTTAATCTAATATGAACTATAAACTAAAATCTAGGAAATTAAAATGCAGAAGTTATAACAGTCTTAAGACTGTTTCTCGGATCCACTCTCTAATTGTTCCTTGAGCTGGTGGGATTTGATCATATATTCAAGCTGGGGGGGATGCATTGAATGCATTCTCATCTAGCCCATGAATATTCCATCATTGAGTGCTAGAAAAATTTTAACTGTTGTGTTGGAAAGACACCTCACCTCTCCCAATTGACTATGAGGCTTGATCAACAAATACCAGTAAACTTCCATATTTACCTTTGTCAAGTTTTCTATGTCAAGAGCTTTCATGCTTGATGTTTCTTACCAATATTGTTTCAAAAGGATGACTTCTGAAATAGTGTATTTTGGAATTTCCTGGATAATATTGGATTGTAGAAGAGAATATTTTATATACTCAGAGATTTTAAATGACATATTTTTAGCTCTGATAATAGCTAATTGCGCACTTTTCATTTCCATGTCCTAGTCTCCAAATATTATATCTTTTATTGATTCTACAAGGCGAGGAAGAACATTCGCTCTCCCTTGCACTATGCCTCATCGACCCATATACTTTCGACTTACTTTATCAATCGAGTTTCTTCATAATAAATCCCTCTAAATCATATGTTGGAGTGAATAAAGCGATCACTCCTTTTAATCTTCTCTTGAATCTATTTGTACTTCGGATAGAAAAGTGTATACATATTGGTTTACCAACAATGTTTCCATTTTTTGTTTCTTCTTTCTTTACCTCATTAAGGATTACGGGATTCTCCGAGCTTTTGAATGTTCTCACTGCGCGCAATTAATGGACTATTATTAAATCCTTTTCTTTAATTTCATTTTTGAGTTTCGAGTTTGGAACCTTCAAACTCTGGTTACTTAGAATAATTAATACTTGATTGCAAATCTCGCTCTATTCTTTGCTTTTCATTAAAGAAACATTGCTCCATTTAGTGGGCATTTTGCGATATTTCTCCATGATTAATGACTCAATATCTCATCGCCTGTATGACTAGTTGTGCCTCGCATAAGCACTTACAAAACAGGCGAGATAATCGAGACAATTTATTTTCACGGAGTCGGCTAAGAGTTCCTTTCCGGACTCAGCTTTGCATGGTGATGTGTGTGTCCATAGGCATTTTTTAAAGAATCTTCATCACTCTTTCATTTCTTCTTTGACTCCGGATACAACAAATTTGTGCTTTGGACCGTGCAAATACATCAAAATGAGGCATTTCCTCAATCTTCGTAATTATTTTTGCTGTTGGAAAAGCGAGGTATAATCTCCTTGTCTTGGGCCAATGCTTCTACTTGTCTCTCCTTTCGTACCATTGATACTTTATGGTGTCTCTATTTCGTCTGAAGAGAAATTTCTGCAAACCTCTACGAGCTGAATGAGGTTTCTTGAATTTCTCTTTAATAGTGCGAATAATTTAGATTAGGAGTATTAACTTGTGGAACACTTCATTCACCTACATGAATTTCCATTCTTAGAGAATCTTCAGTAGGAAGAGATTCTATCAAAATAGCATTATGATCAAAGAAGAGCATTAGTATCGAGATAATTATTTTTCAAAACTTTCCCGAGCCTTGATTAAATTTCTCTTCTTGTGGGACATCCACGATTTATGGTTCTACGCCACTCGTACTAGTACCTCGAACCCGGAGGAATCAGAATTTGAATTCGTTTTGCTTCTGGCACTTGAACTTCAACTCGGAGGAATTGGAATTTGTTCTTGCACGTGGCTCCGCTGGAACATGTAGTCTCCGGACGAGAATTCCTCTCGTTCACGATATTGTTTGAATTGTATCAATTATCTTTGGAATGAGGAGTCGATGGTCTCTATTTGCGTAACCCTTGAGAATTCTGGAATTGATTCAAACACATCGTCGAAATTTATCTGCTACGCCCGCAAATTCGCAAAGCTTTAACTAGACTCGTTTATTTCTGCTGGGCATCACCATATGAATCCATAACTTCTATTGCAGAATTGGGAAATTGAAGGGTTTTAATCGATCAATTTCAAGATCAGAAAGCATGCTTGAATTTTTTCGAAAAGTATATGACCCACATGTGATAGGAAAACTTAGCCAAATTGTATTTTTGGCCTCTTTCGTAAATTTAGTCGACCCATTACCGATAAAGGTCCGATTAAACAATCTCCTTGGCCATTCAATTTATCTATTACATATAATAGTAGGACATGAGGGCAAGAATGACACGAAAACTCGCATTTATGTATTTGAGAAAATTCCTGACCAAACCATCTTCTCTATATACCTCGAGACTTTCGCGACTTGGCTTCATGGGTGACTCTAAAGATTTTCTCCTTTAAAAAATTACTTGAAAAATTGGGAGCATTATAGAATTACATATTCTAAACATATGAGAGTGGTGTCTGATTCCCACGGGAATTCTAGCTCCGTACAAAGATGTTTTAACTTTTCTAGTCCATTTCCATCCTGATGGCGGGAAATTAGATGAAAGAAAACAACATCTAAGATAAACGAACTCATATAAAAAGGGAGTGATCTGTATTAGATGGAAGATTATGATTTTCTCTATATAAAGTGATAAGCATCCTAATAAAATTATCAAACGGGACATTAGCCCAATCGAGAATATAGCCGCGAAAGAGTTTCTTCTATTAGGGGTGTCCAATCTTTCGTTGAACTTGGTTGTATTTTAAGACCCAAAAAGATGACACATCATTGCGAGAAATTTGAGAGAAAGTGAGTTTTAAGAAGAACTCATTACAGTACATACCCTTACTCGTCGTGTCTCTATGTCGATTCAGGATCACTTTCTCCAATCCTTAATCACATTTTCTTTCGAGGTGTGTCTATTCTCTACGCATTAAATTCTTAGTCAAAAAAGTTGTCGAATATTTTCTAGGGCTTGGGAAATTTATACATTTCCTTCAAATATGTAGGCCTAAGAGAACCAATGATTGTTCTTCTTTTGGTAACAAACTATCTATCTCAAACGTCCACCTAATCTAACACCCATCTTGCTAAGTCAGTGTATGGCGACGATTTAGGACGTGCATAAAAGAGTTGAAGCTATGTCGGACCAAGGAGTTTGAATCCGAGGATGCAAAAATCATCGGCTACGTTCTTTTACATGCTCCAAAATTAATTGTGCATTCTCCTTCTCAAACAACTTATGTACTCCTTCCTAGCTTCGAGGAACCACTTTACGGGTTGCATGTTGTGGTACGCAGACTAGAGGAGTCATCCTCAGTGATCTTCTCTTCTTGCTAAAAATACCAGTCGAGGTGGGGTGGTGGAAATTCCTTCGTGCCTTTATTCACTTTCGATACATCCTTTGTCATGCCCAGGAGTCTCCGGAATTACCTTGTTGAAGGAAAAACCAAAGAGCATAAGCTAAGATCACGTCAAATGCTATTAACTTGTCGTATCATCTTAACTCATGCATGCACATAAAAATCCCTCTCGATATTAAATATGAAATAATTATAAAAATCATTTACAAACCTCGAGATCATAAAACACCTTAGTTATAATTAAATTTATAGCATGGGCTTCGTGTGAATTTGAAAGTTTGTTATCTTGATCTGGATTCGTACGTCGTCTTTTTCGTGCTAGCAAGTTTTTGATATTTCGCAACAGTGCACGACATGCAACAATGCACACATTGTGATGGCTTCCCCGTTGAATGATGGAATGAAATATCGGCATATTTTTTGAGATTCAAGAAGAATATTCAGACGACACATCCCTAGTGCATTGGGAGAAGTCTAGGGCGGGGCCTACGAGTGCTATTTTTGGGTGCATGTCTATTTTTATTATCCCTTAATTTAGATGGACATTAAAGCATGTAATCTATTCTCAATGTGGACTTGAAATGAGTTAACTACAAAGTGATAAATTCAGATTAGCTAGTGGATTTCAAGTTAGAGATTGGTTGGTGAGGACATGCGGAGTAATTCTAGTTGTAACAGAGTTTGGAAGTGCCATTGGTGCATGAGTTGGTGAAAGTTTGTAAATCAGTTTAACTCAGCTTAAGTGAGTTAAACTCAGTTGTGCTAGTCATAACTTAAGATACAGTAGTGAGAGATCTAGTGAATTAAATATTAATTAATTCACAATCGGTGATCTCACATGCAACTAAGGATTTACTATTATTAGTTGCATGCATGTCGGATCAATGGAGACCCGAGTTGAGTTCTGGGTGAAAAGGGAAGTTGACTATCAGTTTGTGACATTATCTGCTTGCACACATGTAGGAACACACACATTGGATGAGCCCATGATACTTGCGTAGTCAAGCGGAGCAATAAGTGCATCAATTTAGGGATTTCTTTCCATCGGGGGATTGCACAAGCAAGGCAAAGGCTATCTAGAGGCGATGAATTGTGCTAAGTGATTTGCCAATTTTTGCATATGACGATGTGTGAGACAATTAGTTGATGTACTGGAGGGCTCTTGTGAGATTAGAGTTTTGTATGTAATTGTTTCATGATCCATGATATAATATACAATAGAATATAGTGGGGTTTTTTAGCTATAAGCTTTCCCCGAGAAATTACTTTGTGTTGTGTGTGATTGATCTTTCTTCATGCTTATGTAATTGGCGATTTTGTTTTTAATTTCGTAACATATTTGTAGAAGTGATTCAGTATTTAACTTTAGAATATTTTTATGATAAGGTGAATCCAACATATACATGCATATTGTATAATTTCTACATGGTATCGAGCATAGGAAATTGCGAAGTGAAGCAGAGAGGAGTTTGTGGTTGGAAAGAATTCGAATTTGCAGAAAAGACTTTCTCGGTGCTACGACTGATTCAAGATCGAAATGGCTTTCAATGACTTGAGGTTAGAGTATGCAATCAAGGTCGATCCAACTACATTTGCTTGGAAGGACGAGATGGAGGTGGTACTCGAAGATAATGGCTTGAAGGAATTCATTGAAAAAAATGTTCCTAAGCCGTATGCTCGCAGATGATGCCAATATTGATGCATGGAAAAATAAAGTGGCAAAGGCGAGGAGGATCCTATTGGAGGGAGTATGAGACCACAATGTCTCAAGCCTCCATGGGAAATCCACACCATATGCTATGTGGAAAGGCTTTGACGGATCTATTCCAAAGCGATAGCGACCATAGGAAATTGGCACTCAAAGATAAACTCGGGAAGATCAAGATGGAAAAGGGTGACACCATTCCAAAGTATCTCACAATTTTTTTTCCAATGTCGAGATGAGCTGGGGAGTGTGGGAATAACAGTCGTCGATGATGATTTGGTGAGCTTGGCTCTCCTAGGACTTCCTAAGAGTTGGCACGATTATGAAGACACCGTCGACCGAAAGGAAAACATTTCCCGGATTGGGAATGACTGTGGTTGGATCCGGTGTAGGAGGAGTTCAGGTGGAACACTGAAAGATGGCTCTTCATCAAAGCATGATGATGAAGAGGATTTTTTCTTAGGCTACCAAGGCGAAGAAGAGGAAGGGGGAAGAAATTCCATTCTAAATTCGAGTCTAAAGGAAAGAAGAAGGACATGTCTAGGGTGAAGTGTTTTCATTGTCACGAACATGTGCATTTTTCTACTAAATGTCCACAAAAGAAGAAGAAAAAGAAGGTTGACTGGATCTGCGACTCGGTGAGGCCCTTGCCTCACAATTTGAGCTTGAATTCTCCTTGATTACATGCACGGTGTCTAGTGCATTGGGATCATATGTGGTATTTGGATAGTGGCACTTCCTTTCACATGAGTGGAGATAAGGAAATTTTTCAGTGACTTGGAGGAGAAAGATCTCCCGAGATGCATATTGAGATGGGTGACGACGGATGATGCAGATTGTTACCGGGATTTGTACCATTACATTTCATAGGGAGTTAGGTAAACCATTTAAATTAAAATATGTGATGCATGTACGAGGTTTGAAGAAAAAATTGGTCTCAGTCGCAATGTTGGAGGACAGAGGCTATGGCATTGTTTTTAGTGATGGAAAAGCTTTCTCGAGACATAAAAAAATAGGTCAAGCTAAGAGGACAGGGATTCGAGTTAAGAATATCTAAAAGCTAGAGGTAGATGGTTGCGCTGCCATGATGGGAAAGGAGGATAAAGTGGTGACCTGGGATGATGAAGAATTATGGCACGAGGCGATTGGGTCGTCTTCATCATGGAGCCTTGAAAGTCATGCAACAAATATCTACTAGACTTCCAATGGGAACACTTTCTTAGTTAGATCGGTGCAAGGGTTGCACCATGGGGAAGTATGTAAAGTCCACCTTTCATGAGAAGGAAAACCGTGCTTAGGGGATCCTTGAGAGAGTTCACACGGACGCGTGTGGGCCATTCTCGGTTGCTTCAATAACAAAACATAAGTACTATGTAATATTTGTTGACGACGCTTTCCCATAAATGCTAGATCTTCTTCATGCTAAAAGAAAGATCAAACATTCTCTAAGTTTTTGTGAGTTTAAGGAAGTGGTGGAGAAAGAGTCTGGGAAGCAAGTGAAGGCTCTTAGGAGCAATAATGGTGGAGAATACATATCTAACGAATTCAAGAACTTCACAACAAAGAAGGAATTCGAAGATAACTCATACACCTCACAACCCAAAACAAAATGGGGTCACGAGAGAGGAAGAACAAAACGATCATAGGTACAGCACGAGCGACGTTACATGATGAGGTCTTACCAATACATTTGTGGGTCAAAGCATGTAACACTTTGCGGTTTATGTGCAAAATCGTTGTCCTCATAGAGTACTTTGCATGAGTACACTCGAATAATATTTCACTGGTAAGAAACAAGATGCTTCACACTTTAAGATTTTTGGCTCATCTATTTATGTGCATGTGACCAAGGATGCTAAGAAGAAACTGAAGCCGACTCCCGAAGTTCGGATTTTTGTGGGGTACATAGAAATACGCCATAATTATCATGTTTAATTTCCAAACAGAAGAATGATTATTGTGCGACGAGATATAAAATTTTATGAGGGGAAAGACATGCGGTTGTCGCTTGAGAGGGAGCTAGACTTGCATGCGGAGGAGGAACTATTGGTTCCCAAAGATGGGTCTCAAGATGTGGATTAGCCACATGAGGAGGTTCATGGAGTGGAAGAAGCCATCCATTAGAAAAGGCAAAAAGCGCACCATGAAACCTGGATAGGCTAAGACTTGATGCTGCGAGAATGTAGGGAGCCCCTACTTCACAGTCGCATGATAGAGACAAGTCTCCCTAGCCGATTTACTTGATACATGGCTCTTATGAGCAAATGTATTTTTAACCGAAACCATCTTCCTTTTAGGAAGAAGTGCGACAACCTACTTGGGTTGATGCAATGGTGGAGGAGTATGACTCCATTGTCAAAAATAGTACATGGGAAATTGTCCCAAGACTAGTTGACAACCGGTGGTAGGTTCGAAATGGATCTACAAGGTAAATAAAGTTGTTGATGGGATTTTTGGAGAAATACACGGCCATATTTGTGGCTCGAGGTTTGCTCACGGATCGAGGGGAGAGATTATGATGAGACTTTTGTGCCTGTCGCGAGGTACTCTTCCATAAGATCCCATCCTTGCACTCTCAGTGCATATGGGTAGCGCATTCAATAGATGGATGTCAAAGCTGCGTTTCTCAATGGGAATCATTAAGGAAGACATTTACATAGAGGCATCCCGAATGTTAGTATGAATCTTTCGATACGTAAAATATCACTTTTAGCTATGCATAACAAATAAAGTCCCTAACATCGATATGGCTATAAAATATCTTTAAGTTCTTTGCACAAATTCGAGATCTAAGTACAAAATACATTAAGCCGCGATAAAACATACATGGCTCCATGCATACACATGGACAAGACAAGAATAATGTATTTAAAAGAATTTTTATATTATATTAAAGAATGGGGCACCTAAGAGGAAAACAAAGAAAGGTGTTTTTCCTGGGCTTCTCCTCTGCGGGATGGGTTCTTGAAAGTCCTCGGTGTTTCGGATCTAACATTTCTCTCTCTTATGGGCGTAGAAAAAGAAAACATAGAACTTCAGTGGGAGTTCACGAAAGAAAATGGAAAATGGTGACCAAGAGTAGATCCGCAGTGATCTAATGCGATGAAGGTGACTAATGAATGGGGAAAACTATTTATAACAAAATATTGGGGCGGTCTAGAATTGACGCACAAATAAAATTTTATTAATCGAATTCTAGAAGCACCCTTCAGAATATTTTATTATATTTATTGGAGGGAAAAAGGATTCTTGACTTGGGTCAATTCCTTTATTTATAAATAATAAATAAATAAATGATTTTTTTATCATTTTAGGGAAATGATGGGAATGTAATTAAACAAATAATGGTTTATTTAATTATTTATGGATGATTTAGTCAAATTTAACTAAGAATATTATTTAAATAATGATTTAAATAACTTATTCTTCGAGAAATAATTAAGTAAACAAGGATTTATTTAATTAATTTCCTTGATTTGGAGTTAAAGTAACGGCTAGGAAATATAAACAAATAAGTTATTTTATATGGTGAAAGCAATTTTACTAGTAGGTAAAATTGATGATCTAACTTGGTCGTGCTCGGGTTCATCTAATAATAATAGGATAGATGACCAAAGTATGGTGTGTTGTATTGCAACTGCATCTGCAGTGTTAGGAGCAAAAGTACGTAGTGACCAAAGTATGTTGCTGTAAGAACTCCAATCACTAGACATCAAAAAGGGCGTGGAGAGAGAGAAGTGTAATGTTGTCTGATGTGCTAAAGGACTAGACCCTGAGGAGACGAGACTTACAGGTGCAACAAGTCTCTAGTTTATGAAGTGGTACCTGTGCTAAAGGCGGTGGGGGAGGCATACCTATACCCGCTGAGACAAAGTACAAAGAAGAAGGCGCCCGGAAAACCACAGAACGCAATAATGAAGCATGTGCTAGCCTAAACATGAGCCAGATAAAGAACATGATGAATCCCATATATATGCGATGCCTGGAATAACCATCAGGACTTATACAATAATATGGTAGTACATGAGATACAAATACACCCAAATGCCCCCTACAAATAGGGAAGGGTTAACAGAATCTGATACATACATGTGAATCGAAAAGGCGCTACAAGCGGCTGAGGCTGGTATCATCAAATGAGAGGAGATGCATCATGGGCGGAAATGAAGAATTCATCCGGGTATGTGGGGGGCTACCTGCAGGGCCACCCCCTCATGAGGGTTGAGACATCTCACACATGCCCGAGAATCACCAATAGCTACTGCTGCGTCACTGGACCATCAAGTGTATATATCACGATCATGCTAGGAAGAGCTCGAACCAATGGTACACTGCCCCCTAGTCCTGGCTTCTGGAGTAAATGAGCTGATGTCGACAGAAGTAGGTCCACCATAGGTGAGGCAATAAGGGAACCCCAACTAAGGCACGAGGGAAAATAGTAGAGCGACGAACAAGTAGACACTGATGGTAATGATGGAATGAGAGGAACGGAGGAGCGGTTAGACGATTTCCCTTGTTAGAGCATAAAGTGTATGAATGGCTTGGCAGCGACTAACACAATATCATGATGGATAATGGACAAGGGTACTAATGGACATAATGTGTGACATAAGAGAGGGACCAAGCAGGAAAGGATGGAGGACTATGGCGGGGTACAAAAGGACTCGGGATAGACTCCATGAATGTGATGGTGACTCGACTCGGATGCTCTAAGCAAGGGCGACTTGATGGTGCTGCCTCATAGTACGGGTCCAAAGGGGGACCATAAAAGCATGAGTACAATAGGGTGACTCATGACGAAAATCAACACGAACGAAGATGAGTAAGGAGGCAAAGTGGTGCCCCAAGTACAAGTGTCGTAAGTGAAGAAATTCGATTTTGAGAAGAGGTGAATAGACCCTTCATGGATAAAATGGGTCCTGGTGAAGTATAAAAACATAAAAAACTGACACATACCCATTTGAGTGCTCGGTGAGAGCTTTCCAACGGTGTGGACAGTGTGTCAAACGGGGCTACGGTTTGGTCACAGCGGGTGAAAGAAAAAATAGGGGTTTTATTCTAATAGGGCGTTTTCCCTCCAAAATCATTAATTTTCTTGTGTAGCTGTGGTGAATGTGGAGAGGAGAGAAGGCCCTAAATCTTTCAGCGATCGTAGTAGACAAACCGACTGTTGGAATTGTGATCCATCAGTTGCAGGTAAGAGGCCTAATCCCAAGCTTTGTTTTTGATGGATTCAAATTGTAGATTAGGGCTTTAATTCTCGGTAACTGCCCCTACTTCATCATTACAGTCGGGTCGCACTTTTCGGGGCAAAAGCTGCGACCTGGGACGCAGGTTTTGGCCTGAAAAGTGCGACCTGGCCCAGGTTTTTCCCAAAAAGTGTGACCTGTTAGATGTGGGGGGTTTCAGTGTTGTTATGGGCTAAGATGTTGTTTTGGTGGAAGTTAATGCAGTTTTTCTGATCTGGAGGCTGACAAAAATGATGTTTTTGTGTAGATATGGCAGATATATGGATCAAGTGGAGAGAGAGAGAGACTTAGGTACATTACGGACGGAGATCCAGGCGGATCAGGGTGTCCGTCATGCATTGGCTAGGTATGGGGTGCTGAAATTTTTGGAGAACCCTTTGATGAGGGCTGGAGAGCCCTTGTTGGACCGTATTATCAATTACTGGGATCCAGATCATGAGGCGTTTGTAGTGCAGGGGCACAGGATCAAGCTGACGGTCCAGGATTTGTATTTCTTGACTGGTCTCCCACCATTAGGGATGGTGAGAAATACACAGCCAGTGTTACCACGTGGGCGTAACATTATGGAGTTTGTTGAGCAACATTGTCGACCAGGTGTTCGAGTCAAAGGGACTCGAATATCCATTGGTCATCTAGAGAGGTTGGAGACTTGGGCAGTGGCCGCAGCAGTGTTGCTGGTCTTGGGTAGCCAGGTGTTCCATCACATCACTGGAGGGCAGATGATGATCATGGAGAGTGTGCTGAGTGGGACCTACTATGGGTGGGCCCAGATGATGTTGGTGTCGGTGAAACGACAGCTGTCGCTATGCAAGCGGAAAGTGAATCATGATTGTGCCTATGGGACGATGTTGTGCTCTTTATTCTTTGAGAAGATCCTGACCTTATGACCTCATGTACAGTTGCCTGATGGAGGTCCGAGAGAGCCCCGGATGCGTCGCTGGGGACAACTACTGTGTAGAGGAGGGGGAGGGGCGGTCGGACAGATGTTCCGACCAGAGTTATTTTCGCATTGGGATCAGATGCCATTATACATAGACGACTATCCCTATAGTGGGATGAGTTATTGGGGAGATCTGGACTTGCTGCTTCCACCTGGTCGAGTGTGGGGGCCCGATGGTAAGTGACAAGCAACTAATCTGTTATGGTTATTTTAGAGTTTTGTGACTAGTATACATGATGCTAATTGTGATGTTTTGTGGAATGCAGATATAGCTCCGGTAAAACCAGTCGGATATATGGGATGACTTGCAATGATAGGAGCTACAGGTGCAAGTGGATCAAGGACGGCGCAGAGCGAGGATATGGCTGCTCTGGTGGAGGACATTCGTCGTAGATGTAAGGGGCTGCTGACCGGTGTATCAGAGCGTGGTTGGCAGGATTTAGACGATCGGTACATAGAGTTATGTATTGGGCTACCCTCGGAGTGGCGAGGTATCATGCGACGCATGGCAATGGCCGGTCAGGCTGTGTGTGATCCATTGGCTCGGGATCCTCCAGAGAGTGATTAGATGTAGGGCCGGTGGTGCCCCCAGTGTCTATGTAGGGGTGAGTGGTGCCCCCCATTTTTGTAGTTTTGTTATTGTAACATGCTATGGGCATGTGGTATGTTTCAAAGTAGATGGACTCTAAAAACACATGTTATATAATATATATGATGGATATGCATTTGATTGATGGTGTTAAATGTTATTATGTTGTGTGTGATAGATGCCAGTCTAGAACATGATTTGCGATTTGATCTACGTAGTTATTTTGATCTCTAGGTATATGGTTAAATGTAATGAATCTAAATTCACGTATCAAAAGTTTCACTCGTAAATATTGTCTAAACAGGATAGGGTTATGCACACGATAGACACCATTAAGTTGTAAGACAATAAGCAGGGAATCTAAATGAAAATGCAGATGGAGGATGTGATGAGAGAGGGCATCGGCTAAGAGACCACGAACTGCATCATATTCGGCCTGATTATTGGTGGTCGTACCAATGCAGACCCCATTTTCAAGAACCAGGGTATGCAAGGGGGTAAATATGGCCCATGCGGCTAAAGCGAGATGGCGGGAATAACGACTTGCCCCATCGGCATAGCCCAGATAATGTGTGGATGAGAGGGCCGATGGAAGAGTGTCATAAGACAAGAAAGGGGAGGGAGAAGAAGGATGGCAGTGTGAGTAGAGGATAGACATCCATTGACTGCTATGAGAGGGAGCAGTCTGGGTAGGAAGTCGAGGACTCATAGATCGACGAGAAGGAGATGAATGAGAACTATGGGATGAAGAGCGGGCACTTAATCTGTGAAGGACATCGAAGATACGGATGGTATGATCGTGATTAGGAGAGGGAATGGAAGGGTCAAGGAGACCATACGATGCTGCAAATGTACCTAAATCATTAGTATGGGAAGAGATGCGCAGATACGGGTCGTCACGGGGAATGACAGAAGAATAGGTAAAAAGATGGTAAAAATATGAAGAATCCGTGTCTGGAGGAGAATCAAGCAGAATGGGTGGAGTGGGTTCAGAAGGAATGTACTCCAGGGAGCGCACGGATGATGATATGTATAGAAGAGGAGCAGCAGGTTCCGAAATTTCAACATCAGGGGGAGGAATTTCAATGGTAGTAGGGGGATCCTCAAGTAGACTGGACGCATATTGAGCAAGGATGGGAGAGGCGGAATGATTTTTTTCAACCTCGTACTTGCGGATGACCTCTAAAGAGGCTCGGTAATGCGTAAGGTGAGGAAAATGGTGAGAATAATGGCCATGGCCACCACATAGAGCATAGGGTTTGTTGGTGCGAAGAGTCTTTAGGTTCTTGGCTATGGATGAGGAAGAAACAGAGGTTTCAGGGATCATAGATTCAGGGAATGCGACTTTAACCATGGGTTGGATACGGGGCAACTCAGGACAAGTATGGGTGGGATGACCGATACCATCACACAAGGCACAAGGCTTGGCAGGTGGGGGCGGGGTAGGGTCAGGTGCGGTGGCCTTGTCATTGGATATCCCCTTGCGAGTTTTTCGTTTCTTGCCTGTAGTTGTTGCAGCATTAAGAGGTTTGGAGGGGCTAGGGGCACTGTGGTGGTGGAAGGAGCGAAGGGAATCGGTTGCACTGGTGTCACGGCTATGTATGGTTTGGGGTGGCCTGGTGGGGTCTCGGTTGGAGGAGTAAGATACCATACTGGAATTCCCAAGGTTAAATTAGGTAGGGAAAGGGTGGCCATGATGGGGACCGAATAGACGCCGGGGGGAGGGCCAAGGAACAGTATTTGGCCGGTGGGGTAATTACCAGGGGGGACGGCTCCCATATGGTGGAGACTTGAGGGAACTGACTCAGGGGGGTTGGGAGGTGCCGAAGTGTGATGGGAAGGGTCAGGTGAAGAAGGTTCGGTTGACTGAAGTGAAGGGCTAGGATCAAGAGGCGGTGGGCGAGATTGAGGTTGCTGACAAGCTGTAGCATGCTGTGGAAGACCAGCCTGAGACGATTGCATCATTCAAACATTCGCTAAGCTAGGGTCAGAGACAAGAGGAGGGGGAGGACTAGGAAAAGTTCCAAGCAAAGAGGAGTCTTTGTAGACGCCAAGGGAAACACTGGTCAAGGAATCAACAGTTGGTTTATTGGTGATAGTAGAGATGGTGGACTTAGGGGAGGTCTGAGATTTGGGTTCATGGTAGGTCAATTGGTCAATGGTGACAATCTTGCCATTACGAGGGAAGAACATCTTGCGGTGGACTGCAGATGGGACGACAGACATGGCATAGGTGTAACTACGCCCCAGAAGAATATTGTAGTCAAGAGGGGCGTCGATAACTTCCACGTCGACACAAACAGTCTTGCCCACAAACGTGATAGGACAGTTACGGAATAGACCAATGGGCTAGGAGGCATGACCATCCCATGCATGAAGGGTGATTGTGGAAGGGGCCAGCTCAGGGGATCCGAGTTGTTTCCAAACCGAAGTGGACATTACGCAGGTAGATGCCCCCTCATCAATAATACACCGAGCAGCATTAGCATTTCGGATTTTGACTGGGATTTGGAAAGCAACCGAAGCAGGGAGAGGGGGATGGTCTGACTGACGGGCGTCGAAAAAAATCAATTGGTCATCAGCAGGATCTACAGTGCCCATGGGAGATAGTAGGGCCCTCTTTTGAGAAGGACACGACTGGAGGAGTTCCAATGTTGAAATGGTAGCAGGAGATTGTGCCAGATCATATACTATGTTGTATGAATGGGCAGCCCGACCAAAGGCAACATTTCGGCATAATGGTCCCTTAGGAATCTTTGGATGAACCTCAGCTTTAGGCGGAGGGATTTGCAAGGGACCATTGGGTGTCGATAGAGGCTCTGTAGGACCTGAAGATGGAGACTCGGAGACAGACGGAACGGGAGGTGTGGAGTATTGACGGGACTGAGTTGGAAGGTTGAGGTCGACGGGGAGAGGTGAGTCAGAGGCCATCATGAGAATCTGGTAATCAAAGGAACCAGAAGGGGAAGGTTGAGTGGTTACCGGGGCATGAGGTGGTTGAGTGGCCACGAATCCTTGTTGAGGGAAAGGATCGGTAAACACAGCGGGTTGAGAAGTAGCTGGGGTGGGAGGGATAGTAGGGGAAGAGTGCTGTCCCCATACGGTGGCCTGAGAATCCCACATCTGCCGCATTTGTGGTAATAAGGGACAATCGTGAGTGTAATGACCATAAACACTGCAGCATGAACAGGGCTTATTGGTGCGAAGTGGCCTGTTCAACTTGGGCTGAGAACTCTGTGTCCGGTTAGCAGTGTGAGGATCAATATTAGAAGGATTGGGTCCATGATTACCAGGGGCAGATTGATTTCCTTTCCTCTTTCTTTGAGAAGGAAGAGAATTGGTCGCGTCCTACTACGCAAATACGTGCCCTGGAGGGGGTAGTAAATGCTGCGGCGGCAGTTGAGAAGGCAAGGGGGTGAGAGGTCCAAATGCTAGGGGAGCTGGGATACTAGGCTGTGGGTAAGGATAAGGGTTGGGATGGGTAGCAGTGAGGTAAGCAGGAGTAGGGGAAAAAGGGGGAGGTATGCCGTATCCTGGATACATACTACCTGGAGGGGTAAAGGTGCTAGAGGTGCTGGCCCCTCCTGGAGGGAAACCATAGCCCATAGTAGGTGGGGCGGAGGTATGGGAAAGAGATCCAACGATACCGTCGGCAGAGTGAGATGCCCTTGGGGCGTTAGTTCCACCGGGCTTGGGGAGGTCAGGAAGGACGGTATAAACATAACCAGATTGCACATAAATAAGGTCATATTTCAAGGCTATTTGGAGGGCGGCTTCTTCGGTTTGAGGGAAATGGGAGGCGACATCTTTGCCAATGGGAGGTAAGAGAGAGAAAAGGAACCAGTCCATATAAACCCGATCTTCAAAGGGAGGAGCTCAACATAAGCTTCGTCTTCGCCGCCATTCCTGGACATGACCGGAAAGGCGGGTTGAAGAGGATTGACAGAAGGAGGTTAAAATCTCGGTACCAGTGTCGTATCGGAGAGGGAGCTGGAAATAAGATAAAAAGGCTTGGGCAATGGTCGCAAAAGTGGTATGGGAGGAGGTGGCCTATTCAACATACCATTTAGAAGCTTCGCCTGTAAGCGTGCGTTGGAACAATCTAAGACGAATGGAGTCGTCGGTAATGGAATTGGAGGAACACCACATATGGAAGGATCGAATATGGTTGGAGGGATCTTCACTAGCAAGGCCTTCGAACTTGGGAATGTCGAAGGGGAGCTTGGTTGGCATAGCGGGCCAACTAACATCGTGGCGGATAGGATCATTGATTAGCTGATTGAAGTCGGGGAGACTAAGGTTGGCCATATAAGGATCTTTTAAATGAAATAACTTAATTCATTTTTAAGGATTATCAACATAATTGCTATAGTTTTGTGCATGCGAACAACTTATTTCTTTTCAAGAAATATCAACGTAATTTTTCTATTTTTTGTTGCATGAAATTATTATTTTCAATAATATTAATACACAAATTATCTATATATGTACATAACCAACACTTATGATCCGATAGAAAAATCAAATGGAAGCACTCTATTTTACTTTGTTTTTCCTTATTTAGTCATCAACATTGGATGCAGATTTTGAACATTTCAAAACGATTTGTTTAAAACCAAAAGAGGTTTTTGTTGGGAACGGGCTCACTAAAAAAAAACTCTTATTGTTTACATAGGTGTCACAGTTTGAGAATATTCGAATGAAACTTTGCAGCCCATTTTTCGAGATTTAAATATTAAATAATTTAATGTTTTGGTCATCAACTTTGGACACGGTCTCCAAACATATGGAAATGATTTTTTGAAAGCCAGAGGAGGTTTTTATTTGGAACAAATTCATTAAAAGAAACCTCTCTCAGTTTTTACACATGTACTACGATTTGGAATATTCGAATGAATCTTTGTAGCCCATTTTCTAAATTTCAATTTGAAATAATTTCCTATTTTTGCCATGAATTTTGGACACAATTTTCAAGACATGGAAAACAAATTTTCCAAATATGAAAGAGGCTTTTTTTTCTAGAATGGGCTCATTTACAAAAACCACTTTCAGTTCATACACATATATCATGGATTCGGTGATACGAAGACATATGTGGACCTTATTTTCTAATAACTCATGCAATTCACATAATTATTTAGCCATGAAAAACTTTTAAGAATTCAAAGCACATGAAATATTCTAATAATTCAATGACCAAGAAATGTATTCCTCTATGCACGAAATTCCATAGAGGTTTTCTCAAGAAATAATCTTGATTCTTTATCATATGAACTTTTCCAAGAAAATAAATTCAATTCTTATTTTATCACGCCCCATATGTAAACAAAATAATTTTCCAAGAACATAGTTACTTATATTTTGATGCATGCTTGGAATCCCTTCTTCCTTTCTCTTGACTCCATTTTTCATGTATTATGTCCTTATTTCTCCTATTTTTCCCATTGGCTTACAATAAATAGAATTAAGAAAATGGATTATCTTTTCTAAATCTTAAAATCATACCATAAATCACCCATAAATCTGGTTTTTCCTAAATTGCAAAATCACTTCAGAATTCTCTCATGTTTTTCTTTTCAAGGTATATCTTCTTTTGCCTTACGAGCAAAATATCACTTATCCATAGTTTTTACAAAACTATTATTCATTATTTATAAAACTCATAAAATATACCAACTTGGAAATATAATTTATTTATATAGAAGAATATAATTTTTTCTAAAGAAAAGAATTAAGAATTAATTCTTTTAATATTATTAGAATTAATAATTACAAGAATATTCTTGGTGTAATATCGATATAATAATTAATAATATTTAATTATTTAACAACCCTCATTTTACGATAGTTTTTATGGTGGCTTACGTCAGGGATATTACAACTGATCGAGTCTTTTACCCAATCTTCTATTATTTGTCTTTACTGAGGGTGTGTATTGGACTGATAATATTTAACGATATTTTTAATACTGTCCTAAGTTTTTCTGCGACTCTTTCCTCTACCTGGCTTGGAATGAGACTTCTCTCTTCCTTTCACACTGTTTTTTCTATGGCCACGACCTCCTTTGGCCCTTCGCTGTTGGAGAGCATTCCATCGAGCCATAAAAAGAAACCGATAATTAAAAAAGTGAGAAATGCAAAGATAGGTTGAAATTAATAACTCCCCCCTTAGTAGGTGCTTCCCTATAGTAGACCACAAAACATCTAGGCAAATATGAAGGGGGTGCCACTGAACAATATGAAGGTGCGTTCATGTGGAAGTTAGAAAGACAATTTCAATTGAGACAATAACATTAGAACAAACCCCATGAAAAATGTCTTTTTGCTTCTTCATATGTCTCTTCAAATTTACATCCACATAATTCCCATGTAAACCAACCCCGTAGTTACCACACAAACTAGGAATCTAGCTAAAGACTAAATAAATGAAGCATATGCGTAAACCCTCAAGACCCATCCAAGAATGGTCATACCAAAAGAGTTGTAGATTATCTGAGTTGCGTTGAAAACCCCAATCCACGATAGGCTCAGTGGTGAACTTAACGAACTAGAAATGCATAGGGACATAATTAATCACATAAATAAGACAAGTAAGGTGGTTTTTGGGTCCAAGCCTCAAGGTTCCAAACAAACCATCGACATATCCAACCTATACACATCCTACAAACATAAACATTATAGTTCAAATCCAGGCTCTCAAACTTAGAGATACCAGCCAAAGACCAAGAAGACCCCAGAAAATTACAATGAGAGTATGATATAAGGGTTTGAATATATAAACATACCCACAAGAATTACTTCCATGGAGGAATTCTAAAGCCCTTATTGCATGGAGCACGACCTTCCAGTCATGGTAGTCTAGCCAGGAAGACTTGACTTCCCCGATCGACTACCTGTGAAAATTAACATACACCATGCGGAGAAGCTAGTTAACAAGATTGAATGCTTACCCAAATGTGAGTGCTTGAGGATATTCTTATTATTTGCCCCTTTATGCATCAGAGAGAGTGAATGTGGGAATCTACGTGTTAGCACCAACCCTTCCCGATATTGAAGACCATATCAGAGGCACATATCATGTCGCTGTCGGCTTGTCTCTCCTCACCCCCATCGAGGGTATTTTGAAATTATTTTTATTTTAATTTAAGGTTATTTTTATTTTTATTTTATTTTATCCAAATCAAAATGTTCACATGACATTCCATTACGACATCTCTACCATACTACGCAGGAGAGTGAATATTTTTATTTATTTTTATTTTTGTTATAAAAATAAATATTAGAGATTTAATTTCCACTAAATTATTTTTATTAATTTTAAATATTAAACTTAACTTATATTAAAGATTAAATATTACATAATTAATGGTTACACTATTCCATCTTAAATCTCGTGGAGAGGAATCAAATTAAAGTGAAAATATATTTGATCCCTCTCAACACTTGGTAGATCTGAAATTAAGATGGATTTAGGCTCGTCTTCATTAATAATTATAAATATAACTATTAATTTTATATTTTATATTTTATTTTATTTTAATCTCATTAAAAGTATAGTCGAGAGGAATTAAATCTTTGGAGATACAAATCTCTTTTAAAGTGAAAAGAGATTTGATCCCTCTTGGCACTTGGTGTGTGTATATATATATATATATATATATAATATACACGCCGAGTCATTTTTTTTTATTGATAATTATAATTATAAATTATTTTATCCCAGTTAAAATGTTTACAAGATAGTGGTTACAAAATCTCTACCGTATTACGTTAGAGAACGCCTCTCAATACAATTTTTTTATTTATTTGATATTAAAAAATTAAATATGGAAATGATATATTTTAATTATATATATTACTTTTCACATATTTATTAATATATAAAAGTTTAAAAAAAATCTATACGTGATAAAAATATAAAAGAAATTTATTTATTTATTTTTAATTAAAAATTTAAAACTTAAAGCCTTGGAAAGCTAAAATTTTTATTTTTATTGGGACCAATTTCTTCAACAAAATGAAAATTGTGTTTTTCTCCAACTTTAATGTTTTTATTAGACTATATCAATGTTTGCGACTTACTCATATTGAGATGGATAAAAAGATGGAGTTGCTCATATACTTTATTAAAATGAGTCGATTGAATTGACATAAGTAGAGGGAAATACATGTATTGCCTTGACATAAATAAAGTATATGGGTAAGAAATTTGGAGGAAATTTATGAAAATTGGATTTTTATGGGACTCAAATATTTTTATTAGACTTTATCAATTCTTGTGAGGAATCCATATTAACTTAACTTTATTGAAATGAATGTATTTGACTTGACATAAGAGGAGGAGAAAAAATATATTACCTTGACATAAGTGGGGCATATGGACAGAAAAAAATTTGAGGATGATATTAATACTTTTATTTAGCAATATCAATATTTTTATTTTCTCTAATAAAAACAAGAAATAAGTATATTGATTTGACAAAAATCAAGCTTAAAGATAAGAAATTTGAGGTTGATATATATATATATATATATATTTTGTGACCCTGAGGAACCCAATGACTATTTGAGGATGATATCAATCCTTGTTATTTAGCCATATTGACTTAACTATATTGGGATGGATAAAGAGAGAGAGTTGCTCATATTAATTTGACTTTATAAAAATGAGTGTATTAAATTCACATAAGTGACAAGAAATAAGTATATTGATTTGACTTAAATCAAGCTTAAAGATAAGAAATTTGAGGATGATATCAATACTTGTTATTTAGCCATATTGACTTGACTATATTGGGATGGAGAAAGGGAGAGAGTTGCTTATATTAATTTGAATTTATTAAAATTAGTATATTAAATTGAGATAAGTCACAAGAAATAAGTATATCTATTTGACACAAATAAAAATTAAAGATAAGAAATTTGAGGATGATATATATATATATATATATATATATATATATATATATATATATATATATATATATATATATTCTTGTGACCTTGAGGAACCTAGCAACTATTTGAGGATGATACCAATACTTGTTATTTAGCCATATTGACTTGACTATATTGGGATGGAGAAAGGGAGAGAATTGCTCATATTAATTTGAATTTATTAAATCGAGTGTATTAAATTGACATAAGTCACAAGAAATAAGTATATTGATTTGACACAAATAACACTTGATGATAAGAAATTTGAGGATGATATATATATATATATATATATATATATATATATATTCTTATTCTTGTGACCTTGAGGAACCCAACAACTATTTGAGAATGATACCAATACTTGTTATTTAGCCATATTCACTTGACTATACTGGGATGGAGAAAGGGAGAGATTTTCTCATATTAATTTGACTTTATAAAAATGAGTGTATTAAATTGACATAAGTGAAAGGAAATAAGTATATTGATTTGATAGAAATAAAGCTTAAAGATAAGAAATTTGAGGATGATATCAATACTTGTTATTTAACCATATTGACTTGACAATATTGAGATGGTGAAAGGGAGGGAGTTGCTCATATTAATTTGAATCTATTAAAATGAGTGTACTAAATTGACATTTAAGTGACAAGAAATAAGTATATTAATTTGACATAAATAAAGCTTACAGATAAGAAATTTGAGGATGATATCAATACTTGTTATTTAGCCATATTGACTTGACTATATTGGGATGGAGAAAGGGAGAGAGTTGCTTATATTAATTTGAGTTTATTAAAATGAGTGTATTAAATTGACATAAGTGGCAAGAAATAAGTATATTGATTTGACATAAATAAAGCTTAAAGATAAGAAATTTGAGGATGATAATTTTTTTTTGTGTGACCATGAGGAACCCAATGACTATTTGAAGATGATATCAATACTTGTTATTTAGCCATATTGACTTGACTATATTGGGATGAAGAAAGGGAGAGAGTTGTTCATATTAATTTTACTTTATAAAAATGAGTGTATTAAATTGACATAAGTGACAAGAAATAAATATATTTATTTGGCATAAATAAAGCTTAAAGATAAGAAATTTGAGGATGGCATCAATACTTGTTATTTAGCCATATTGACTTGACTATATTGGGATGGAGAAAGGGAGAGAGTTTCTCATATTAATTTGAATTTATTAAATAGAGTGTATTAAATTGACATAAGTGACCAAAAATATGTATATTGATTTGACATAAATAAAGCTTAAAGATAAGAAATTTGAGGATGATAAAAAAAAAATTTGTGACCCTCAAGAACTCAACAACTATTTGAGGACGATATCAATACTTATTATTTAGCCACACTAACTATATTGGGACCGATAAAGGGAGAGACTTGCTCAAATTAATTTGAATTTATTAAAATGAGTGTATTAAATTGATATAAGTGATAAAAAATAAGTATATTGATTTGACATAAATAAAACTTAAAGATAAGAAATTTGAGGATGATATATATTTTTTTTGTGATCTTAAGGAACCCAACAATGTGCTTGACACATAGTTTGGGTTGCAATAGGGGGGATTTGAACGATTTCACATATATCATATTATCAATCTCACCGCCCCTTGAACTTGAAGATGATTTTTTCAATAAAAAGAAAAAAAGAAAAAAATTGAAACCTTAATATTTTTATTAATCTTTATCAATATTTATTAGAGACACATATTGATTTGTTTTTATTGAAATGAATATATTTATTATAAGAAAATAAATATATATAAATATTTTATTGTTTATTTTTGTTATAAAAATAAATATTAGAGATTTCATTTCCACTAAATTTTAATCATTATTTTTTAATATTAAACTTTGTTAATTTATATTGAAGATGAAATATTACACATTTATTGATTACACAATTTTATTTATTTGATATTGAAAAATATAAATATAAAAACTTTGTATTTTAATTATATATTTAATTAATATATTTTTTAGAAAATAAAAAATAAAATTATTATTTAATTTTAAATGTATATTTACTTCTTAAAATTTTATTGTTTTTTAATAAAAAATTGAAAAGGGAAAATTGGAGATTGTATTTCAAGTAAAAATTAAATTTCTATTCAAACTCATGCAAAAACCTTGGATTTGTAAGGTAGAAGTTTAAATTTCTATGAAACTTAATACAAAACATGTTATGAAAGTTAATACAAAACATGTTACGGAGCAAATTTAAATTAAAAATATATATATTTTATTCAATTATAAAAATAAATAAATATTAAATATTTTATTTTTATTGTATTACTATTTATTATTGATTAAGTATTAATTTAATTAAATTATGTTAAAAATTAAAAATTATATTTTTTTACATTATAAAATTAGAGGTGTAATGTAATTTAGAGATAAATATTTTTTTTATTAGAATTTTGCTATATATATATATATATATATATATATATATATATATATATATATATATATATATATATATAAGATTTTATTCTTATGCTCAAAAAGCTTGGAGAGAAGCCTCTCAAGCTCAGTGTAATTTTGACATCTTAAAAGGCTAGGAAGGTTAGTATTGCAACAAAGATTATGAAATTGAGCTCTAATGCAGTTGTAAATATGGCAGATGCTTTCCATCCATGGTGTTTTAGAAACTGTCCGACGACATGTTTCACTATGGAGCTCATGAGAGTTCGTTCTAATCTTGGCTATATTAATTATTAATTTTCTTCTTTGAGCTAGTTAAAACAGAGAGATACTTTTGATCTTCTAGGGTGGGGTTGATGACCTCCTTATAATATCTTAATTTTCTTTTAGCTGCTAGATCTTTCTCACACCACATTTTTTTCTTTGAACTTAGAAGTAACAATTTTTTTAATGTTATTAATGTTTTACAATGCACGATCTCCCAATGGTTTAACCAGGCCCAGTATATCAAATTGATATAAATTAAAATTAATAAATTTTAGAAAAATTAATTAAGATAAAATATTTTCATATTTTAATATTTGTAAAAAAAAATATTTATTTTTATTTTAAAAAAAACTGATTTTCTATTTGGAAGTTTAACTTGAGTCAAAATTAATGCAAAACATGCCTCAGATGAATACCTAATCTTAAAATAATATAAAATAAATATAACTAATATTTATTGTTTAATTAAATAATTTTTTGTTTATAAGTTTAGTAGGTCTACATCTTCAACATGTCCAATATATCACCCCAATTTTTTTGTTTGTAAGTTTAGTAGGTTTACATCTTCAACATGTCCAATATATCACCCCAATAAGAGTGGAGAATTGAACCAATGACATAACATTGAGGAGTCTCTTAACAAAGTACTGGATCACCATCTATCCAAGACCGTGTGAACTTAATTAAATAAAATTTAAATTATTTAAAAAATATAATTGTTGTAATTTAAAAATAATATTTTTTAATTAAATGATATATAATATTTCAAATAAAACAAGGAATTTGACTTATATGATCTATAAAATGTATATAAAATCTTAAGGTGATAATCATATATGATCTATAAAATGTATATAAAATATGTTCATATCTAATTATCACTCAAAATTTATATATATCTAATAAAAATTTTAATAATATATTTTTAAATTTTATAAATAAGATCTTTATGAAATTATAATTTTTCAATTAAAAAATATACTATTCTGGAATCAAAATAATTCATAATTTAACACACTTTAATAATAGTAAATAATACTTGTTTGGCATCTACCACATTATTCTGCGTCTAACCTAACCACGGTAACAGCTACAGCAGAGCGCACAGCATCATGGCTACCCCAGAGCCTGATCCGGGGCCGCCATCTCCTCATGAAAATGCAGCAAATGCAACTAACTAGCATCAGGATGAAGAATCTGTAGTTTTTGATTCTCTAGTCAAATCTTTGGGAACTCAGCGAACTAGACCAGAAGCCACAAAATTTGTTATAAAGCTGGAATCCATACCAGAAATATCTTTGCCACCAGCAGTACCAAGGAAAGCTACGATCTCACTTGCAGAAAAGGGACTTGTGGGCCAATTCACTGGATTGTGGCCCTCGCCTAAAGCAGTGCAAAAATGGGTGGAAAGAAATTGGATCCAATTTACACAAGGGAAAATAGCCATTAGATTATGTGGAAGGGGGTATTACACATTTCATTTCGAGACCAAAAATGATCGAGATCTCATATTCTGAAGCGGGCCTTACTTCATGGACACAAGAGGCTTGTATCTAAATCGATGGACCCCAGATTTTGATCCAGAACTGGATGTCCCCAATGCAGTACCAGTATGGGTCAGATTGCCACATCTACCTCTTCACTGCTGGAGCGATGAATCGGTATGTGTAATAGGAAATGGAGTGGGTAAATACATTGACAGAAGTGAGCCAAAAGACAACATGCAGGCATGCGCAAGAATCTGTGTAGAGGTGGATCTAGGAAAGGGCCTCCTGGAAGCTGTCAAGATCAAGGTAGAAAACTGGATCCATATTTAGCAGCTGGACTACGAGCAAATCCCCTTCAAGTGCAAGGTATGTCACGAATACGGTCATTTCGCCAATAGATGTATTAATAGAGAATAACCTGAAAAAATTGCAAAAGAAACATCATATCCAAAATGGGAACAAGTAAAAAAGAAAAAGACCACTAGAAAAACCTCCAAACGACCACAACAACCTCCACTTCCTAGATCTCCCTCCCCGACTCAGTCAGCATCCCTTTTGGGGACAAACCCTTTTGACATCCTTTCATCCACCCTAATACCTTCAGAACCGATCTCTTCCTCAACTCCCAAACCATCTCTCCTTTCTTCCCCCACCATCACCCCCCTGTCTCTCCTCACCAAGCGAACAATCCCTTGCCCCAAAACCTGGATCAAATCTTGACCAGGAACCAAACCAAAGAAATTCCCCAAAACACGAAGAATACAAAAAAATTCGAAAGGAAATCAAATAAAGAACTCAGGGATGAAGAAGCAGCCAAAGACATCTCTTTGGGAACACAACAGGGGATGGATAACTTCCTAGAAAAAGGAACAAAAAATAAAGAAAAAGTGCAGCAAGCACACAAAGGAAAAGGTCCTGCAACCACCCATAATAGTAAATAATGATAGTTGTCTCTTGGAATTGTAGAGGGCTGGGTCACGCCTCCAAAAAAAAATTCTTGAAAGACCTGATCAAAAGTGAAAAGCCTGACATACTCTTAATCCAAGAGACAAATATTAGCAGCCAAGAAATGGAAATGGTAGTGGAAACATCAAGGATTTATGAAGGACAACAACTTCGGCCAATGGAGCTTCACGAGGTATAAGCACTATATGGAAGAAAGGGAAATGGAAACTGCAACAATAGACAAAAAATGAGCACTGGATTAATACAAAGCTAGAGAATACAGAAACAAGTGAGATAGCTAGCATATACAATATATACTCTCCTAATCACTATAGGGACAAATAAAACTGTTGGCAAACATTAAAAGAAAGCATTGGAAATGACAATGAAGACAACCTCATAGCAGGAGGAGATCTAAATCTAATACTAAAAGCAGAAGAAAAAAGAGGAGGGAATTTCCTGCTGGATCCAAGCAGAGAAACACTAGAAGAAATAATGGATCAAAGCAATCTTATAGACATTCCACCCAAGAACGGGAAATACACTTGGGACAACAGGAGAATAGGCAAGGAAAATATAAAGGAAAGGCTAGATAGGATCCTCATTCGAGATAATATGATAATTAACTACACCAGAGCAACTACTAGAATTATACCATCAACAGCATCGGATCATAAACCGATAATTATGGAGCTTGGCATGGCTGAAAACTATGGACCACTACCTTTTAGATATAATCAGTTATGGGGAAGCAATGAAGAAGCACAGAAATAAGTGGAAACTATCTAGAAAACAAACATCAGTGGCTCCCCCACTTACATATGGGAAACAAAAATAAAAGCAACAAAAGTACGAACTGGGAAAAAAACTGATATAAAGAGCCATACAAAGAGAAAGAAGAGCTAAAACAAATTCAAGAGGAACTGGAAAACAGTAATAGTACCATAGAGAAGCAAGCAAGAGAAAAAGAAGTGCAATGGAAAATATACAGGAACAACAGACAGGAAGAAGAAACCTGGAGGCTAAAGTCTAGACAAATATGGATGCAAGAAGGAGATAAAAACACCTCCTTTTTTCACAACTCATCAAAAGTAAGAATGATAAAAAAAAACATTGAAAAACTCACAGGAGGGGAGGGATAAGAGGTAACAGGACAAGAAGAAATAAAAAATGAAGTCTTCAACCATTTCAAAAAATTACTCACAGCTCCAGATAATCAGGAAAATTCTGAAGAGTTTCTGAGATACATTCCAAGAATTATCGACAACAAAAGCAACAACCCTCTTATTAGTGAAGTAACGAAAGAAGAAGTAAAAGCAGCTATCTGGGCACTACAACCGGATAAGGCTCCGGGACCGGATGGATTTCCCATAGCTTTCTACAGGACCTTTTGGCACATTATCAAAAGGGATCTAATGAAAATGATAAGATATGTCATGACAAAAAGGAAGATAGGAGGGTATACAAATTCAACCTTTCTAGCCTTAATCCCTAAAGACCCCCGACCAACTACTCTTAATTTCTTCCGGCATATATCTCTTTGTAATAACTCTTACAAGATCATATCTAAAATTATAGCAGGAAGATTGAAGCCCCTCCTCCCTACCCTAATCACTGAAAATCAAGGAGGATTTGTTCCCAATAGGCAGATTGTGGATAATATTATCTTAGTTAAAGAAGCCATACATACCAGTCTGTCAAATAATGAAAAAGGCTTCATCCTAAAAATGGATATGGCAAATGCTTTTGATAGAGTTAATCTTTCCTTTCTGACAGATGTGCTAAAATCATTTGGGTTCTCTAAGGATTTTGTGGAGATAATACAGACCTGTACTATGGGGCCATGGATAGCACCTCTAATAAATGGTAGACCAAGAAAATTCTTCCAAAGTTCAAGAGGATTAAGACAAAGATGCCCCCTGTCACCTTTTCTTTACATCATTATGGTTGAATCTCTCAGTAGAAATTTGGAACATTGCAGAAGAAACTCTACTCTAACAGGACTATCTATAAGCAGAGGAACCAAGAGAATAAATCACTCATTGTTTGTTGATGACACTCTACTTCTAGGTGGAGCATCCTGCATAGTGGCAAGAAGATTCAAAATAGTCTTAGATAGCCTCATGGAGGTTTTCGGAGGTATGATTAACAATGGAAAAAGCTGTCTATATAGCTGGAACACCCCTATCAGAACTCTGCAGAAAATGTCGCAAATTTTGAACATACCCTTCCAAAGCAGTTGGGACTATTTTCAATACTTGGGGCTACCTATTAGCAAGAAAAATATGAAGAAAAAAATATGGAATAAATTTGCAGAAAAATGAAAGTGAATATCAAGGCATGGGGAATGCTTTGGTTGAACCAAGCCGGCAGAATCACGTTGAAAAAATCCATACTGGCATCTCTGCCTTTATATCAATTTGCTCTCATTACGACTCCTGCAAGTATACACAAACAATTAGAATTAATTCTCAGAAACTTCTTATGGCAAGGAGGGAAAAGGGAAAATAAAAATTTCAGCCTGATAAACTGGAAGCAAGTAACTGCAACTTACAAAAATGGGGGTCTCGGCATAAAATAGCCAGGACTAATGAATACAGCTCTTGGAAGCAAAATAACATGGAGATTCATAACAGGAGAAAAGGCATGGTGGAAAGATGCTCTTGAAGAAAAATATCTTAATGGGCCCAAAATTTCGATTCTGGACAAGAACCCCCCAACAAGGCCATGTACCCAGGTATGGAAAGCAATTACAAATGCAACTCAACTTATCAAAGACCATATAACTAAGAGACCAGGAAATGGAGAGCAGACGAACATCTGGGAAGATAGCATAATGGGACACCCTCCGATAGGGAACAATCCAGAAATAAAAGAGTTAAAAGAATGGATGACAAAGGAAGGCCTATACAAACTAAATGATATCTCAAGTTGGGAGACGGATGGAGACTAGGATAATTGGGCCAAACCCAACATGCCATATGACCTGACAGGACAATGGAATCAACTGATAAAGCTACTGACAGGAGCAGCCCCGACAGGAAAAAATAAGAAGGACATCTACATATGGGAACCAACAGGAGGAGAGTACACTGTTAGAACAGGATATCAAAAACTACATGAGATTCAAAATCAACAAGTTTGGCAGTACTGGAGATCAGCATGAAAATTGAATCCCTACCCAAAATCAAAATCTTTATGTGGACCTTGCTTCATAACAAAATTCTAACAGCAGAAAATTTAAAGAAAAGAGGAATAAGTGGGCCGTCACAATGCCCATTATGTAGGAAGAATGAGGAAACAACTCAACATTTACTACTGGAATGCTCTTTTTCAAGAAAATGCTGGGAGACAATGATAATGCCCATAGAAGCAAACATAAACTACAGTCTTCCAATAAACAAGTTGATCAATAGATGGAAAAGCAGCTACCCTTACACCATCAAAAGTAAACAAACAGTGCAAATATTTTGGAATTTCCTTCCATCCTTTCTTTGCTGGCAACTTTGGCTAGCAAGAAACGGAGCAATTTTCAAAGATAAAAATCCTACAGTAAGCACTGTAACTACAAAAGCATGGGGATTAATGGTGGAATTTCTCACTGCAAAAGGGGTTAAGGGAATCAATTTAAGCCAACTACAATATGAAGAATGAATATGGATAAGCTTTGCAGCTAGTAAGATCAAACAGGTACCTCAGATGGGAAATGATAAGAAGCTTCAGAATTGGAAAATAAGGAAAAATGAAGAGGAATTTAAAACCTGGGCAAAGAATCTAAACAAAGTATGTCTATTCTTTGATGGAGCATCAAAAAGAAACCCATGGAAAGCAGGCACATGTGGAATAATCCTACAACAGTAAAAAACACAGCTATCTTATAATTGGGGACTAGGCCAAATGACGAACAATAAAGCAAAGGCCTATGGGCTTTTGCTAGGACTCAAAATACTCAGAAAAAAAAAAATCAAAGAAGCTGTAGTATTTGGGGACTTGACCATCATCATCAAAGCAATGGTAAATAACTCTCTTCCAAAAAACGCAGGGTTAAATCAAATATTAAGCAGAGCCCAAAGAATATCAAAGGACATTGGCAATATAGAGTATTACCACATCTTAAGAAACAATAAGAAATTGGCAGATGAACAAGCAAACAAAGGAGCTCAACAAAATGAAGGACAGGCACAAATTGGTGAAATTAAAATCCAAATTCCTATTCCCTGAATGATACTCTCCACTCATGATGAATAAAAAACAAAATATATTTCATCAAAAATATAGAAACAAAATCAAGATCTTGATGAAATCATTAATCAAGCACTTCGTCAATTTTGCAATGATATCCAATTCATACTGTACCACAGGAATCACTGCAAACAACACCTCCAAATCTCATGAAATCAGGCAACATGCGAGCCCTTAGCCCATGTCTTTTCAACATCGCACTATTAAGCTCAAGCTATCTAATACTTCGAAGTACATTCCTCTCTCAATCCTGAGCGAGAGCTGCTCATCATTTGTGTTTTCTCCTATTCGCATTCGAGCTTTTCTGAAGTGTTATTGGCCCACGAACCTGCATATTCTCAACCTTATCCATACAGCCAGACGCATCTCTGTTTTTCTCCTTAACCTTATCTCTCCCTTGCTTTGCTCTTGCGTGAGTTGGAAGTCATCTGCGCTGGAAACAAAGCTCTTTTCTAAGCTCACAATAACGCAAGTGGTATTTTGGATCTGCCACTCTGTGTTGGAAATAAAGAACTCATCCTTGGCAACATCAATTTATGGTAAAAGCAGCACAAGCAAAGAAGCAAAGCACAAGAAAGCAACACCAATAGAAGAAGAAGTAAATTCGAAGAGCAGCATCAACAGAAACAAGAAACAAATGTACCCTATGGAGAACAGAGTGCACCTTTGCACATTCTGCAAATCCCATCGACTAGTAATAGAGAACCTCAAGAATCAGATCCAAAAATATAAAGAGAAATCTAAAGCAGAAATGGCCCAAATGAAAACATAGTGGAAGACATGTAGTGAGAAAATAAGCAATCTCAGGTACATTTGCAGCCATATGTAGGAATCCATGAACATCATCAAAGAAGTAATGAACAAAAAAATCGAACAAGGATCTACATCAATGGATCAGGGAGGCAAATATCGTGGAAGTGAAAACACAGTCAACAAATAGTTCACCAATCGCCCATGGATCTTAATCCCATCTCCAGCAGAGTATCTATTTTTCAATGAAATTCAAGTGCATTTTGCTTTTATTTCAGTTCGTCAAACAATATAGTTCACATGTAACTGTCTCTAGCTACAAAAGAAGGACAGAAAATAGGAAATCTAACAGCATATCACTAGAATTTCCCCAAGAAAACTCGGCATCAGACTTGGGAAATTTTGTAATGGAGAATACTCCTCCTCCTCTTTTTAGAAATATAATATAACCGACATTGTTAGAAAAAATAATAATAATAATAATAATAATAATAAACAATACTTGCTAAAAATGAATATTGCAGTCTTATAGTATTTTCCTTTTGGTTTGCTCATGTCTAATCACACTAACGAATTTTAACACTACCGAACATCTTTTAAATATAAAGAAATGTTGTATACTGTTTTAAAATTCATATACTAAAAATTTTAATGTTTTCAATTACAGGAAGTTTCCGCGTAAATTATGTCAATCACTGTATATTTATTATAAGTTACACCACTGATAAGAGACTTTTTTTTTTAATTTTTTCTTGTGGTGAAACATCAAAGGGGTATCGCTGTATGGGTGAACTACTAGTACTTACCACACGTCTCTGTCTCAATAAACTCGTCAACGATTTCCATCCGCCTCCCCCAAAAAATCCCTCTGCATCTCCAACACGGCATGGCTTTCTTCTCTATAAATATGTGTGTAGATAGACAGAAGCACACAAGTACTCACAACCCTTAGGAGAAATGGAGCTTTTGTGCATGGGTAATTTGATGGATTTTATACCATCGAAATTTTTCCGTATCGAATCGAATTCGAATTCGAATTTGGTAACTATGGTACTCACACGCTTCTTTTTGTAATTGGGAAGGGAGAAATGGAACTCTTGTGCATTTCTTCTGTGCATCCCTTCCTCAAGTTATCATCGCTTCTGTGCATCATTGCCTCTCTCAAATTATTGCTTCCCTGCCTTATGGCTGCCTCTCTGCCTCCACCAATCTCAATGAGGGACCTAATATAGGCTCCAACCTAGTCTCTCACAAGGCTCAAACCTTTCCAAAACACTTCAAATACGACTCAATCACTAATTAATAAAATGGATCAAGATACTACTTCATTGTGTATTCTAGAATGGCTTCAATGACTAATCCAAAGTATATTCAATGCTTGCTCTAAAACATGCTTCAAATGCAGCTTCAAGAAGTCTTAAGGATCTACTCCAAAATGTTCTCCGTGGTCTACTCCATAAGTATTTAATAATGTTCCAAAAAGGCTTCTTTAAAATTATTTAAAGACTACCAAATAAATAGCTCAAAAATATCTAATGTCAACTCCAAATATGCTCTAGGTAAGTTTCAAAAAGATCTCTAGAAATATACTTCAGGGTCTTATTAGAAAGGGTTCTTTAAGTCTATTCAAAAAGGTTTTTTGAGTTTTCTCAAAACTCTTCTCTAAAACTCTCCAAGTCTACTTCACATAGAATCTTCAACTTTTCTTTAAGGAAGGGTATTAAGGATTCTTTAAAGGCTCCCAAAATTGATCCAATGTAATCCATAACTCGCAAAAACGATACTAGGCCCGAACATACCCGTCACCTTACGACCAAAGCACTGATAGTGAGTCCAAACTTTCTCGCCGCCGATGGTTGATATTATACAAAGCTATGACAGGGCCAAATTACCACGTCGAAAACATGATGTAAGATAGTCTAAGTTGCATGGACCTCTAATTTTTTCCTCTGGGTGTTGTCAAATTACATTCTGTCATCGGGGTTGTGCAAAAATCATAGGCTTGAATTGGCTCTAAGACAAAGTTTGTTCCATAGGTCTGAAATCTCTCTCTTACAGATCTGATTTCTTCCTTTGCCTTAGATATGAGAATCTCTCCACATATGTAGGTCGAAGCATGCTTAAAAAGGTATGTTGAGGTCTGTTATTGAACATGTTTGAGTTCTATACAAAAAGTGGTCGCATGTTTTGTCCACAAGAAGAATAAAATTTTAACAATGAATTGCCCTGCAATTACTTCAAAAAATCTAGCAAAAATAACCTCCAAGAAATCTTGATCAATAATAGAGATAGACTTCAAAATATGTTTCTTCAATTTATTCCTTTGCCTCATGAGGTAATGAACCAGCCTCCTATTTTTCTTCTCTCGTCTAAATTCCTTCTTTCTGTTCTCGCTCAACCAAGTTGGTGGGAGGAATGGAGAGGAAGGAACTATTTATACTAGTTCGCACCATACAAAACTGAACCAAAACGTCGCTGAGGAGGCCGGACTTGGATCTTTGGTGTGTAGGAAAATTATTAGGGAGTGAAATAGGTCTATTTCAATTTTGAAAATTCCATTTACTCGTCAAAAAAAGATTAGGGAGCGTGCAAATACTCGTTGGAGATGGATTAAAGTCCTCTTTTAATATTATGCACTTCTCTTCTTTCAGTTGGACATCTTCGTTGATATCAATAACAAAACTATTTCTCAACAATATCTACGTTTTTATTGACGTGAAACAACTCTCCTTATCACTCGTGCTACCTCCTTGTCTTCACATTCTCTTCTTGACATCAATAGAAAATGGATTCTACCTACTCCGCATCTTCGCTTACTCCTCTACTTTATCTACCACTAAGGATTTGCTCTAGACCCGTGGTTCAAGTATATTTCTGTGCGTCATCTACAACAATATTTTACAATGAGTAGCCTCTCCGATGCACAATATGCACTTTATTTAAGTTGATTACTTTGTCTTTATCGTATCTTTTGGAGGCTCGAACAAACATTGAGCTGGATAGCTTGACTGGCTATTGGCGATGACATTTTCTTAAATGACGAAGTACTTTTCAAATACACTTTACGCCCTCATGGTTTATCAAAATAACTTTTTGTCTACCTTGTCTCGTCCATTGGCCAACACTTCATACATTATCATGTCCAGCTCTACGCATTTGCTGTGTGTGGCCAAATCTATAATGGTTGGTTTCACAGTCTGTTTAATAATCAAAATTTTAGGTCGAGACATCTCTGAAAGTCGCAAAAGGGGCATAATGATACTTTCTTTTCGATGACATGTCAGTAACACACCCCCTCCCAACTCCATTCCAAAAACACTCAGTTAAAAGGAAGTTGTGAAAGCATTACTGTGTTGACCCAAAATCCAAGGTGTCATTATTGAAATGATCTTAATAATTTTTGAGCCGCTAGGGGAATTTTGAGGTCTAAAATGGGCCTCCTCAAGGAAATTGCAAAATAATAGCGGAAATAATAAAATAATATTATATTACATCATCAAATTTTATAGGACACTATTTTTTCGACTTGCATTTTCAACTTATCTCGCTATGTGTTTAGCACACGATGCAAAGAACACTCATTAGATGCGAAATTTCACTCTCTCATCCAGAGTGAGTACCCATGTTGCATACTTCGATGGACACCCACATATTACACACAACGAGAAATACATGAGGAAAAGTGATTTCCATGTATTTACTCATTTTTCGTGTAGCAAGTGTCCATCAGAGCATGTAACATGTGCGTACTGGATGAAGAATTAAATTTTGCATCCAAATCGACTACTCCCATTTCAAATTATGAGGATAGTTTGGGGAAGATAAGTTGATAATACGAGTTTAAAAAGTAGTTTATTTATTTTATGTCATTTTTTAATCTTTTTACGTTTTTACTCCAAAAATGGTGGAATCATCTCCATGGTTAACATCATCATCTCTCAATCCTATCGTTCTTAGAAATTTTATTTTGGTTGTGGCATTTTTCTTAGGAGGCCCATTTTAGACCCTGTCAAATTTCCCTAAATGACATCTTACTTAGATTCTTCTGCTTTGACATCACCGTTATGCTCCGTCTCATTAAGACAAATCCAGTTGATAAGGAAGTTTTACCCTCAATCTGACTCCTCGGATCAAAAGTCAGCATCGACCATTTAAGTCCCACATACAATGTATAGGGTGTCACGTATCAACATCTTTGCCTTGTGGTTTCCATGTGGCTACACCCACTCGACTAATACTCTCTCAACACCACATGGTGATTAATGACTGTATTTCGACCCATTCATGGGTTTGGGTCCCACTACCCGGGCCATGTGTATTTCGACCAAACTCTACTGCTAACCTTTTGGGGAATAAACCTCCGCTGTCAACGCACTTCATCCATCCCTGCGAATAAACTATGGTGCTCCCACTTCATCCATCTAGGAATGAGCACCTATGGTTCTCTCCACTCGATTCCTCCCAAGAAATAACCTCCAATGTTCCCCGCTTCATTTCTCTCGGAACAACCTCCGTGCTCCTACTTCATTCCCTCTTGGCAAATCACCCGGCTATGCTCTTTTGCTTCATTTTCTCCTGAGGACACAATCTCTAGTGCTCCTATTCGTTCCACCCGTAGAAATGACTCTCCGGTGCTCCTATTTCATTCCTCCTCGTGAAATGACCCTCGTACTCCCACTCCATTTCTCCCCGAGAAAGAAAAATTGGAAGGACTCGTTGTAGTCTCTACAAAGCATCATGCGCCGAGGTGCGGTGCACCATCACAGTAGCACATGAAACATCAACGCGAGTCATCGAAAACAAAGTTTGTAGCCTCGAGACTCCACCAGAAGTTCGTGCGCTTAAGCGGAGCAAATGGCGAGTAAACAAGTCACCGGGCAGATATCACCATGCCGCAATCACACAATGCGACAACATGTTGGATCAAAGCTATGGGCATATGGACGGCGCGCGCAGTAATGATCCTAGTAGTTCAGCAAATCGCACACCATGACTTTGCATCAGAGAGGGAACAAAAATTTGTCGTAGATCCGGACAGCAGGCACCGCATGTTCTTCCATGAAGAGGCGCGCCCTGCCATTCTTCGAGAGGGCTCGGATCATCCAGCATACGCACTGAAGACCCTGCGCCCGAAAGAGAAAAGCTCTTGGAGGCGCGATATGCAACCATGGGCTCGAGGAAGCCTTCACTACGTACACAGATGCCACCTTGAAGGAAATTGCAGTACACAAGACAACATTGAGATGGTCATTGAAGGGCCTCACTATGGAAGAAGTCCAGTTCGTAAGGGAGGGAAAGTTGTGACGCAAAGTTTTGGAAATGGTGCTCCTCTAGAAATCTGCTGCCACCGTGCTCCGAGCCAAGCTAAAGGCAGCGGACGCCCGTGCTGACCCGGGACGAGTCACGTGCTTTGTGTTGCTGTTGGGAGTGGGGCCCCGCACACTCTTTTGATGCGTACCTTGCAGTCGTTGGTGCGCGAATGAGTTAGACTTTCGCAGTGTCAAAGTCCCTCATTTTGAGGTAAATGGGTCCAAGGACAATTGTGGGCTCTCAAACCATGGCCTGAGACCACAATATCTATGTGCTAGAATAATATAAATAGACAGACTCTGAGTCTCAAGGAAAGCAGATTCAAGTAGAACTTGATGCACGATCCCGATTGTTTATGACTCGGTAAGAATTGGCAAGTGGTTTTGTCTCAGGTTGGGCAGAAAGGCTTCTAGTGGTTGTGTGCGTCGTGGAGACCTCAGTCCTCGCTGTGTGCGACCCGCCACCGTGTGTGCGGTAAGGGTTATGCGTAAGGTGAAAGCCTGATGTATTGAAATGATCCGAATTAATACGAGGACAAATTTTTGGCACAACTTGTTGTGTTATTGATTTGGAGTTATTTATCTACTATTCTATCTCTCCGGGATTGCACTGATCTACATGTTTCTTATTTATATTTGTGCAAAGACTTCTCGTTATGGTTATTTATGCATGCTGATGGTTGATGAATTCATGAAGTAATTATGCATTTTTTAGATCCGGGATCCGTCTCGTTATATTATATCTTCGCTAAAGCGATCTACGATTCTATCTTATTTATTTGTTAAGTATTGTGCGCATATGTTTATTATTTACAGAAGTCCTCCGCAATCAATCCGCTTAGGTTCACTTCACTATTTTCTCTTCCTCGTGTGCGAAAAACTCGGTCTCCAACACATACTTCTTCTAGTCGAGGCTTTCATCATGCGAGCTGTGTCACCGCCGAAAGGGCCAAAGAGTTTGGTGTTTTTGCTGGTTGCGAAACAAATTTTCGAACCTGCAAGGACTTAAGCCAACAAGTGACCAAGTTAAATTCATTTAAAATAATTACCAATATCCCACCTTATGACATCCGCGTTATTAAATAAATGTGGTTCATGAGAAACAATGTTTTTCGGAAGATGAGATTTTTTTCACACAGACTTATCCATTTCCTTCCATCATATTCTCTATTGTCATCTCTTTTAAATGCTAAAATACATTGATGTTTTCCAAGCACAATTATATTGTTCCTAATGCCTTTCTATCGTAATTTCCAATTTCTTCAACTTTCATAGTCATTAACATCTTTTGTTTATTTTCCTTCCTAAAGGTACCTAATGCATATAATCCCTCCTTTTTCATCTTCCGTAGTTGTTAGAATTTTCTATTCATCTTTCTTCACCTAAAATCTTATCTCTCCCCAC
Organism: Pinus albicaulis; assembly: GCA_034641835.2. Classification (NCBI taxonomy): domain Eukaryota; kingdom Viridiplantae; phylum Streptophyta; class Pinopsida; order Pinales; family Pinaceae; genus Pinus; species Pinus albicaulis. The sequence goes on from JAXQQM020080691.1 coordinate 82,025, forward strand.
TGCTCGCTCGAACCAAGTACTCCTCCTTTCCCCGTGAGTTTTATCAACAAAAATAGTTGTCATCTATAAAACTATTTGTTATGAATATGACCATGGAGAAATAAAATAAAGAAATGAATGTGAAAATAAAGCATAGTGATGACACAATACAAATAAGGCATAAACATATGTGGCTCACCTACTTTGGGCTACATGTCCGTAGAGAAAAACTAGTCCTTCCTTTTGATTTCTTCCATAAAAATGAACGGATACAACCTCGTAGCACATCCATTGCAACATCCTTCACTATTGTTATCACCCGGTATCTTAAAAATTTATGAACAGAGAAGTTTCAAAATGTCCATCAAAATGTTCGTCTTCAAGATAAACAAACTTCACGGGACAAGAGTTTGATTTAAAAAGAGTGTCAAGGAACCCCGCAGCTTTCTTGACTTCTCTTGTCTTCGTGTTCTCTGGAATCAGATCGTGATTTCAAATATCGTGGTGAGTTAGGGTCAGGATTTGACCCGGTACAATGAGTCCTTTCTCTGGCCGCTTTTCCGGATGATTTATATTTTTGGTTTTTATTTTAAATAGAATGAAAGTACAACTTCGACAAACTCTTCAAGAAATTTAAGATTTTGGGTTAAAATTTTCTCAAAGATTTATTGAACTAGAGAAATCGATTGAATGTCTAAAACCAAAGTTCAAAGGCCTACAAACTAGACTAGAGACCGACTAAAGTAGCGTTTATTTACCATGCAATCGTTAAGAGCAAAGCATTTCAAAGGCTACCTTGCCAATCTTCGGTGCTCCGTCCGTAGTTTATAAATATAACAATAGTAACAATAAAATGATTCGCCCCTAGTATGGTCACCACTATGTTATCACCGTACTTTCTTGAAGTTGTAGAGAAAAGGAAAGGAGTCTAAGGTAACCACAAACCAACTTTAGATACAAAATCTAGTCAATCCGTATCCAAAGAGTGGCCTTTGCAAAATTTAGCTTTGTTTTGAAAATATTAGGCTAGTTATAAAGTCTGTGGGTTTTGTTTGCCATGAATTTAGTTGATGTAATTTTTTAGCCGAGATTAAGATCAAGTAGTTTCACTTCATCGTCAATGGAGTCAAAGGATTACCGCACCGGCTTAAGTTTTTTAACAAAAGATGGTTTATCGTACAAGACAACCAAACTAGGAAACAATTTTAGACTCAGCGTATGAATGAACCAAACGGATGAAAGGCATGAAGAATCTTTTCAACACATTCAAGAGAAGAGAAATTGAGTGATTATTAACAAAGAGCGAAATGAAGTATTCTTTATTAAATAACCAAAATGTCGTTAAACCTAGTGCTTATGACAATTAAGAATTCACTGTTTAAAACCAATTTAGAAGAAAATATTAAGAATAATAACGACCGAAACTGGACACACCTAAGTACTTTCCGATTTAATCTCTTTTCGTTAAATATCAAGATAATGAAACACAGATGATATTGTAATACATATATAAAATTTCAAAACATGAGATAGAGATGACTTATTGATCCTTCATTTGACACATGAATCCTAAGAAAAGTCTTCTTCGACCCTTGTCCAATTTTGCGAATGGGGCACTTTCCAAAGCTATTTATTTTAAAAATATTCGAATGTTACGGGCCAAAAGTTCAAGAATCCACCCTCAATAATCCCATTAAGGGCTTATTTATACAAAAAAATTATTAGAATTATCTCATAACTAAAAGAGATGTAATCTAGGGTGACTCATGAATAATACAATAAAAATAGACATGTATGGTCTCGTAGATAAGACAAAAAGCAATTGATGTTGTGTTGTTTTCTTTTCGAGATTGCATGAGGCATGACCCATATTTTCGTTCGTTGTCCTCTTCAATAATTTTTTTCTAATCTCCTTGCTTCTAATCGATATTCTTTGTTCTTACCGATACACTTTAAACCGAACCGATAGTCTTTGACCTTGTTTGTCTCTTTATCCTTTATACCGTAGTAAATAGGCAAAATTTTAACATAAGGATGAATTTTACAAAAGTTCCAACAAATCTTCCCACCATTTATCTTCTCGCTATTCTAGTCCTTTTGAAGCTTCCTTTCAAATGTTTCATCACCTCGTATATCTCGAAGAAATTAGGACGTAGTTGAAACAAATGTTTTACCGTGCTCAAGATAAAAACAATTCTCTAATATTTCACAAGTTTCCTTCCCGTAGGTAATGTTGCTTCCGATGAAATGGTTGAGGAACTAGCTTCGATCGTGAACATGTTTGTCCAATTTCTCAAAATAACTTTTCCGTGTCCATTATTTTATCTTTTGAAACCATAGGGCTAGTGCAACCTTTATTTAACAAAATATCAAACCTTCTTGAAGTTGTAGAGAAAAGGAAAGGAGTCTAAGGTAAATTGGCAAAAATCAACTTTAGATACAAAATCTAGCTATCTGCATCTGCAGAGGCTCTTCTCCGTAAAATTTAGCTTTGTTTTGAAAATATTAGAAGTTGCAAGTTATAAAGTCTGTGGGTTTTGCTTGAATCGAGGTTGATGGAATTCTTAGCCGAGATTAAGATCAAGTAGTTTCAGTCCATTGGGCTAATGGAGTCAAAGGATTACCGGTGACCGATGCAGCTTTTTTAACAAAAGATGGTTTATCAGTACAAGACAACAAACTAGAAAACAATTTTAGATCTAAAGTGTATGGAATGGACCCAACTAAGGAAAGGCAATAAAGAATCTTTCAACATATTCAAGTAGAAGAGAAATTGAGTGATTAATAACAAAGAGCAACGAAGTATTCTTTATTAAATAACCAAAATGTTTAAACTCGAAAACAGTGATAAATTAAGAATTCAATCGTTTTTAAATTCAATTTAGAAGAAAACATTAAGAATAATAATGACCGAAATCGTATTACACTCAAGTACTTTCCGATTTAATCCTTTTCGTTAAATATCAAGATAATGAAACACGTATGATATTGTAACATATATAAAATTTCTCTGAAACATGAGATAGAGATGACTTATCGTATCCTTCATTTGACACATGAATCCTAAGAAAAGTCTTTCCTCAATTCCTTGTCCAATTTTTTACACAAAAAAATTTCTCCGAAAGCTATTTATTCGAAAATATTCAATGTTAATAAAGTCTAATAATCCACCCTCAATAACCGATTAAGGGCTTAGCCGATACAAAATTATTAGAACTATCTCATAACCAAAAGAGATGTAACCCAGGGTGACTCATGAATAAGTTACAATAAAAATAGAGACAAAGGCCCTGAGATAAGACAAAAAGCAATTGATGTTTGCAGTCGTTTCCTTCTTTTGAGATTGTGTCGAGGCAAGACCTATATTTTGCCCCTTGCTGTCCTCTAACAATTTTTTTCTAAACTCATTTTGCTTCACCGATAATCTTTGTTCTTACCGACATACTTTAATCGAACCGATAGTCTTTGACCTTGTTTGTCTCTTTATCCTTTATACCTAGAAATAGGCAAAATTTCATATAAGGATGACCTTACAAAAGTTCCAACAAATCTTCCCCACTACCTATCTTCTGCTATTCTAGTCTCTTTGGAAGCTTCCTCAATGTTTCATCGGCCTCGCATATCTCAAGAAATTAGGATGAGTTAAAACAAATGTTTTACTTCGTGTCAAGATAAAACAATTCTCTAATATTTCACAAGTTTCCTTCCGTAGGCCGTTCAAGAAATGGTCGAGAACTAGCTTGATTGTGAAGATGTTTGTCCACTTTCAAAATAACTTTCCGTGTCCATTATTTTATTCCTTTTTTGAAAACCATAGGGCTAGGCAACCCTTTATTTAACAAAATATCAAACCTTTTCCAAAGCAAATGATTTCTCCTATGTCAAAGCACCTTCATTCTAATTTTGCATAAGAGTTCTTTTAGTAAAAACTCTTTTTATTCTCTAAGATTGTTCCGCTCTATCCTCAATACCAAGCTCAAAAGTTGTCCGTTTGGGTGTTTAGAAATTGTATGAGCTGATTGGTTTCAGGGCTCATTTCCTAATTCTTCTCTTTGTATTTTCAACTTCATCCGCAGCTACTTCGACCAAATCTGTTCGCTCGTATATTATCTGAATTGAAGACCATATATCTTTTATTGATCGGATAATATTATCTCAAGAATTTCTATTTATTTCTCTTAAAGGTTTCTCCAATGTGAGATCCTTTTCCAAAGTTTCTTTAACTAATTTTTCCAACTTTTTGACTTTCTTGTTTTGTCAAAGAAGTAGTCATTTTGAAACATGGATATTTATGTTCTAATTGTCATTGTAACTTCTTGTAAGTTGCTCCGTTACTTGTGTTTCAAGTCATTCATTTGCTTTACTAATTATTCGTAATTTAAATTAGAATTATTTACTTGTGATGACTCCCATAGCTTGTTCGTTGAGATGCACTGTATTCGTAATCGCTTTCTCATTAAGATGTTAGAAGAGAAAATTGTTTGTATTTCAATGTCATTTTAAGCTCTTTTTCCGTTTCAATTTCCATTGTTTGTCTATCTTCAAGACAACTCATCATTTCCTCTTCATATTTCTATTATTTCTTCGCTTGTGGATGTTTGGAGGATGGTACCTCAACTGCTTTCAAGTCGCAATGTCATCATCCTTTTTCTTTATTAATGTCGAAAGCCTTTCGACATCCTCGGGATTATGACCCAAACAATATTATTTTCCAAAGTTTTAATTATGTTGTCTTTAGCCTCGAGATGAGGCTCTTTCAATCTATAGTTGTGCATTTTTGTTCTCTAAATAATCTTGGAATTTATGAGCTACCAATACTTTACCGCTGTGTTGTCGAACAGATCATTTCTCCAGCTTGCTTATGTAATTCGCCTGATCTAAAGGATGAATATCTCTTTAATAGGGACTTCAAAGTTTGTCCTAATATAACTGGCCATTATTTGAAGTCATTTAATTTTGGGTTTGAAATGGCTCATTAACATTTTGTCCTATTCGATGTCAAAAGTCAATCAATCTTTTCTTGGGATTTCCTTCGTATCATTTTCAGATATTGATTATATACTTCTGAACACCAAAGGATCATTCTTGGCCTTGATATTGATAAATGCTCCTTGATTCCTCTCGTGCCCTCTTTTATCGGGAGGTTTGAAAGAAGATATCTATGTGCCTTTTTGTTTCTATAGTTCTCTTTGAAAGGCACCGGGATGCCTCACTACTCGCTCCCGTTTGCTAACTGCCTTCTTCTTGGTCAGCTTTAAATTTCTGAATCGATTCACCTTCGGAAGAGGATTCAATCTCTCGCTTTAGTACTATGTCGTCCGTAGATCCACGAACAGGTGAGGTTTCGGCCTTCTCTCTTTTTCCTTTTTCCACATTAAGAGGAGTTTGTAGATTGGCAATTTTCGGCTCATTGATCTGAATCGGAGGGATTTGCATTTGATCTTTTGTTCTTTAGATGTTTCCTTGTTGCTCGTCATTGTGAACTTTTCAAATATTTGTGTGTCCGGCTTCCTTTTTCTTTTCCTTTGATTCTACTACCACCGTATTGATACCATGTAAATGTTGTTGTTTTTTTGAAGTTCCCACCGAAGAAGGTCTGCCTTGTCGTATCACCAAAATAGTCCAAAGCGAAGTATCCTTTCAAGGTCTTTCAATACATTATCAACATTGACCGCTCACTATCTTGCCTTCATCAAAGTTCCTTCCACCCATTCATCCGTATTGGCATATTGTTCTATTTCTCTGCATCCTAAAATGAATGTATGGTGACAACTTATTTTTCATTCTTCTATCACGTACAAAAGCTATATGATCACAGGGCCACCAAAGAGAACCTATTGTACCCTGAGATAGTCTTCTAAAATCCTTTCGCTTCTTTTTCCACCCTAGAATTACAAACAAGGACCTAATTGGTTTCTTTATCCCGAGTTAGCCTTTTTCGAATACAGAATGAAATATACATGAATTATTCATCCGCTCAAAGTACCTAATGCAAAGAGCCTCATTGGGCACATATCTTGGCAATTTGAAAGGGCACAATTCATATCCACAAATTCTGATTTCGTATGATTCCGATACAAGTACCGCCTACCTGGTCTTGTACTATTTTGAGATCAAGGATTTTCTTGATTTCAATATCGACTCGAGGAGGGGATACTCCGTCAACAAGGTAGCGTGTGGTGTACAAATAGGTCAATGAACTTCATTATAGGAATAAGGGGAATCAGGGGAATTGTGAGTAATGGGCGTACCAAAAGATGACCGACTCTAGAGTTTCTCAGTACCGAAGTTTCCGAATATGGAAAGGAAAGCTTCGACCGATAACATATCATGAGATGATACATGAAAGAAGAATATTTAAATATTTCCTTCCCATTTCCAAATCTCATGAAATAACTGCACGGATTTTGTTAGCAACATAAGATGCAAACATACTTAGCGACAGTGAGTTGCTTAGGCAAAACATATTAACATTAGGTCAAATGGTCAACATACTCACTAGTATTGAAGCCTATTATTGAACATATCACAGTTTAAAACAAGTCCGCTCACCAAGAAAAGGCATGACCACAAGGGGGAGGGCTTCAAGTTTACGTCGTGCGCACAAATTTTTGGCAAAGACGCCGTTTAACTATTCATGTGGGACAACTTGCAGACTTTCAAGTAATTCGGCCCATGGACAGAGCGAGGGCTTCACTGTGCTGGAATTGTATGTTACTGGTCGAGGACTACAGTTATTGAAGAGGACATCTTCGACTGGGACAAGACCGGTTGTTAGGACTGTCATAGCGATGAAAACACCATTTCGTGAAAATACGAATCAATGAGAAGGCATGGGGTACGGATTCTCAAAAGTCCAATTATGTCATAACCATTCAAATAATTGTCTCTCAGCGAGAAAATATTCGAAGAGGATTCTGCACCGAGACCTGTGTCTTTAACTTGAAAACCCATACTCTGCTTAGAGGTGTAAACAATCCAAGTCTTTTATGGGAGGGGCATTCAAAGGTGCTACGTTTAGTTACTGGAACTTCCATTTTTGGTTCTCGTGATTCAAAAACAAAATTCGGCTTATGGTGAAAATCTATAAAATTATGTTTTCGGGGGACGCAATTTGAAATTATGGGAAAATAAGACCTAAACAAACTCCGTAGTAGTTTTTGGTGCGGAATTAAAACGAAAATAGGATTTCATAGAGTTTCAATGAGAAATGGGTAAATACCTATTTTAGGAGATGAACTATGTTTAAACAGCACAGTCACAGTGAACGTCGTATCATCGTGTCCGGGTAGTTGTCTTCAACAAAATTCGCTAATGACACCGATAACAGATTTTGAAATCCTTCGTATGGAGGGTGAAGTCGTTTTACGCGCATGTGTTAACGAAAATACGCGGGTTTTTTTTTTATTGGCAAAGTCAAATGGTGGTGATTTTTTATTAATTTACCGGTGACGATAATGCAAGCGGGGTAAGACAAAGCTGCCGAGATGGGTGCGCTTATGGTTTTCATCGGCATACTGGGAGAAGGCGGTTTTCTGGGCGATCGGTGCTTATCTCCACCCAACGTTTGGGATATGTAGTCGCATCGTTCGGAAACCGCCGTTCATCGCGCATTATCTTTCGTACGTTTACGAAGCGGCGAAATTGATAATAGTCATCGTATCCGGAGTGGCCGATTTTAACGCTGATGATGGTGGAAGATGACGAGATTAATGGTGTGGGCTCAACGTAATTAATAGCCGAATAAACTCACTGTGACTTTATCATAGTTAGGTTTTAAATAATCGTGTGATTAATTAATTTTCATTTATATGGCTAAGACGATTGGAATTAGTGTTTTAAACCGGTAGTTAAGACTTGGACATAGAATATGCACAAGATTTTAACCTTTAGTTAAAGCGCTGTGTAAGGGGAAAGATATGAAAGGGAATGATTATTTTCTGGGAAGTTAGGTTTAAACAAACTTTCAGAATTTTTGTTTAAACACACATCAAATATGTTTAAATGGTTTTTAATATATTTTTATTATATGATAATTAAACCAAAGCATTTATTTACTCATAAAGTGAACATACATAAAGTTATTTTTTAACGAAAGGGGGGTATAAAGTGGTTTTTAATTCGAACAAGTGATTAAATACTTTGGTTAAAACTATAACACATGGGTTTTTTGGGATATTATATAAAATAAGTTATATATAATAGGAGAAGGTGATTTTATAGGGGGTTAAGAGTATAATTAGAGTTATTATGACCAAGGACAAATGCAAACTCAAAATTATTAATATACCCAAGCAAGTGTGAAGACTTATGTAAGAAAAAAATTTGTACTATAACAACTTCTTCAATACTTAGACTTAGAATAAAAGGTGATTTTGAGGGTTTTTATGAACTATTGCATGATTTTCCCAAGTAAAATGGGGATTTATTTAGGAAAGGATTTCTTGGGAGGTGAATGAATGTTAAGCACTTAGGGCTTTTCCAATTATTAAAGCGAGGTCCACTCCTCCAACAAGCAAAGAAATGCCTTGAGCCCTTTTAATCTTCAAATACCTTAGTGCTCAGGGAAATTAAAGGAATTTTTAGGAAAAATGAAGGGAAGTTGTCAATCTTGACTGTCATCATGAACTTTTTCCAATGCAGATTTCGCCTTTGCACTTGTGATGAAAGTACAACCTAACACATTAGAACTATCATTCATCATATGTAATTCTGCAACAACATCTACCTACCCTACCTACTTTACTCTCATTTTCTTCTTTATTAGGGGTGCACTTAAACTAGCAAACCCTTATCACACTTTTTCTTTTACATATGAAAACTTATCTAATTCTAGCCTTATTACATCCAAGGGTTCCGCATTAAATCGTTGAGCTCCTTTATTTACCTACCTATCTACTTATATCCTGCCAAGATTAAATAGTTTGGCTGGATCTTATTTCATCTCTAAAACATGAAATCAGCATTAACTAGCCGAAGCTTAAACCTGTTGAATCACAAAAATCGTGTCACAGATACAAGTTGCAATAACAATTTTTTTATTACATAAGAGCAAAAAGTAGTGGCATTTAGACTTACACTTTCCTTTGCTTTTCTTTTTGGTGGGGTTTATTTTTCTTTTTACTTTTTTGGCCATTTTTTATTCTTTTTCACCCTAGATTTTTCTTTTTTTAGTGTATACCTCTACATTTTTTAAATTTTTTTATTTTTTGATTTTTCGAGAATATGGAAAACCTTGTAACAAGAAAAGGTATGAACACATTACATAGCTCATCAAGTCAATCATGAAACATGACACCTATTGGTATAGGAGCCTAACAACTATAAATCCTCTCTTCTCAATTATACCTCTCTCTTAATAACGTACATCTACAATATAAGGTCATCATAAAAACATGGTTCCATCTAGTGAGAAAAATCCCAGAACATAACTCATATCATCAAATCAAATGACCTAATCATGAACAATCTAGATTGACTATGAAATCATCAATATTTTATAAGATAATTTTTCCAAAAAATATCTCTTTGAAGTCAGGCTCCAAAATATTATCTCCACACACTCGGGAAACCCTCTGTGACAATAATGTGAAATCACCTCCCTACACCCCTATCAAGAATTGGAATCTAACATGACTACAGATAATATATTTGAATTAGGAAGATAATTCAACCTGGGCAGCAACCACTAGGGATAGTATCCACAAGTGAAATTTTGTTATATATAATTCATAAGGAATCAAACAACTATGCATAGAGATAATGTTTGTCAATGAACCAAAACAATTATCTATATTTATCGTGTACACACACACTTTGCTAATAGTACATGGACATCATATCCAACAACAACATGAGATGACATAGGACAATGTGTGCAAAGAAAAGAAAAGAAACAACAATGGAACCATATATACTACCACAATCACCCTATAGCATGGACAATGCAAATCCTCAACATAGTCATGGATTGCACTTGATGTCAAGCAAGGGAAACTTCTACCATGATACAAGCTTGAAAATAATGAATCAAGTGGCGCGTGGATGCCATGCAAGTTTCCTAGAAAAAGTGATTTCAAGCTACCATATCAACACACACCAACAATAAACAACCCACGTGAAAAATGCCACTAGCAAGGTCAAGCTAAGGTTGGGTGTAACAGTCTCAAGAGCAAAATAAACAGTAAGGATGGTTTCGCAATATTTTCATTTCCATCCATCCAAAACAGCCAAAGTTTGGGGGGTTGACTATAGTCGTGCGAAACTCAAAATATAGCTAAGGAAGACTCATACAGAGCATGAATGGGGTATGTTAAGACCTTTTTATCGTATAAAAGATGGGCTCCTGGAAATATCCATTTCATCAATATGGATCCTATTGGAAAATTAATTTTTGATCTTTGAATTTTCAAGATGGATGAAAATGTTGGCTATTACTTATTTGTGTAATTTGAATTCATTTCTCTCGTAATCAATCCACTCTAAAAATCCAATGGTGCATAAACAACCCCCATTCAATTTGTATGTGTACCCATACACATGATACATTCTCATCGTACATTCCAAATAGGAATTAACATCATGCTCCACATCTCCATTCAAACACACCTAAACTTTGTTTACAAAGCTAATATTAGCACCTCTACTCTTTTTATTGATGTGTATTCACATTATACAATCCGTCTATATGTATACACACAGCGTGAAAACACCAAGAAAATATTTTTATATGTTGGAGGCATACCCCCAGGAGTCCACCATGCCTCACCAACACTCTTTGACATTACATATATTTTTGTTGTGGAGCATGAGGAAACTTGAAATGTAAAATTTGGTCGATCGAACCCACAAGAGATCTAGAATCTAATTGAGAAGAACACAATGAATGATCCCTTCATGGAGTGTGCACATTCTCCTTGTAGAAAAATAGGATCTAACCCTATAATTAAAGAAATGAATAAATCTTTGCTCTTAAAAGATATGAATTTTCCTAAGATAAAACCAGAATTTATTGATGATAGTTTATGGGCCCATGGTGCCTCGGAAACCCACAGTATATTTCCCATGACAAATTATTAAGTTTCTCTAAGTGCACCATAGGAGAGAGATAATTATGCATATGAGGAAAAATGATGCATGCACACCAACACCCCCATGAATCCCACACACAGGTACATATCATGCATGAAAATGGCCCCACAAATTATAAATCCACAGCCAGGTATCCAAGTACAAAAAGTAAATATCTATGAAAGGTGAGAAAAGAGGAAAATAGACGAAGAAATCTCGAAAGAAGATATTGCAAAGTAAAAGTGAGCTCATAACTTTGTGGAGTTTTTCTTAGTACTAGATGTGTCGTCAAGATGTATGCAATATGGCTATGAAGATGGACACTATTGCACCAATGATATGATCAAAGTGAATCAATACGTGAATGTAATGCATGTGGAATATGATCTCGTAAACTATTGTGGGTATTCCACCGAAAACTTTGTAACAATGGATCGCATAAAGTTATGCTTAAAATAAAAAGTTTCAACTCTTTTAATTTCTCCTCATATTTCTAGATTTTGTTTATTTAAAATGGTATTAATATACATGCAATAGATAAAGTATGCATAAAGAATATAAAACTCATAAAAATAACACACACATATAACCTAGAAACCTGGACTCGATAAAGTTGTTGCTTAAAATAAAAAATCTACACTTTTAATTTCTCCTTATATTTCTAGATTTGTTATTTAAAAGTCGTATTAATATACATGCAGTAGATAAAATATGAAAAAAATAAACAAAATAAAAAAATAAAACTCATAAATTAACATAACATATAACCCGGGAACCCTTTTGGGAGAAACCCCACCCGCAAGGTGGTTTATCCGCTTTATATTTCTTTCGAATGGAAAAGTCGGATTCAATTAAAAAGAAGTGAGTCCTATGTCCCATGCGTCACTACAATGCACAAATCCTCTCTATTTTCTTCTCTCTATCCACCCTCGGCTAATCTTTCTTCTCATCAATGGAACAATATGTCCTCCGAATAGAATGGAACCCTTACTTTTAGTGGCTCGGTTATAACACAACCCGATAGCCCAGCATAGGTTATTATATTTGACTCCAAATCCCTTAAATAGAGTTACAACATGGACTCTTCTCAGGAGTTTTCTTTCTATCTTTATCACATGGCTCAGATGCTTTTTCCATGAATAGTTGACCCATATGCGCACCTCTCAAATTATTGTGGTCAAAATAGGAAGGTCAATTTATAAGTGGCATAAATTTTGCACAGGACTTCCTGATTTAGGTTATTCAGTGCACCGGCTAAAGGTATCTATGTGTATAATATCATAAAGAGGTTTCATTCTCAAGAAACAAATTTTTACCACCCAAATGACCGTTTTATTCTTCAAACTACTCCAAGAAAGTTTTTCGCATCCCAATTTTCCAAACTCGGGTCCCATGAGTAAAAAATGGTCCCTATCAGTAAACCACCTCTCATCCCCCTCGACCAACCTTGGATATGCAAAGGTTATTTATTCATTTTGACTTGATCTCTAAGGTTTTCTATGGAGTTAGGGTTAGCAACAACTTCATTCTTTTTCAAGTTCATTAAATTTAATTCTGATACCATGATTGTGAATAGCTTACTCAAGGTCTTTCAATGATATAAATTTATCTCAATCCAAGTCTCGAATTAGAAGCTATGCTTGTTAGAAATTTTTTCCTAAAAACAAGAGGTCATGCCATCACCGGGCACCACATGGCATCTTTTAGGCCTTGGTGGAACTTCCATGCCATCTCAATAGGGTCCATCAAGAACTTAAGCAATGGATATTTAGGTCCACATCTCATCGCAGCAACCAATGTAGGTTAGCAAGTTATAAAACCTAGGGGTAGCAATTTCCCATCGGCAAGGTTCCATAACTGGAACCACGGAAAATAATGACCCATCCTCCTTCATCCCCCATTCTTCACAAGGTCAACATGGTGCTGGTAGAGAGCAGTGGGAAATGACAAGGTTTCACTTTGGAACCACAACCATTTTAGCCAAATCTCATTAACACACCCTCTACAAAGTTAACATGGTGTTGGTTGTAAGTGATGAGTGATGACAGGGTTCTCATGCTGAAACCATCAACCAAGGTCCAACACCTCCATATTATCTCGTCTTTGGTGTCAAGGTTCTTCCTCACCTCACTCTTCTCCAACCTCAATTAAAAGTGTCAAGGCTTTTAGGTTTGAGACACCACTAATCCATGACACCTTGGTTCCTTTCCATCGAGGTTTCTACCTCAATTTTAACCCTGATTAAATGCACTAAATTGTGAAGTCTCTAGAATCAACAACTTCAAATCCATTGTATTGTGTTCTCAAGGTGGATTCCAGCAATCCATGCCATCTTGGTTCTTTTCCACCGCGAATAGTCTATAATGCGACCTTTGGAGTTTGACGTGACAATTTTATGGATGGTTACATCACACGAAAGAAGATGCATGTGGAAGGTTTCTTGATTTCTTCGTCGCTGCCTTCTTTCGACACTGACTCGTTCCGTACCTGTACTCGTCAATCCCGCATCGACGTCGTAAATTCTTGAAAATTTCCAAACGCCATCTTCCTCTCCGCCTTTCGAGCTAAAGGGTTGCGTGCAATGTTTTTTTCGCATCCTCGCCATCCGAAATTCGCTCGTCTTCCTCCAGCAAACACTCTTGGGACGCGCGCGAAGTTGAGGGACAACCTCCCCAACACTCCACTGATTATTTTTTATTTCTATCGCGTAGTGATGCGTCAAGTCACGTTGTTGGTGGCAAAGTCGAGCAGGGCTTGAGCCATCGCACCCGGAATTTTTACGCAGTAGTGGTGGCTTTCTGTACTTTCTGGCTAAAGGCCACTACTCTTGTCGTAATGACCATAGCGTATTGATCTCACCAAGCTCGTCTACTCTCTATTTAAGCCGATCCGCTCTCATCTTCGGTGGTTCATGCATGCAATGGCCTCTGGTTGTATGTTTTCGCTTCCTGGAGTGCGTGAGGGAGATTCACTGCGTGCTCTCTGCCCTCACTTGCTTTCTATGGAAATAACCCCTACCTACTTGCGTAGGAAGGGGGTGGGTTGGATTTTCTACCGTACTCAAAGAGAAAATCCATGGCGTTTCCCACCGTTGTGTTCCATCCGAATATCCTATCGTCTGTTTCCATTGTTTCCGCGGGATATTGGGGTGGTTCGCTCGTGTTGCCACGGAGGTACCCATCAAAGAGGTTCGTAATTGGAAATTTGGAGACAGCGTTGCTCGTTTCTTGCAAAGAAGCTTCCGCCACAGGAAGGGGAAAAAAGATGGGATCATACTTTTCGTGAACATTGTCCGATGAAACAACTGCAGAATGACACCGTAGGAACAAAATGCTTCTATCACTCATCCTCGGAAAATTTCGTAAACCTTCAAAAAGCTTACCACGCATCAACGAAAAATGGTCGTAGCAGAAGGATGTGGGAAATGGTCATCGGAACAAAAGTCAATGGAGTTAATGGTGGAAACAAAGAATGCTGAAGCGGAGAACATGGTGGGAGAATGTCATCTTAAAGTCCCAGTATTTAGAGCTCACGTAGAGTTTGGTATTTCTGTGGAGCAAGACGAAAGAATCCATATATTCCTTGGGTTTTGCTTTGGTTTTGGTTTTTTGTTGTTTCGCCATTAAAACTCATGTCGATGGCCATCAAATTCTTTCCGGCTCTACCGAAAGTCCGACCATCAAAGGGAGCAATTTTGATTCAAGAATATTTTAGAAATAAGCTATCATAAAAGCGAAGTTCACCGTTTGATTTCACTCTTCTTCTTCAAATTTAATAAATATTTCAAAATTTGCAAACTTTTCGCTAAATCAAGTTCAACACGCCAAACTCAAGATACTGAGTTAAATAAAAATGATATTAACTAATATTTATTTATTATCTTAATACAAATTATAATTATATATATATATATATATATATATATATATATATATATTCTACTTATATACCTAGTCGTATAGCTTTGTATCTCGCCTCACTCCGAGCTCTAACCTTAACAAAAAGGGTGAATAATGTGGGTGAGGGAAAAGATTGATTTAAAGTATTCAACTCCAATAACTTTCTCGTTCACCGGGATGGCAGACAGCCTTAATACCGTAAAATTACGATAAAACATCCGTAAAACTTACGTTAGAGTACCTAAGGTTTGATTAAGATATTCAATTCTATAATAATTGCTAAAAAATTTAATTGTAACGTTGTTATTCCATTTCGATGGCGTAGTATGGTTATGATTTTCCAAATTAATCAATTAGTCTCTTAGTGAAATATTTGCAAACATATTTTACTATTAAATAAAAAATTTTAGTCTTCTATAAATTTTAATAATTAAATTATTAAACAAATAAATACTTGTAACTGGGAATCTTATACATTTATCGAAGTCATATTTTTATATAATTTAATATCTAACTTTATCGTAATTATAAAATTAAGTCATATTTCGCATATCAATATAATATGTAACTTTTATCATGATTATAAAATTGAGAGAAGTTTAATGACATGGCGGGTTTTGAAATGTTAATAGTTGGAGATTTACAGTCCAAACGTTCGTTTCAAAGAATCATGAGACTTGTATGCAAATTTAGGGTGTACATGTGTCTTTTTCCTCTGAGGACATGTAGAGTGGTTGTCTTCGTGTGAAGTGTCCTCTTGAGAATGAGGCATCACTTTTTTCATAACGACAAATCTAAAATTTTGGATATATATAGTTTTAAACTTTGGGTAAATGGCTATAAATTTTGATAAAAATTTATAAAATGTATGTCATGGTATTTTAAAACTAGTTTCAAATTTTAGATAAAAATTTATAAAGGAAGTCTAAAACTAGTTTCAAACTTTTCATACAATTTTATAAATGATTCATGAATTTTTAGAAATTTTGGATAAAATTTGGTTTCTATATGCAAAATTTTTTGCAACAGTAGCAATAGGCTCTCAAAACTCGAAGTTTGGATTAAATTTTTTGATAAAATGTAAACATTGATCAAATTCACCATATTGAAATGGTTAACAAAATTAATATAGATTAAATGACAAGATACCTATACTCTTGACAGTAGGGACTAATAAAGAAAGCACATTATATAACACAACCTTACCCATCATGTAAGCACCTGAATTTCAAGTGGTTGTATATGGAGTTAGGCTAGTTCAAAGTTTTAGTTAATTTTTAAATTGAGAAGAGTGGTGCTTATAACAACAAATAAAGTCATTTTCTATCATTTACATTGAATAAAAGTATTGAGTTCTATAACTATAAATTAATTTATTTTTCTACCATTTGTATTGAGTTAAGAAGTAGATAAATAGGAGTTACATAAAGTGGAAAGCCACACCTCTAGGAAATGTGAAGCATAGCTAAGGACATGTGGAGGAGAGTTAGCTTTGGGAGAAGTGGCTACCTGATATGGAGCATCACTTGGCATAAGGACAAATGTCAAATCTAAATCTTTTGACATATATGCATTTTCAAACATTGGATCAAAGGTTCTAAACTCCGATAAAAAGGTCATAAACATTGGATAAAATGTTATAAAATGTAGGAATTTAGGTGGTAAGTTTCTTAGATCAAAAAACCAAAGGTCATCGCTCACAAACAGATCACAAATCAAAGACACCGAAAGATATCACGTGGTTAAAACCCTCGAAGAGGGAAATAGTCCATGGCTTGCGCCAATGCAAACCACTCTCAGGCAATTTATTAATTTAAAAGAAAAAGTTACATATGTTTCTCTCATAAACGGTTACTGAAAATGACCCTCCATGCTCTTTAAGTAGAGATCATGGACCAATCGAAAAAGTTAAGCCACGCATCAAAGTGTCATTAATACCAAGGAGAGAGTGAACCGTCGCATCATCGTAAATCGTGACCGTTGGATTATGAGTTACAAATGGCATAGTAAAGAAACACACTTTACCTAACTCTACATTAGGCTAAGTTATTCTTAACTATTTCCAGTGTGTCGAATATCCTAACATCCCCCCTTAAGAACAACTTGGGATAGGATTGAAGGATTTACAAAGGTGACACAAAAAGGAGCCCATTTCCTATGTGTTGAAATATCCTAACATCCCTCCCCCTTAAGAAAAAATTGGGATAGGATTGAAGGATATACAAAGGTGACACAGAGGAGAAGGGAAGGAGGTATTAGAGCCTATCCCCCTTAATGATAAATTTCGAACTCCAAGCATGGATCGAAGCTTGGTAAACTTTTTGCTTTGTGAGAGCCTCTTTGTAAATATATCGTTTTAGCTTCGATCATTGGTTGACAAGCATCGTACTTTAAGAACACGATCATGAATGAGCTTTATGATGAAGTGTATGTGGGCTCAATGTGTTTCATACGCTGATGCTGAAATCGGATCTTTGACATGCTGAATGGCACTTCGATTATCACACAAAAGTGTAGTTGGATGCCATGCGATGAAGACCAAATTCAGACAAGATCCGACGAAGATACATGGTGCCTTTTTGTCGTGCCTCAATCGCACCACTCGTACCGCTATTGTCGAAGAAAGAGAGATAGTACTTTGTTTTCATAAGACCATGCAATAGGTCCTCAACCAAGAGTGAATACATAGTCTCGTAGTAGACTTTTGATTATCAGTGGTCACTAGCACAATTTGAATCATGAAACCAATCAACAATGGAGAGGCTCCTGTATCGTAATGAATCTCGAAATGAACTCGTACCTCAAATATATCGATGAATTCTTTTAGCCGCTTTTCTAGTGACTTTCATGAGGTTGGTGCATAAACCGAGCAACAAGACCAATATGGAGGTTGGTGATTTTTCCGTGATTTTTGTGCAGAAAAGCACGTACACCGAAGACTACCCTTCTCCTTTCAAACAATTATAGAATCCTTTTACTATCTCACTTGCCGAGAAGTTGTTTATGAGAATAGAGGTCTTGGGTTCAAGTCTTCTTTCTCAAGCTTCTTTGTATTTGTTATAGGGGCGGGATCTTTTTTCTTTAAGTTGAACTTCATCATCAAATTTCAAACTCGTTCTCGTAACTATTCGGCATCTATAACTTCAGCTTTTTTCAAAAAGGCATAACTTCTTCTATCTAGAAGCCATTTTTCGAGCCATTAATCAAATCTAATTTTTCGAGCACCTTTCCATTGAAGCTAGCTACTCTGCAAAGTTTCTTTTAGTTTACATTTTGTTTTTTTAAATGGAAAGTGCATGCCCGCTTATTTTAACAACACCAATTATTTCCAATGGCTACCTCACATAGTAGATTTACTTTTAGAAGTAAAGGGCTTTATATAATAGCCACAAGATAAGAAACTAAACCTTTTCAATGATGATAAAGCCACAAATAGGAAAATAAACAAGATCAATGACTAGGGCTGATAGGAATGTCCATTGCTCAAGATCTTCGATTTCATATCCTTGACATTGAAACACCCGATGAAGCTCGAAAAAGCTAAATACTGTTTTTGGCATTAAAAATTAAACTAAGGCCCACCAGCTTGAAAATTAGTTGCTTACTTTGGACTCCAATAGTTTCTCCTCTATTGAAGATTTTTTGTCCAAATTCAAGACCCTTAGACTTCTTTTAGAAGATTGTATGGTTAAAAAGGAAGATGGTAGCCTCATCTATTCCATTCTTCCTAAGCTTGGCCCTGCGTACTCTATATTTCTTTCCACCTTCCACTCCACTAGAGAAGCCATCATTTCTTTAGGAACTGCCTACAAGAACCCTTCTTTTGATGCCTTTTGCGATTCTTTGATAAGAGAACAAGAAAAAACTCTTACACCTTGTCTTATCACTCGGGAAACGCTTCTAAGAAAGCCTTAGCCGCCCAACAAAAAACCATATCAAAAGAATCCCAAGAAGCAAAGATCCTAAAAAGTATGGTCCTAAACCAAACAAGGGTCCTAAGAAATTTCACCGCAAACCGATAAAGAAACTCACCAAACTAATAAGGAAACTAAAAAGCAAAGGGATGAAAAATAGATAGACATTGCAACTTCGTAATCATGATGGCCATGTAGAGTCCAAACATGTTTTAAAAATATGGAAGCCTTGGAAGCAAAGCAATGAAGAAGCACCACATCAATTTGGACACCTCTTCAACTTCATCTTCATGAATGGCACTTTCTCGCTTGTGGTTGCTCAAGCATCCGGTTATGCATTAAACGTATCTTCCTCTTCTCATTCTCATGAGTGGCTCATTGATTCGAGCTTCTTACCACATGGAAAAAAATAAAGCCATGTTTTCTCTTTAAATGATTGTAACACCAAACATATTTTCTGTTGGTGATGATAGATCTCTTAGTGTTGTAGGATCCTGAACCATTCATCTATATAATGGTCAGCTGAATGATGTACTATGTGTTCCTACCTTGTCATGCAACCTTCTATCCGTTTATCGATCACTCATTCTAGTGAAGGGAAAATAGTTGAATTCTCACCTCATGATGTTGTAATCAAGGACCTAAAAGAACCCAGACATATTTTGGCTACCGGTATTACCGATGATTCCACAAGGTTGTATAAGTTTGAAAACATTGGGTCATCGTCTTCCCTCCGTTTTTGTTGCCTCATAATGATGAAGTGAGCAACCTTTGGCATGAGCGATTTGGTCACTTAAACTATCACTCTTCAAACCTCTAAAGAAAATATGTTGACAGGTCTTCCTATGGTATCTTGCCGAGATGGTGTTTGCTCCCAGATGTGTACTCTAAAAACATCATCGTGATAGCTTTTGATAAACGTGCCTTCGGGCATACTTCTAGCTTTGCAACTTGTGCAATCGTGATTTATGTGGTCCACTTCTTGTTGTTTCTTTCTCTCGTTACAAGTACTTTAAAACTTTCATTGATGATTCTTCCGTATGGCACTTGGGTATACTTTTTAAAACTCAAGAGTGAATTTTTTAACATGTTCTTGGCCTTTAAGGCCTTTGTTGAGAAACAATCCTGACGATCAAATTCTTAAGTTAAGATCGTACAATGGAGGAGAAATATGTTAACAACAAATTTATCAAACTTTTCAGACCTAGTATGGAATTCAAATTACAATGATATTGTTCCATATACTCCACAACAAAAATGGTGTAACTAAAAGGAAGAATCATACCTTAAAAGAAATGGCCAATTGTGATGCTTCAATCTAAAGGACTTAGCCTCAATTTTTTGGGCATAAAGCAATTAACTCAGCAAATTACATAGCAAATTCGCATCTTACTAAGGTTTTAAAGAATATAACTCCCGTGAAGAAGCTTGGAGCTCAACTCAAACAGATGTAAGTCACTTTCATGTTTTTGGAAGTGATGCTTGGGCCCATATTCCGTATGCGAAACATAAAGCCTTAGAACCCAAGAGTGAGAAATGCATTTTTTTTGTGATATTTCAAGATGTCAAAGGATATAGACTTATTCAACCAAAATCCAAAAAATATAATCATTAGAAGAGATGTAAAATTTGGATGAAACTAGATAGGCCTGAGAGCCCAGTTCGGCGGGTGTGCCACCTTTGGCTCGTGAGCCCCGATTCGACACATGTGCCACCTCTCTCTATCTCTTCTATTTTTTGATAGCAATGCTTCTAGTTCGATGATGACAGCAATGATGACAATCCTCCTCCACCTCTTGAAGATATTCTTCCGCTCCATGCGGCTTCCAAGATGGGTCCGTTTACTCCGGGATGCGTAGGTTCTCTTTCACTGTGACCCTGCATGATCGATGACATACACATTCTCAGCTCGAAAGAGCTCTTCCTTATTGGCTCATGTTCCGTAACATCCCGATCCGTACACCTTGAAGAAGCTTCCACTTTATCCGTATTTTGGGATGAAGGTATGAATGAAGAATATCGTTCCTTATTAGCAAAACAATACTTGGGATCTTGTTCCTCTTCCAAAAGGAAGAAAAACCTGTCGATTAGCATGGGTTTACAAAACAAAGTTTGGCCCCGATGGAAAAGTGGATAGGCACAAAGTTCGTTTTGTTGCTAAAGGATTTTTCACAAGTTGAAGGCATCAAATATACCGAAACTCTTTCTCCCATGTTGCAAAAATGAATTCTATATGTCTTGCTCTTTCTTTCCCTTGATGCCTCCTTTTAAATGGGAAGTCCATCGATGGATGTTACAACCGCTTTCTTACATGGAGATTTCGTATGAAGAAATCTACATGGAACAACCCCTCGGCTTTATCCAAAATGACTCTAGCCTTGTTTCACGCTTCAGGAAGTCTCTCTATGGTCTCAAACAAGCTCCCTGAGCTTGGCATGCCAAAATGGATAGATTTCTATTAGATAATGGCTTAGGTGTCATTCTGACAACACCGTGCTTCACACCAAGAAAGTGGGCAAGTCCTTCACCATCCTTGTTCTTTATGTTCGATGATCTTATCTTCTACCGGTAGTGATCCCAACCATATAAACCATGTCGAAGTTTAGCCTAAAAAATAAGCTTCAAATGACAGACTTAGACACTTGCATTATTTCCTTGGTCTTCAAGTCTTGCAATCCAAAGAAGGTATTACCCTTTCTCGCCCACGTATGCCCGTGATCTTCTACGCCACTTTTCGCATGTAAGATTGTGCTGCCCCTTTCTCCCTTTCACATGGAGTCAAGCTTTTCAGTCACTTGTACTCACCCCCTGTTGATGCTACCTTATATCGTCAACTTGTTGGTAAACTTCGTATGTAACCCATACCCGTTCTGACCTTTCTCTTTGCCGTTGGTCTTGTTGCCTTGCTTTTATGCACCAACCTCATGAAAGTCACCTGGAAAGCGCTAAAATAATTCTTCGACATATTCGAGGTATACCATTTTCGAGATTCGTTACGCATGGGTGAGCCTCTCCATTGTTGATTGGTTTCTACCGATTCGATTGGGTCGACGACTCCCGATGATCAAAAAGTTCACTCGCAGTGCTATGTATTCACCTGGTTTAGGACCTATTACATGGTCTTGTAAGAAACAAAGTGCCATCTTTCTTTCTTAGCAGAAAGCAGAAGTACTCGTGGTGCAAATGAAGTCAAAGAATGAAGCCATGTGGCTTTCGTCAGATCTTGTCTAAATTTGTCTTCATCAGCAGATCCAACCACACTTTGGTGTGATAATCGCAGTGCCATTTAACTATGTAAAGATCCAGCTCAAGATCGACAGTATGAAACACATTGAGCCCCACATACACTTCATCATAAAGCTCATTCATGATCGTGTTCTTGAAAGGCGCAGACAAATCCAACCAATGATCACTATGAATGATATATTTACAAAGGCTCTCAAAGCATAAGTTTACCAAACTTTGATCCATGCTTGGATTTTAGGAAAGTTATCATTAAGGGGGATGGGCTCTAATGCCTCCATCCTTCTCCTATTGTGTCACCTCTCGTAAATCCTTCAATCCTATCCCAATTTGTTCTTAAGGGGGGATGTTAGGATATTTCAACACATAGGAAATGGGCCTCCTTTTGTGTCACCTTTGTAAATCCTTCAATCCCTATCCCAAGTTTGTTCTTAAGGGGGGATGTTAGGATATTTCGACACAGAAATAGTTAAGAATAACTTAGTCTAGTGTAGAGTTAGGTAAAAATGTGTTTCTTTACTATGTACATTTGTAACTCATAATCCATCGTCACGATTTGCAATGATCCGACGGTTCACTTCTCCTCCGCATTAATGACACTCTGATCCGTGGCTTAACACTCGATTGGTCCATGATCTCTATTTAAAGAGCATGGAGGGTCATTTCTTCGCAATCGTTTATGAGAGCAACATATGCAAACTTTTTCTTTTTTATATTAATAAATTTCCTAAAGTGGCCACGTTGGCTCAAGTCGTGGATCGTTTCCTCTTCGAGGGTTTTAACCACGTCGAAAACACCGGTGTACTGATTTGTGATCTTTTTTGGTGAGCGGTGACCTTGGTTTTTGATCTAAGGAACTTACCCTTGTAAATTCCTACATTTTATAACGTTTTATCCAATGTTTATGACCTTTTATCCTGGGAGTTTAGAACCTTTGATCCAATGTTTGAAAATGCATATATATCCAAAGATTTAGATTTGACATTTGTCCTTATGCCAAGTGACGCCTCCATGTCAAGCCGACACTTCTCCCAAAGCTAACTCTCCTCCACATGTCCTTAGCTATGCTTCACATTTCCTAGAAGTGTAGCTCTACTCTTAGTAACTCCTATTTATCTACTTCTTAACTCAATACAAAATGGTAGAAAATAAATTAATTTATAGTTGTAAGAACTCAATACTTTATTCAATGTAAATGGTAGAAAATGACTTTATTTGTTGTTGTAAGCACCACTCTTTTCAATTAAAAATTAACTAGAACTTTGAACAAGCCTAAATCCATATACAACCACTTCAAATTCCATGATGTTTACATGATGGGTAAGGTTGTGTTATATAATGTGCTTTATTTATTAGTCCCTACCTTCAGTGAGTATAGCTATCTCATCATTTAATCTATATTAATTTTTGTTAACCATTTCTATATGGTGAATTTGATCAACTAAAAAGGACATTTTATCAAAAAAATTTAATCCAAACTTCTGAGTTTTGAGGACTCTATTGCGTATACTGCGTAGGACCCATTGCTACACCGCAAAAATTTTGCATATGGAACCAAATTTTATCCAAAATTTCTAAAAATTCATAAATCATTTAAAAAATTTGTATGAAAAGTTTGAAACTAGTTTTAGACTTCCTTTATAAATTTTTTATCTAAAATTTGAAACTAGTTTTCTAAAATACCATGCATACATTTTATAAATATAGTCTTCGGTGTACGTGCTTTTTCCCGCACAAAAATCACTGAAAAAATCACCAACCTCCATATTGGTCTTGTTTGCCCTTGGCATGCACCAACCTCATGAAAGTCACCGGAGCAAAGCTAAAAGAATTCATCGATATATTCGAGGTAACAGTTCATTTCGGATTCATATACAAGATAGGAGCCTCTCCATTGTTGATTGGTTTCACTGATTCGATTGTGCTAGCGACCCCGATGATTGAAAGTCTACTCATAGGCTATGTATTCACTCTTGGTTCAGGACTCCATTGCATGGTCTCAGAAGAAACAAAGTGCTATCTCTTTCTTCAACAGAAAGAGCAGGTACCGTGGTGCACTGAAGCTGCATAGGAAGCCATGTGGCTTCGTCGATCTTGTCCGAATTCGGTCTTCACGTGCAGCATCCAACTACACTTTTGTGTGATAATCGTAGTGCCATTCAACCATGTAAAGATCTAGTTCAACATCTAAATAGGATGAAACACATTGAGCCCCACATACACTTCATCATAAAGCTCATTCATGATCGTGTTCTAAAGTGCGCATCGTCCAACCAATGATCAAGTGAGTCAATGATATTTACAAAGGCTCTCACAAAAGACAAAGTTTACCAAACTTCGATCCATGTTTGGAGTTCAGGAAAATTATCATTAAGGGGGGATAGGCTCTACTGCCTCCTTCCTTCTCCTCTTGTGTCACCTCTATATATCCTTCAATCCTATCCCAATTTTGTTTCTTAAGGGGGGATGTTAGATATTTCAACACATAGGAAATGGGCTCTTTTTTGTGTCACCTTGTAAATCTCTTCAATCCTATCCCAAGTTGTTCTTAAGATGTTAGGATATTCTAACACATAGGAAATAGTTAAGAATAACTTAGCCTAGTGTAGAGTTAGGTAAAGTGTGTTTTCTTTTACTATGTACATTTGTAACTCATAATCCGATTGTCACGATTTGCAATGATCCGCACGGCTCACTCTCTCCTCGTGCATTAACGACACTTGATCCGTGGCTTAACACCCGATTGGTCCATGATCTCTACTAAAGAGCATGGAGGGTCATTTGTCCAAAGAACCGTTTATGAGAAACATATGTAAATATATATTAATAAATTGCCCTAAGTGGCCGTATTGGTTTCGAAGCTCATGGATCGTTTCCCTTCGAGGGTTTTAAACCATGTGATATACTCGGTGTACCGATTTGTGATCTGTTTCGTGAATCGTGACCTTTTGGTTTTTTGATCTAAGAAACTTACTTCCGTAAATTCCTACATTTTATAACGTTTTATCCAATGTTTATGACCTTTTATCCGGAGTTTAGAACCATTGATCCAATGTTTGAAAATGCATATATATCCAAATATTTAGATTTGACATTTGTCCTTATGCCAAGTGACGCTCCATGTCAAGCTGACACTTCTCCCAAAGCTAACTCTCCTCCACATGTCCTTAGCTATGCTTCACATTTCCTAGAAGTGTAGCTTTCCACTTTAGTAACTCCTATTTATCTACTTCTTAACTCAATACAAATGGTAGAAAATAAATTAATTTATAGTTATAAGAACTCAATACTTTTATTCAATGCAAATGATAGAAAATGACTTTATTTGTTGTTGAAAGCACCACTCTTCTCAATTAAAAATTAACTAAAATCTTTGAACTGCTAGCCTAACTCCATATACAACCACTTGAACTCAATACTTTTATTCAATGCAAATGATAGAAAATGACTTTATTTGTTGTTGTAAGCACCACTCTTTCCTCACTAAAAATTAACTAAAATTTTCAGAATCAAAGCCTAACTCCATATACAACCACTTGAAATTCCAGGTGCTTACATGATGGGTAAGGTTGTGTTATATAATGTGCTTTCTTTATTAGTCCCTACCTTCAAAAGTGGAGTATAGGCATCTTGTCATTTAATCTATATTAATTTTTGTTAACCCTTTCAATATGGTGAATTTGATCAATGTTTACATTTTATCAAAAAAATTTAATCCAAACTTCCAAAGTTTTGAGAGCCTATTGCCACACCGGCAAAAATTTTGCATATAGAACCAAATTTTATCCAAAATTTCTAAAAATTCATGAAATCATTTATAAAATTATATGAAAAAGTTTGAAACTAGTTTTAGACTTCCTTTATAAAATTTTTAGCTCGAAAAATTTGAAACCAGTTTTTAAAAATACATGCATACACCTTTTATAAATTTTTATCCAAAAACTTATAGCCATTTCACCCAAAGTTTAAAACTATATATATCCAAAATTTTAGATTTGTCGTTATGAAAAAGTGATGCCTCTCTATTGTCAAGAGGACACTTTCGCCCGAAAGACAACCACTCTACATGTCCTCACAAAAGGAAAACACAAGCATGTATAGAAACCTAAATTTGCATCTGAGTCTCTCTGCTTCCTGACCGAACGTTTGGACTTTAAATCTCCAACTATTAACATTTCAAAACCCACCATGCCATTAAACTTCTCTCAATTTTATAATCATGATAAAGCTACATATTATATTGATATATGAAATATGACTTAATTTGATAATTACGATAAAGTTAGATATTAAATTATATATAATATGACTTTGATAAATGTATAAGATTCCTAGATTTACAAGTATTTATATTTTTAATAATTTAATTATTAAAATTTATAGAAGACTAAAATTTTTATTTAATGTAAAATATGTTTGCAAATATTTCACTGCATACAGTAAGAGACTGATTGGAAAGTCATAACCATACTACTGTCATCAAATGGAATAACAACGTTACAATTAAATTTTTAGCAATTATTACTGGAATTGAATATCTTAATCAAACCTTAAATACTCTAACGTAAGTTTAGAGATGTTTTACTGTAATTTTACAGTAGTAAGACTGTCTGCCATCCGAGTGAGCCAGAAAGTTATTGGAGTTGAATACTTTAAATCAATCTTTTCCCTCACCCACATTTTTCACCCTTTTTGTTAAGGTTAGAGCTCGGACTGACTGAGATACAAAGCTGTGCGACTGTAGGTATATAAGTGTATATATATATATATATATAATTACCAATTTGTATTAAGATAATAAATAAATATTAGTTAATATCATTTTTATATAACTGGTATGCTGAGTTTGGCGTGTTGAACTTGATTTAACTGAAAAGTTTGCAAATTTTGAAATATTTATTAAATTTGAAGAAGAAGAGTGAAATCAAATAGTGAACTTCGCTTTTATCGATAGCATTTCTAAAATATTCTGAATCAAAATTGTCAGTTTGATGGTCCGGACTTTTCGCAGAGCCAGACAGAATTTGACGGCCATCGACACGAGTTTTTAATGGCGAAACAACCAAAAACCAAAGCAGAAACGCAAGGAATATATGGATTCTTTCGTCTGCTCCTCGAAATACCAAACCCTTCCGGAACTCCAAATTCTGGACTTTAAGATGACATTCTCCCACCATGTTCTCCGCTATTTCCATTACCGTTTCCACCATTAACTCCATTGAATTTTGTTCCACAACGGCCATTTCACATCCTTCTGCTCCGGCCGTTTTTCGTTGCGCCGTGGCAGCTTTTGAAGGTTTCGGCAAATTTTCCGAGACGAGTGATAGAAGCATTTGTTCCTACCGGTGTCATTCCTGCAACTGTTTCATCAGACAATTCGCGAGTGATCCCATCTTTTGCTCTTCCTGTGGCGGAAGCTTTATACAAGAAATGAGCGGACGCTGCTTTCCAACTTTCCAATTACGAACCCTTCTTTGATGGGCACCTCATGGCAACACGGCCTCACCGCCCCAATATCCACGGAAACACTGGAAACCCAGACGATAGGATATTCACACGGGAACACAACAGTGGGAAACAGAGGCCATGGATTTTCTCTTTGGGTACGGTAGAGAAATCCAACCCACCCCCTCGGCAAACAGGCAGGCTATTCCATGGAAACAAGCAGGCAGAGAGCATGACGAATCTCCTCGCCTCCAGGAAGCGAAATACATACAGCCAGGGCCATTGCATGCAGGACCACCGAAGATGGGGGCGGTCGGGCTTAAATGAAGGAGATGAACGGCCGAGATCAATACTGCAGGCATTACACCAAGGAGTAGCAACCCTTTTAGCTTGAAAGCAAAAAGCCCTGGAAAGCCCTCCTACCTGCGTAGCAGTCCTGCTGCAGAGCTGCTCTCGCGCCCGACTTTTGCCACCAACAATGTGACTTCAGCAGCATACCGCGATAGAAATAAAAAGTAATCGCTGGAGTGTTGGGGAGGTTGTCCCTCAACCAAGTGCGTTCCAAGAGTGTTTCTGGAGGAAAGACGAGGACTGATGGCGAGGATGTGCGAAACACCGCCCGCAACCCTCTAGCTCGAAGGCGTGGGAAGATAGCGTTTGAAATTGGGACTCCCGACATCAATACAAACATTCGGGAATCTCTGTATTGTCAGCGTATATAGTCCATTTAACCCCAACGAAAAACATATCCATGTTTAATTTTATGAAGTAAGTTGGCATAGAGCTGTTGTTTCTGTCAAAAGTTCTCCCTCATCATTATTCAGGGGTTGGACACTTGAAATTAAACGAAAGATACATTGTAAAAAATGATGGTGGCTCCATCTGGAGAACTCGTAACTGTAAATGGGTTAATTTGCGAAAGCAAGCTCGTGGTAAATGTGTGTTTGTTTTTATTTGTGAATCACTGTACTATTCTGATGCACGTGGAATGCTGAAGGCAGATGTTTTTCTTTAACTACCATTTAAACTGGAAGACGAGATTAAGATGGTTCTATGCTCTGTCACTGTTAAATTATTGAGAAAAAAGTTGGCTCTTACTCCGATGTTAAACCTTATATGCATTTATGTTCCATTGTGAAACCTTATATTCACTGAAGTTATGTATGAAACAGTAAGATAAGCCGGAATTCTCGGGCTTAATAAACGCATTGAAAACACAAAGCAAATTTTTATAACATCGGGCGTATAAAACGCATTGAAAACAGAACTATGGTTTTATATACAAGTATAAGAAAAGTCCGAAATTCTTTGGGCATACAATCATTGAAAACGAAAGGCAACACCAATACATTCCTTTCAGTCATCTGGACGCGATAAATCCATGAAATGTCCGTTCTATAACCCGCAGAGTGTTTGCAATGTTACAAAACTAAACTCTGGCTGGAACTCAATGTATCACCCAAACAGTTACTGCATTGTGCTTTCCGAATTTTGCCATGAGTCGGGTGTAAGTTCACTGTACATAAAACACTTTTTATTAAAAATATAATTTCGAAAATATCTGCAATTTCTAAAATTAAATTTCTCACGTTTCTGCCTTTTCTCGGTCTCTTTATTCCAATTCTCATTCATCCATGAATCTACTCTTCTCTCTCTCCAATACTTTACGACGTCTTACCCTCACGCAGTACAGGAAGCACGGACATGCTTCGTGGAGCCACTGGTGGTGGGGAGAGTGATCGGAGTATGTTCTTGCCAGGTTTCGATCTGGCCGTTACCTGCGCGTCCAGGCAGGTCAACAATGGCTGCGAGCTTAAGCCCTCAGCGACTGTGCGATTTGCTTCCTCGTCGACATCGAGGGTGAGGAGCTCCGCAACTTTTAACACTCCTGGTAAGACAGACTAAGAGTGACTGAAAATGCCGATATTTTTTTCAACTCCTCCAAAGTTTTAGAAACGGAATTTTTAGATTTGAATTTCTGAAATGATGCTTTAAATTTCTTTTAATATACTTTTTGTTTATTAATTCCTTCAAAGCGCTCAGAAAAAACAAATTCTAGATTTGAAGTTTTGAATGGTGTTTTGAATTCTTTAATATAATTTTTTTAATTCCTTCAACGTTTTAGAAAATGAAATTTCTAGATTTGAATCTTTTGAATGATGCTTTGAATTCCTTAACTACAACTATATATTCTGTTTTCAATATGGTTGTCAAATTTAAGAGAGTCTCGATAAATTATCTAAATTTTTCAGGTTAAATGAGCGTCGTTATTTTCATTATAAGAATATACAAGATTTTTTTAAAAGATATTGTTATTTCTGGTGAGAATTTTTGCTTTAAATACAATCGCTACTCCGTGGAGAATTTTTGCTTTAAAGATAATGTTCCGTGTAGATAATTGCTAAATTGAAGTTCTTTCAAGATTTCTGGAAACATAAATTGTGCAACATTCAGGAGTTTATCAAAATCTTGTAAGAAATTTCAATTTTTTTAAACCTCGTTTCTTTCCAAAAATCTCAATGACATCAATTTTAAAATCTTGCTAGGTAATTTAGCGATCCAAAAATCTCAAATAAAATTATGAATAACTACGAAAAATTAAAATTCTCAAACATTAAATTAATTCCTCCACTATCAAATCTCAATTACATGATTAGCACATGGAGCGGAATAGCCTTTTGATATTGTGCATTAGCGGGATCACGTGAAGGTCCCACATGGTTGTGGTAAAATTTACATTAGGAGATTCAGTTGTGTACCTGACCTTAAATTTTGGGACGTCGCCTAATTGACATACTTTTGCGTGATAATTCACTCCAAGATGTTGTATGCATAACCACAAAGACAAAAATTGTTAGCCTCAAAGCACAACAATGAAAGACAAATCTTCCCAAAATCTTTGAGGAGATCGAACGCACTCAGTACCTTCGCATATTTGCACCTTTTAGAGGGCAACTGCTACTATAAATATAGATAGTACTATTTTTTAGTTCATTACCATTATTCTTTTTATTATTATCACAATTAACCTAAAAATAAAATTTGAATGACAACAAAACTATTAATAAAAACAAAAATGAAATACTACACAAATTTTATTGAAAGATGAGTGAATTGAATGTTTTGTAATATGAGTCGAGAAATATTGATGATCATTTTGAATATTTCAAAAATGTTTACTTGTATTTTCTTTAAGCTAATTTAAAATATTTTAATCATGGTTGTAATATGTAACATGATAAGGAACTTGGTGGTATCTTCATTACATTAAAGATTATTCATTATACTAAGCATGTAGCTTGCTCTCGGCTTCGCTCTCGGGAGTGGGTTTTAGAACTTGACGAAGAACATAGATTTGTTATTTTGTTCTAAAGGTTATTTTGTAGTCATATATAAGGATCTGGAGGACCAACGAAAGAGTTTTTTTTATGAGGCCCTTGGTTTTGGGGTCACGCGGCTCGCAAATTGGGCCTTGGTTTCATGAGTTCAACCCTATTGTCCATGAAGAATCTGACCACTCCATTTTCCGTAAGACTCCCAAACCTTCCCATTTAGTGGATTACGTCGGAATTCCTTAAAAACTATTAGACACTCATGTCAAAATAGATAGTGAGAGAATAGCTAGTGGGTTCATCTATTTCATCCGAATATGCGTTGAATTGATTTCAAGTGTAGGCCCCTCGATAAAATCATCCTAAAATGGGATGGAAAGGAACTTCATCAACCCCTATGACTATGAAAACATAGCTTTTAGATGCAAAAATTGTCGAGAGCCCATCACCTACAGGATGTGTGTCCCCAAAGGAGTGTGAGGATCGTTGAG
This sequence comes from Pinus albicaulis, assembly GCA_034641835.2. Classification (NCBI taxonomy): domain Eukaryota; kingdom Viridiplantae; phylum Streptophyta; class Pinopsida; order Pinales; family Pinaceae; genus Pinus; species Pinus albicaulis. The sequence goes on from JAXQQM020080691.1 coordinate 113,398, forward strand.
AGTCGAGAAACCCAATCACGTTGCGACGTGATCCGAAGGTAGCTTCAAATGGAAAGAATGCAACAGGTCGTAAGAAAGATAACCATCCGTAGGAAAAGACATGTCCTAATTTCTTCAACCTTGCAAGATCCTCGTCCATCCCACGATTCGACACGCCTTTGGATTCAATGGAAAAGACTTCTACAAGAATTTTATTTGCATTAATTTTGTCTACAAGCACCGGGAAAAAAAATCTCATGAGTCCGAGCATTTGATATAGTGACAAGGATGTCTCATACTCTGAGGAGGGTGGGAGGGATGAATATTTCTTTGAAAGACGAGGATATGGCATGTTCCTCAGATGTAGTATGGTAAATCAGGAGGATGGCATAGTGTGTAGGAGAAAGGGAAATAAAGAAAAACCCTTGAACACCTCTCGGTATTTGATATCTTAGTATGTCGCACTGTACACACTTGGGTGGTTTCTCTTTTGTTATGTTTTAAACAAGTTATTGGTCATTTGACAAAGTCAAAACTCTGCTCCAAAAAGAATTTACAATGTAATTTTGTTTTTTTAAAATATTAACAGAAATGCAATAGTAAAATATTTAAAAAAATGATAAGAAAGTTGGTGGTAAATTTGTATAAAGATGCTTAATTTGGGACATCCAAAAATGTGTGTTTGTAAACTTGCTAAGAGATTAAAGAGAAAGATGTCAGCACCAACTCATCAAAGATATGTGAGATGGAGATTATGGGGATTAAGAATTGGTCACAATCAACATAACCTAGGAACAGGCTACAAGCGTCTGACTTGACTCGACTTGGCATATGGCTCAATAAATTGCCTGCAAATTAATATTTTTCAATCAAGAGAGAATCACAGTAAATGCAGTCGAATTTGGAAAAGTAATAAATGAAAATGTTTGTATTGACTTGATATGCAGTGGGAGAATGAATTGGTGGAAATTTTCTACGATGTTATCAGATTCTAACGTCACGTCCTTTAAAATCCCGTGAGAGAAAAGCACAGCATGATCAGATTTTTTATGAAAAATGGGCGAATAAAGTGGGTGAAAATTTCCCGAATGGAGAGAAAATGGCGTATTTCTAAAATTCTAATGAAAAAGGTTAAAAGCTGCGAGCTGGTAAAATCGTACTCAAGCGTACAGAAATGTCCGTATCGACCGAATAAATCTAAGTGGGTGCACATCTCTCCAATAAAAAACCGTTGGAATATTTAAAATTCCGTAACAATAATGGAGAATAAAATTCTCTTCAACACAGCAGAAAATAAAAAAATTTTCACCGTAGACAGTAGTTTTCAATCGTAAAACTATTTCATTAAACTTCAAAATCACCTTTAACCCAGGGAATACAAAAGGCTTCGAATCGCTTTCAAAACACACCAAAACACAACTCACACTCTAAAAAATTTCACTTATCTCTCCAATTTCAACTCACCTACTGCAGGGTTGAAAAAGATTATTCGTCTTCTCAAAAATGAATGTAATCACCGTGCTATCTAAAGTTCACATAATCTCCGCCGTGTGTAAAAAAACTTACAATCTAAACTATGCATCACTGGGTATACATCAGTTTTTTATCACCGTGTGAAAAAAAAAAACTACAATACATGTCTTTTCTTAAAGCACAGTGCTTTTCATCTATTTTATATCCCATGACCCTTTTAATAATATCTAAAAAAATCATTTTTAAAACATTTAAAACAAAATAAATTTAAAAAACTTCAATCAAACCACATGGCCCGCCATTTTTTAAAAATGCTTAATTTTCCATATGTACGATTGATACATATGTAAAACATATATATATTCATACATTCGATCGTACGTACGTTTTTTTAAAAACCAAATATTAAAGGAGCTTTCGACCGAATTGAACCGGATGTGAAACGAATAATTAAACCTCCCCGCATAAAAATTCCGCATGCCAAAAGTTGTCACGATGTCATCAATTGGTAGATGCGGGATTTTATTAAATCCGCTCATAAGTTTTCCGGTCCGATTTTTGGCAACTTGTACGGAAAAAATTGTGATGCGGGATTTTTCATAATTTTGGTCATAAAATCTGTGTCCGGATCATTGTCACACCCTCCGTATCCAACATGGCCATCAAAATTGATTTATCAACGTTTTTGCAAGCGGCTTCAAAGACACCTGCTCGGCAGTCAGTAAATGGAAGGCGGGTTTACACAACCGAAAGTAATTTCACACTCCCCTTACTTTCAGTCACTGGTTACCGCCCACCCCGCAGATTTCAGAACTCAAAACTCTTCTCGCCCTGGGACGATTGTCGTAATGTCCGCAAACCGCTTCCGAGTTCGCGTTGTTCCAAAACAATTTCACCATTGTTTATCAATTCTCCGATGTAATGAAACCTTGTGTCAATGTGTTTCTGCCTTTCGTGAAGCACAGACTCTTGATAATGCAATAGCCGAGCTATCGTCACAACAAATCACGCTTCCTTTTACCTCGCTTCTCGGGGCACAAACTTCTTAACATCCTCGTCATCCAAATTGTCGATGTCGCCGCCTGCACGCGCACACTCGCCCCCATCAGAGACAATGCTACAATGGGTCGTTTTTTAGAAGCCCATGAAATGGCTCCCAACCCATGTGAAAAACATAAACTTAAGTGTTTCTTCTCGATCATCCGTACTTCCGTGCCCTAATCACCCACAAGCAGATTCAATCAAATTCGAATTTTCCGGGCAAGATATAAAATACCAAACCTTTTTGTACCTTAACATACCTTAATTCTTTTCGTCGCTCGTCAATGTATCCTTGCTTTCCATAACCGGGAAATTAAGCTAACATCATGCATTACATGTCGGCCTAGTTGTACCAAATACATGAGGTCGCTAACTATGCTTTTATACAAATTCAGATCAAAACTTGTTGTTGTCTCCTTCTCTGGCCGAGTTTTAACTTGTCACCGTTGGAGTGATCACGCTCGCTCTCGATATTAAATCTTTCCCGCACTTCATTAACATATTTTTCCGTGAGATAAAAATCGTCTTCATCTTGTTCTACTTCTATTCCTAAGAAGTATTTCAACAAACCATATCACTATTTCAAATTCTTCTTTCATGACTCGTTTTAAAATTTTCAACAAGGTGTGCAATTATCATTACGCAGAAAATAACATCATCAACATAGCAAAATTGCTAAATCAACATTTTCATCATCCTTTTCTTTTGATGTAGAGGGTGGGTTCTCCCTCACACTTTTCAAACCATTTTCTATAGATAGGAGTCTATCCCATCGTACCATGTTTCTGGTGCTTGCCTGCACTTACAAAGAGCTTTTCAACTTGCACAATTTGTGCTCTTTGGCCTTTCTTCTTACAGCTTAGAGGTTGTTCAATGTAAACCTCTTCTATTAACACTCCATTTAGGAACGTCGATCACGTCTATTTGGTAAATTTTCCACTTGTTTTGTGTCACATGGACAAAAGATCGTCTTGCTTGCCCATTCTAGCAACTGCAAAGTTTCCACAATCCATCTCATGCTTCGCTTATACCTTTGACAACAAGCCTTGCCTTGTGTCTTCATTTTTCCTTCAAAGATTACTCTTGGTCTTGTAGACCCATTTAACTCCAATGACATTCTTTACCTTTGGGAGTTCAAACCAAATTCCATGTCTTCGCTTACGTGCATTAATCTCCTCATCCATAGCTTCTCATTCATTTCTTTTCCTTTAATAGCTTCTTCAAAGTGGATATTATTCTAACATGACAATATAAAGCAAACAAAGAATTGATACCTATTTGTCGCCTCTGTGTACAAATTTCATTCAAATTTCTGAACTTCTTACTCTCTTTCACTTGATGCACAAATGTCAAGAAGCACTTGAATTTCTCCTTGTGGTGTGCTTGGAGAAGAACTTCCTATTCTCTACCCTCAAGGGTGTCTCTTGTCGCTCTTGTGTTGGTGGTCACTGCTTGGGGATGTATTTCACCTAATTCATCATCATCTTCATCATGAGATAAACAATGTTTAACATTCACCTGCTTTTCTATGCTTCCATCTCAAGTTTTCTCCCAAATAAACCCAATATCTATGCTCACAATAAACTTCTTTGGTGGATGGGTTATATAACTCATAAGCCTTGGATTCCCACCTGGGGATTCAATGAAAATAATATTTTCCCTTGTCGTCCAACTTTTCCTTTTTAATCGATCCTGGGAATGTGTATAAGCCAGCACATCCAAAAACCTTCATGTGTGTGAGCACTTGTTTTGTGCCACTCCATGCCCTTCTGCACTTTGTTTTATCACCTGCTTTTGTAGGGCACCTATTCAAAATGTATGTCGTACAATGTACAGCCTTCAGCTCATTAATCATTAGGCAAATGCTTTGCCTTTTAACATACCTCACCATGTCCATTATGGTTCTATTCTTCCTTTCGCCTACTCCATTTTACTGAGTATATCTAGTTGTAAATCGCTTTTTGAATACCATTTCTACTCCACAAAACGTAGAAAATATTTAGAGATATACTCACTTTCATTAGCTCTTAGAATTTGATGTGGGCAAACACTTTGGTTTTCCACAAGTGCTTGAAATTGCGAATTTTTCAACACTTCACTTCTATTTTTTCAAAAAATAAATCCCAAGTTTTTCTTGTAAAATCATCTAAGAATGTTAACATGCAGGGTCATGAAGTGATGGAGTTTGCATCGGTCCACACAAAAATATGAGTGGGACAATCTCAAGGGTGCCTTTGCCCTTATGCTTTTCCCGAAAGGAAAACTTTCTCCGTGTTGTTTCCCAAGAACACAACCCCTTCATAAAAGGTCGTCCTCGCTCTCTATCAATGGTAAACCTCTTACCATTCCTTTTTCTCGTTCAACAAATTAAGACCTCCAAGTTGAGATGTCCAAATCTTCAGATGCCAAAACCAATTCTCATCTTTTGTTCGTCGGATGGCTCTTTTCGCCACCTTCCGCTACTATCTTTTCTTCATTCTTCAAATCGCTCTCATTCTAAGAGGAACATTTTGTTCCTTGTCATCTTTACTTCGCAACATATCAGTCCTCGGTGGCTCCGTCCATGATGGTACAAACATCATTCTCAAAAATACATTGTACCCTTTGAACAAGTCGTCTAATACTTAAGAGGTTACACTTCATTCCCTGGAATATAATAGACATCTCTGCCAGGATTTCTTTTACAATTTTCTCGTTAGAACATTTTTACATTCCCTTTTCCCATACGTAAACTTTGCTATCGCTCCTAGTGTGACTTGTGACTTCACACCCTCATCTAGCATAGAAAACATGGCTAAGTTTCGTCATATGGTTACTACAACCGTAGTTCAGGAAACCATAAATCCTCATTCTTTTCTTTAGCCATATTACAAGCCAAAAAATAAATTATCTTGGTCGTATATTTTCTCTAAAGTGAAATTCTGTACCCAGTTCTATTTCCTATATCATGTCGCTTTTCACACTAATAGCATAACGACCATATTTTTTACAATAGTGACATCGATATTGGACTTATCATACCGTCCTTGAGCATTCTCGGCCGACCACCGATGGCCGCTACCTTGGCCTTGATGTGCCACCTCTGATTGGTCGCCTTCTTCCTTGAGCATTTGTCGGACTCGTTTCTTCCACCGTTTTGGCTTCTCGCTCTTCCTCTTTTTTGTTTCTTTGCCTTGCTCTCTTCTCTTCTCCGAAACATATCCGGGTCTTAGAGGAATGTTCCATAGATGAGTTTTCACTTCTCACCCACCCTGGCCATGAGTCATCATGATGTGCGTAGCTCATCCACCGTGAGCTTTGCATCCTAGTCTCTCATGGTGGTGACAATCACACCTAATTTCGAGGGGTAGACTCTCTAAGAGTTTTTCCACAATCCTCTTCTTCAAGAGTCTCTCCATGAGATCTTATTTGTGTGACCATTCCAATGACATGAGTGAAGAATGAGTCAAGAAATCGACTTCCTTTCTGCCGCAGAGTCTCAAAGTTCTCCTCGTAAATCGAAGTTTTGTTGTCTTCTACTTTTTCCATGCCTTGATAGCTGTCTTGAGAGTTTCTGCGTTTCCTCGGATCTCTTGGCCACCGCTATCCGGAAACACACTTCCGCGGCAATTTGATACAATAAGAAGAGAGCTTTGGAGTCTTTGTTCCTATTGCTCTTCGCAACTCTCTCCCGCTCTAGCGCAATCTTTTCAAACTTCTTCTTCATTTCGTTGACTCTTCGGTGCCATCTCAACAAATTCTACAAGTCTCGGGAGACAAATAGAGCTCTCATAGTTATTGACCAGTAGTCATAATTTTTCCCATTAAACATTGGGAGATGGACATTTCCCACACCCATACCAAGGCTGGCTCCGTGCCCATTCTGCACTCTTAACTATGATTTAAAAACTTGACCGTGTATGTAAAATGTACCACCTGCTCGCAATGTTGACTCAAAAACCGAGCAGAGAACACCTTTGGATTCTTTTGCCGAGTCTTCGTTAATCAATGGGAGAAGCTTCGCCGCAAAAAAAAACTCCTTCTTCGTACTCTTCTTTTGATCTTCAAAGAGCTCGGACTAGCTCGACACCATGTTGGAATATTTAAAATTCTAGAACAACAATGAGAATAAAATTCTCTTCAAATACAAACAGAAAATAAAAAAATCTTTCAATCGTAGACAAGCGTAGTTTTCACCGTAAAATATTTCATTAAACTTTCAAAAACTTGGTTACAAAAATCACCTAATCGAGGGAATACAAAAAGGCTTTTAATCGGCTTCAAAAACACAAAACAAAACACAACTCACACTTAAAAAAATTTTCACCTCTATCTCTGCAATTTCAATCACCGTGTGGTTGAAAAAAATTACTCTCACTTTCCTCAAAAATGAATATACACTTCATTGCCATTCAAAGTTCTCGTTACACCGTCATGTAAAAACTTACAACCGAACTATGCATCACAGTTATACTGTATTTTATCACTGTGAAAACTTACAATACATGTCTTTTCTTAAAGTACACAGTTTTCATCTATTTTATATCCCATGACCCTTTTATAACATATACAATAAAAACTATTTAAAAATAAAACTATTTTTAAAACTTTAAAACAAAATAAATTTAAAAAACTTCAATCAACCATAATTTATTGCCTTAGGCAAATGTTCAATTTATATGTATGATTGATATATATGTAAAATATATATATATTCATACATTTGACCCAGACGCACGTTTTTTTTTTTTAAACCAAATATTAAAGGAGTCAATTTAATTGAACTTATGTGAAAACGAACAATTAAACCCCACAAAAATTTCGCGTGCCAAAAAGTTGTTGCTGATGTCATCAATTTGTGATGCGATTTTGTCGAACCACCTACAAGTTTTCCGGTCCGTATTTTTGGCAACTTGTACGGAAAAATTGTGATGCAGTGATTTTTCATAATTTTGGCTTAACAAAATTCGGTGTCCTGGGATTGTTGTTCAATTTCTCCGTATCCAATACAATGAAATTGATTTATCAACGTTTTTGGCAAGCGGCTTCAGACACCCGTTCGCAAAACAACGAAGGCGGGCTTTGTTACACCGAAAGTACCTAACAAAACAACCGCAAGGTGATTAGATTCTAAGGCTCCGTGAATTAAATTCGTGAATCGCTCGCATTGACTTGACTATGTTAATAATAATTTAACCTGAGGATGAAAGTTCCTGGAAGAATTTCATGGATAAAGGTATAATCGCGGCACTTCAGACTCCAATGCTTTTCGGTGTTGCCTTGCAGAGAATTATACCTTACGTTCACGTGCTTGAAGTTTTAGCTCATTACTATTATTTTTTTTTAATATCAACCAAATTTAAAAATAAATCAATGATAATAAAAATATTAACTTTTCAAAGTGGGAGACGCACAGGAGTGAGCACTAGGCTTCCGAGGATGCAGGACGAGCCAGGCAGGCCACGACAGGAAGCCGCCCCCGGCCGGCCAAGCTTGAGAGTAATGGCCTGCCCCTCCGGAGAGGCGACACTCACGATAGGAAACGTTCGGCAAGCGGGGACCGCGGTCGCGATCGCACCACTGTGCAACCGTACGCAACAAGACAGTGCTCCGTTTCTCTAGGGACAGACCAAGGAAGTCACAAAATGAAGGGTCATTGTTCCGCCTGTGGCAACCAAGAAACCGAGGTTTGTGATTCTCACATTAAAGTTAGATGTGAATATAGACAACATACATGAAGAATCATGTCGATCTCGTAAGTTTATAGGAACTTGGCTTTCTCCGTAAAGGATTTGCTGAAATGGATTCAAATAAAATGGCAAACCCAAGGTCACATTGATTTAAAGCCAGGGGCCAAAGGATTAGCTTATAGTAATTTTTTTCAAATCTAAATGACAAAAGAACGTATTTTTTTGAAGGAGGTCTCATTTTACAAAGAATGCGGACTCTTCTCGTACAAAAGGATAGCCTGGTTAAACCCTGCACGTATACCGCGCACCCGTTTGGGTCCCGTTTGTTTGGGCTTCCCATTGATTTTTGGGACCGTGAAATTTTGGAGGGTATAGGAAATTCTCTAGGTAACTTTGTTAAAACAGTCGCAGTCCACACCGTGGACGCCACACATCTTCTTCGTAAGAATATGTGTTTACATGAATATCTCCGAACTGCTGCAGATGATAGAATTGGAATATGAAGGAAAGGTGTACACACCTTCAGATTATGAACATATCTGTCATCACAGTATCACCGTCATGAATATGGTCACTTGTACAAATCTTGCCCCCAAATGGAGTTCAGCAGCAAACGTACCAAGCAACGCATCAGTAGCAACTTCGCTAAATAGAGGATGGCTTTATAACCATTAGTTCACGCAAAAGACCTTCACGAGCAAGGAATAATGAAGGAAGATTTTCGTGAACAAAGTTTAACCCCAAAAATGGCAATGGAAAACAGTATGAGGTTCTGCGAGGAGGAAGGAGAACCAACAATAGTTCAAGAGGAAGACGTAATTGACAATGCTGGCAATCCAAATGAACGTAAACCCGATGGGACCGCAATGAGAACCGTGTCGCAATGTCCAAGCGGAAAGTCGACAGAGACTGGAACCCAAGAAGAAATGAAAGAACGTTGCATCCTACCCCCTACCGGAGGGGGATAACCCAAAGAAGATTTGAGTGTCAAGAAATTGTCGAAACGGCTATTGTTTGAATGTGGAGAAATTCGATGACCATTTCTATCCTCATCAAAAGAAATCGTACAAGGAGACCTTCGAGAATTACTTCAATGTTGGCAGCACTGCAGAAAGAAAGCAAGAAAAAGAACAGGGCAACAGTAAGAAGTGTTCTCCTAAACCAACAGAAGAGACGAGAACGTTGTAAGAATCAATACCACTAGTAGGGGAAACTACAACACAGGAAGAATAATGCCATTAACAACGGTTTTTCAACAAATCCCTAAACAAGCATAATGAAAGTGCCTTCGAATATTAGTCCCAACATTAAGGGTAAACAAGAGAAACTTGAGGAAGAGATTGTAAGAGGAAACCATGTGTCATGCTAGTTCAAGAAACAAAGGTTATGATGTAAACTAGAAGAAAATTCATTCTTTCAAATTGTTAGTGGATTGCATAAAATGGCTATTGATTCAAAGAGGAAATTTAGGAGGCTTCAGTAGTAAATTCTATGGAACACAAAAGAAATTATTGCGTAAGGATGGATCACCACCTAGGATCCTAATAGCAATTTTCCGTAGAACTAGGGACAGTAGGAAAGATTTCTACATCAGCAGATACTTTCACCCCACCCTAGGGAGAGCGAGCAACAGGAAGGCCACGATACGCACACCAAAAACATTGCATGATGCACAACATCGTCGATAGGTGGAGACTTAACATGATCTTGGACTTACCGCAGAAAAAAAGGAGGTACAAGAAGGAAGACCTCGACATGGTACTTTTCGTAGATCTAACAGCGCATCGACAAGGTAGACATCCCAACGGTCAATGGAAAGCTTGCTGAACAACAAAGACGAGGGCAAAGATTCTGTGTAGCTTCTCGTCCGGATCGTTTTCCTCGCATCCGGGCCGGGCTACCAGACAAGTACTTTGGAAGCGCATCCTTCAACTCGGGATCGTATCACCTGCCAATCCGACTAGAATGGGATGAAGGAGCAGCAGCTCTCGCAATCCCACTCCTTCCGATTCGAGCGGCTTTGTTGAAGAGACTGTGGTTCATGGATAAAGTGAAAAGTTGGTGGAGTACATCATAAGAAATAAGAGGGCGAAATCAAATGCATTCTTTCAATCATTTCAAAACAATTGAAGGAGGAAATAAAGAGATGGAACCGCGCCGAATTTGTAATATACATCAAGAACAAATCAACTAACCCAAAAATGAAAGATATACAACAACAGAGTACCTTCATACGAATGTTGAATTAGTAATCGAAGAAGGTGCCACAATTTCAACAAGAAGAGAGACGCAAACAAGAAGAGATCAGGAAACAAAAGCTATGACACAGTGTCAAGGAAGGAGACCGCAACACCAAGTTCTTCCATAATGCCATGCCGCAACGACGCCAACATAACAGACCCTCTTTAAAAACAAAATAATGGCAACAGAAAATAAAGCATGAAGATACAGAGGAGGAGTTAGTTAATCACTTTAGACATCGACTCACAGAACTCAACTTAATCGACAAGATAGTTATCCAAAAATCACGGCTCATATTCTCCAAAACTCATTACTAGAGAGCGAAACTCCGTCTCCGTTCGCAGAAATTACGCTAAAGGAGGGGAGGAGGTCGCATTGAATTTTTCCCAAGAACAAGCTCCCGGGATCTTATTGACTCACAAGTGAATTTTACGCAGCTCGGCCATTCATGGGCTCACATATTCTGGCGGGTAGAGGAATCACAGATTGAAGACGCAAGATACCTGGAATACCGAATGCAACTTTTATTACTCTCATCCCTAAGCACAAAGAGGCAAGATACATCGTACATGACCAATAGCGCTTTGTAATGTTATTTACAAAATTCTTCAACTATTATGGGTAACTGCTAAAACCTTCGTTGTTTACTTCTGCCTTCATCGGAACAGCATAAAGCCACAAAAAAGACAAACTTGACTAATAGTTACACTGGTGTTGCCATTCTTTAAAATCGACAAAAAAAGAAAAATGCTCGTATATTAAGTTAGATCTTTCTAAGGCATACGACCGCACAAGTTGGCAATATTTGTTTCAAAGCACGTGCTTTTGGTTTTGAAGACCGGGCTCCAATGGTTGAGATCATTCATGACCTCTCTCACTACTCAATTCTAGTAAAATGGCAATTGGACAACTCCCTTTAAAAGTTCTCTTAGGTTTTCGCCAAGGGGATCCTCTCTATCCCCATTTCTATTCAATCGGCACCGAAGGCCTTGCGTACCCTCAAAGCGCACTCAAACAGGGGAGTGAAAACTACAAGGATTGAAATTGTGGGGACCCAACCTTTTCCTTGACCCATCAACACCTAGTAGACGATGTATTATTGTTTGGTCGTGCAATCAAGGAATGTAAAGCAATCCAAACTTTTAAATATCTTCATGTTTCTTCTGTGAATAGAGGTAAAATAAATGGGCAAATCTAATGTATATTTTTTCAAATCGTCCATTAGAGACTTAGACTTTTCTGCTAGAACCTTGGGGTTCCAACGTGGATCATTCCCTATGAAATATCTAGAATTAATTCACATCCCGGACCAAGCGGTAGTCGATTAAGGTGATACCTACTCGTAGTAACTAATAGGATTCGTAATTGGGACGTTCAACATTAAACGCACCTTAGCGACTCATCCTCTTAAAGACACACAAGGGGTGCCCTACCAATTTACCGCCTGTTCCATGTGGTGCCCAAAAGGGATTTGTTCACAATTAGTAGGAAGTCGAAAAATTTCATGGACAGGCGCCCAAGCTGGTGAAATGGGTTTTTCCTGGGATAAGTTACTCAAAACAAAAGCGTGGTGCGGATTGTCTAAGGGATCCATCCATCTTAAATAATGTGATGGGGAGCAAAACTATGGTGAGGTGGGTTCGGGGAGGTCGCATCTCCCGGGGGACTATTTGGACAATCAAATATGACATGCCTAGAACTATATCAAATGTCGAAAGATGTTGTATATAATACCTGGTATGATCCTCAATCTAGAATTCAGTAGCCCATACATATATTTAATCAGATCACATGTACCTTTGGGAGGTCAAGGATGGTGGTACAAATACTTTTCCGGGAAGACCTTTAAGCAACAATGGGAAAACTATTCACCCGATTAGATCCGGGTGAGATCTTCTTGTATACAAGTACTCCCAACCAATGACTTCTACAACATTATTGGCACCACAAATAACCATCAATGGAGGAAATGGAAAGACAAAACTACCCTGGGTTGACAAGACCATAAACCCATATAATGGGGTAAACTTAGCTAAAGAACTTCAAACTAGAAAATTAGAAAGTGAAGGACCGTACATACTCGATGGGGATATATGACAAAAGGACTTTCTTTACAACAAAAGAAGGATATTCACTCAATCTCAACAAGGCATTCAAAGTAGTAGACCTCTTTAAAAAAATCCGGCATTAAAACACCTGCCAAAAGTGGAATACTATTCGGTTGGTCACCCATAACAGATCTTGACTTGGGAAAAATTTCCGCAGACGAGGAATGACAGGTCCCTCTAGGTGCTCCTTGCGGCCACAAGAGCAGGAAACGGCGACCATCTCTCATTTCTCATTCAACGAAAGAAGCAGCGTTGGAGAAAATCGGAAAACCTCGTTTTTAGACAAAATGTATAAAGATAATACCGCATAATAGAGACAATTGTGAAATGGTAAAAAGGAAAATTCCAATGCCAAGTGATTAACAAAGCATGGACTCATTTGGATTCTCATATGGAATACATGGAAAGAAAGGAACAACAGACCCTGAAGACATAGAGAAACTACTACAAAGACATCCTGCAAAGAACCATCGACAATATTCGAGAAACCATCCTCATGAAAGTTGGACAAGATGAAGATTGAAAGCGGTGGGTTTTGAACCCAAATTTTAACATTTAATCTCAAAACCCCGTATGTTATATAAACATTTATGGAAGTTCGTACCGCCGAGAGAAACTATCGTTTATAATCGGACACCCCCTCAATCAAGTTTTATTAAGTTGAATTATGACGCAGCTTCTAAAGGCAATCCATAGTAAGGTGAGCGAGGAGGCATCTTCCGTAACTGGCAGTGGGGCAAAGATGTTGTCGCTTTAGAGTTGGGCTACAACGAATAATGAAGTTAATAAATCGATCAGCTCAACAAGGTATTATCACTGCAATCCGAGAAAATTAACATAAAATAATAATAGAAGGAGACCCACCTTGTTACGAATATTCTCGTCAATCATGTTGTGGAGCACCGGGAGAAAATATCCCAAATGAAGAAAGGTGTCTTATTCAAGAAATTAGTAAGTTGATGAAGAGGATTCAATATCCTGAAAGCAAACATATCAGAGGAAAGGAATGCAATGGCAGTATTATTCCTCATAAACCTGGGATGTAAGTGTAGTGACAGATCAATCGATGTTTCCACCCACATAGATGCACCGGGAGGTGGAATTACATTCCTCCAAGTGATTGGGGAAGCAGGACTTTCGTACCCCCGATCGGGGTGAACACTTGGCAACCGAATCTCACCATAGTTATGGGATGGTGGTGGGATCCATTTTCCAAAGCAAGTCATATTCATTATGAGTCAGGATCATAACCTAAGGCAAGGATCGGAACGACAGGTTTTGCGATGTGGCGCATACCAGACAAATGTATGGCCGATGAAAGCCGGCTACATGCAGCAAATTCAGGTTTCTAAACCCTCCAAGCTGCATTGCTTTGCTCACTTGTGATGCAAACGCTATGATAACAGAGACGAGAACCCGATGAAGCTCGCTCGGTAATTTATAGGGTGGCGGTATGTAATAATAACCTTTTCTTTCTTCGAAAATGGATTTCGCTGTTCGCTCGTAATCAAAGTGGTATAATTAGGAAGATTGCAGTGATAATGAAATTTCAAAGTTGTTGTCCACCCATCCAAAAGAGGGTGAGACCTTGTTTCTGGGACCATGCAAAATGTGCTCTTACTCGGCATGGCGTAACTTCCTTATCCACCAAGATAACCTGCTTTTAACTGGTCAGCTTGCCACCTTCGGGGAGAAGGGGGAATGTTCGGTTACTGCCGCATTGTTAAGGCGTGTGTTAATGTTTAGGGTCGGTGTCTCCCTTACATCAAACTTTCAAAGATTTGCGATAGATTTCTTGTCATCGTACCCTCCAACGCAGCTCAAGCATGAATTTGTTTCTTTGTTAACCACAATGTTATGGTCAATCGACATGGCTTTAAGTCGAGGTGGGTATTTCGCATTCGGGCGGTTTCTCGCAAGGAGGGGTTCTCCCCCGTAAATGCCAATTATAGCCTCGAGAATGATTTTCATATTCTTCGTTTTGCTAGCAAGTCTCGCTCGTATCCGCTTGCTCTCGCCCGCAGGCTTAGAACCCTCGCTTTGCGTTAAGATTGATAGACAGAGCATCAAATTTTCAAAAGGAATACGGGGGAAATAGAGTCGACCCTTTTACGACCTGTGAAAGTTAGGCTTACCGGACCGGCCAAGGACCCGCCTCGTACCAAAGATATATTTCTCACATAAACTTCGGTATTCAGATAGGAATGGGGAAACGCCGTTCAACTTCTCGCACTGAAAGGAAGCATCCAATTCACCAATCATTGCTAAAGAAAAGAGGCCGGAAATCCAACCAAGAGTCGGTGGAAACACCGCGGGGGATAGCGATGTTACAGGAACCCTTCCAAGATTCGTCGTAAAACTGGGATGGGAGAAAGAGAGATTCAACTAGAAACCGTGAAGACAACGACAGTAAGAAGAAATTCTTGACCTTATCAATGATCCTACCAATACCCGAGGCCGCCTTCTACCTATTTCAGCAAAACAACACATACCTACCAGACAATGGCGTTCGCTAGCAAAAGCCACAAAGCTTTCCTCCGGGATGTTAAAGGCGGACGTTCAAAGATGGCTTAATCATGGGAAAAGTCGGAGGATACAAGACCGCCTTCCCATATCAAAATACCGCATTCGGTGCGCTAAGGTATCGAGTGTACTGGGATGACGCAGGGTCGATGCAGGGTCAGCTACAACAATTTGGGGTCATGATATTTCGGGCTCCGCCACAAAGACCCCGCTCAGCTTAGCTCGTATGGTTAATAATTTATTTACTCGTTTTCGTTGTATGTGTATTTGGTTTTTTTGTATGAACTTAATTCCCAAAATCAGCAATAGATAGCAATATTACGTATAAAATAGTCAAGGTAGAAGCAGAACAATGAAAATTTTCGCTTTTGGAACACTTTTCATGCGCTTAGATGGCCGCGTAATTCGGTTTTCTTCTGTGTTGGAGGCTAGAACCGAAGTGTTTAATTTTGTAACTGCTTTTCAAAAAAGATAAATAGCAAATAGAGAGGGCCTACCATATTTACAAAAATATATATATATATATATATTAATTAAGAAAAAAATGAAATACTACAAAGACATCTTTATCAAGCCGAGTGGTTAGAATGTTTCGTAATATGAGTCCGTATACATTATCATTTTGAATATTTCAAATATTTTTATTTTTGTATAAAAGATATTATAATTATGATTGTAACATGTAATATGATAAAGAATTTGGTGGTGAATTTGTAAAAAGATACATTGATTATCATTTGAATATTTCAAATACTTTTATTTTTTGATAAAAAATATTATAATTATAGTTGTAATACTGATAAAGAATTTGGTAGTGAATTTGTACAAAGATGTTTAGTCTTTGGGGTATTTAAAAAAAGTGAGTGTTTGTGAATTGAAATTAAAGAGATTGCAAGAAAAAGAGATGTGCACCAAACTCATCAAGGATATGGAGATAAAGGTTGGGGATTAAGAATTGGTCACAATCAACACAACTTAGGAAAAATGCCACAAGGTACTATATATTTTTGTTTAGTAATGTAAAAGCTATCAAAAAATTAGAAATCTATTATAAATTTTTTGGAATTTGTTTCATTTGACATATGTATATTTTGTATTTGTTTTAGAAATATATATCTTATTTGAAACTCGATAACATTTAATATGTTTTAACCTAAGATAGGTGGCGGTCATGCTGGTGATTTGAGTGTTCTGGTTAAAGCACTCATTTGTAAAGTCTTCGTTCACATCGGGTGTGCATGAGGAGGAATAGAGAGAGAGAGGGAGAGAGGTAGAGAGGAGTGAGTGTGGTAGAGAAGGTAAGAGAGAGAGAGAGAGAGAGAGAGAGAGAGAGAGACGAAAGATGGAGGTGGGAGAGACAGAATGAGAGATGGATGGATAAGGAGAGAGAATTGGAGGGTAGAGAGAGAGATAGAGAGAACAAAGAAGAGGGGATGAAGAGGAAGGTAGGAGAGAAAGGGAGAGAGAGGAAGAACGAGAGAGGAGGAGAGAGGCTAGAGAGAGAGAGGGAGTTGTCAAAGATGGAGGTGGGAGAGAGAGAAGGAGAGATGGATGGATAAGGAGAGAGAATTGGAGGGATAGAGAGAGAGATAGAGAGACAAAAGAAGGGGGATGAAGAGGAAAGGTAGGAGAGAAAGGGAGAGAGAGGAAGGATGAGAGGAGAGTAGAGAGGGAGGGATAGAGAGAGATGGAGTTGTTGGAGGAGAGATCAGATGGAAGACAAAAATACATAGAGAGTGAGAAGTGGAGAGAGAGGGGAGTGAAAAGGGAGAGATGGAGAGAGAATGTGTACGTTTAGGGGTGAGCTAAAGATATATAGAAAGAGTGATGGGAGACAAGGGGGGAGAGAAAAGAGAGAGAAGAAGAAAGGGAGCATAGTAACATAGTTGGAGAGAGAGATAGAGTGATGGGGGAAGAGAGAGAGAGAGAGAGGATTGAATGGAAAAGAGAGAGAGAGAGAGAGAGAGGGAGGGAGTAGAGTAGAGGCAGGGAGATAGAAAGGGAGATAGAGGAAGGATGAGAGAGAGAGTGAGAGAAAGGAAGAGAACGATCGGAGGAGAGAGAGAGAGAGAGATGAGAGAAAGGAAAGAGAGGAAGGAAAGAGAGAGGGGAATTGAAAGAGAGGAGGAGAGAGGGAGGAATGAAGAGAAGGGAGTTGGAGGGGAAGAGAGGGAGGGATAGAGAGATTGATCTAGATGGAGAGAGAGGGAGGGATAGAGAGATTGATCTAGATGGGGAGAGAGGGAGGGAAGAAGAAAGACATAGAAAGAGTGAGTAGTCGGAGAGAGGTAGGGAGTGACAAGGGAGAGAGATGGAGAGAGCAGTGTGTATGTTTGGGGTGAGATAAAGAGATAAACAAGGAGAGATGGAGAGAAGGAGAGCGAGAGGCATATAGTAACAAAGTTCGAAGGTGAAGATAGAGAGAGAGAGAGAGGGAGAGAAAGGAAGAGAGAGAGTGAAGAGAGGTAGGGAATAGAGAGATGGAGATGGAGGGAGATGAGGGAGGGAGGTAAGAATAAATACAGAGAGTGAAAGGTGGAGAGGGGAGAGAGAGAGGGATAAGGAAAGATGGAGAGAGAGAGGGAGAGAGGATAGCAAGGAGGGAAGAGAGAGATAGAAGTGGGGGAGAGGGAGTGAAGGGAAAGGGAGAGAGAGGGGGGGAGAGGGAGGAGGAAGTGATAGATAGATAGATTGGAGAAAAATAGTGTATGTTTTGCTGTTGTGGTTAAAGGAACAACAACCCCTCATTTTTTGACTTTTTACCTCAAATAATGGGGACCTCTTTCTATAAAATTTTCGCTAAATACTTTTTATGATTTTTATTAAGCACTACCTCAGATTTTATTAATTTTTTCATTTTCTTTAGATTTTTGTTTTGATTACTTGGTTAAAATCGATTTTTGTAAGCTCCCGTTGATGCTTGTTTCACCTTTCGTTTGGTTAACCGTGCTTTGTAAAATGGCACCCTTTGAAGTCTCAATCATTTATGTCAGTCTTGCATTAAAATGCATAAAATGTAAAACATTGCATTTTTAATTTAAATTAGTCTACATGTACTTAGTTTTAAATATTAAACCCTCAGTTAGTTATTATTAATATTTTTTTCATTTTTCTATTTTATACACTCAAATCACTAAGCATCGGGTTTTTAGAAATATACTCAAATTTTCAAACAAATTACTAGTCTCGAAAAACTCAAAATGTCAAAGTGGCTTGTAGTTTATTTTTATCAAACGACCGGAGTTTAGATAAAACAAATCATCTTTTAGATAATTTCACAATTTAATTAAATATCATTAGAATAAAACCAAAATTAAAAAAATTGATATTTAATATTAAATCTTACATTAATTAAATTAATTTATTATATAAAATATGATTAATTTAATTAAATTAAAATTTGATATAAAAATATAAAACATAATAAAAGCATCGCATCGAGAATTTTTTCATCACACTGGGAGTTTTCATGAGATGCGAATGCTTAAGAAACTCCAATAACACCACCTTTTCTGATATGTCGATTGCGATTACAATTAAAAAGGTCACTACACGACACTTCAAACTGTCATCCACGTGAGCAGCAGAAGCGGAATATTGAAGCAAGTTAGTTTGAGTTAGGATGGTGTAGGGTTAGTATTACAGGTAGTGTTAGTTTAAGAGTTAGTTTTAGTATTAAATAGTGGTTAGTTTAGTGTTAGCAGTATGCAGCTGCAAGGTTTTAAATTAGTGTAGATTGTTAGTGCATTAAATGTTAGTTTAGTGCAAGTATTAATTAATGTTTGTTTAGTTTTAAATTAATAATAAATTTGCACTTAATACTTTTTAAAATTAATTTTAGATTAGTTAAGTTACCTTAATACGCAGAATCTAATTAATTTAATTAAATTATAATTAATTATTAATTATATTAATTTGTTTAGTTAATTATATTAGTTAGTTAGCATTAATATTAATTTAAATAATTATTTTAGTTTATGATTAACTATTAAATT
This sequence comes from Pinus albicaulis, assembly GCA_034641835.2. Classification (NCBI taxonomy): domain Eukaryota; kingdom Viridiplantae; phylum Streptophyta; class Pinopsida; order Pinales; family Pinaceae; genus Pinus; species Pinus albicaulis. Next base: position 132,427 of record JAXQQM020080691.1, read on the forward strand.
AAGTATTTAATTATTAGATAATTAGAGTTTAATTTAAGATTAGATTTTTAATTGCAAATTTTGTTTTTTTAAGTCTAGCAACAAAATTTCTAGATTTATATCGTATTTGGACTTATCAACTTTGAGGCTCATCCGATCGTAGTTTTACTCGCCAAATGAGTGCTCCGGATGGCTCATCGAGAGAGAAAATCGAAGGAAAACACATTTCCAGGAAATTCTCACTAATAGATTTGGCTATTTATCGTCAGCAAATCAGCATAAAATCAAACTCCGAATTTCCAAAACAAAATCAATTTCCTTCCAGTTTTATTTTCTTCATTTTCATTTCGCTTTCCAAAGCTCTCTTCTACTGGCAGCATTCGCTCATCGAAAGGATATCATTGGCCAGTTAAACCGCTCCGCATCAGCGTAGAGCTTATATTTTGTTTTTACTCATTTATTTAACAGAATTTGATTGGATAAATGCCGTAAATGATATTTGATTTTTATCAGTATGCATCTTAATTCATGTTGATGCCAGTGAAAACACAATAGGGCGGAATATGAAAAATATCTCACTAATGAGAAGGCTCGTAGCAATTAAAGATTGAATTTCTTTGAGCAAATAAAATCTGATCGCGCATTTTTTCTTTAACAAACTCTCCTCTCAAAATATTTTTAGAAAATATTATAAATGGAAGATTGCGTAATCGTGATCAGTGTGCGGTTTCTCTCCTCCACAATTCCGTACTTAAAACGTTTCCGTAATAGGAATTTAGAGTTGTAGATGGGGATGAGAGAAAATTTCGTATCCCAACATTGTGAGGGTCTCTTATATCCTCGAATTATGTATACCGCGTGTATCTGTATTTCTCGTAGCTCTCCAGTTTTAAAAGCGTAACTCAAGTAATGTAAAGGACTTAATAGTAGACCAGGATTAGAGCAAATGTGATTCAATTAATCGGTATGGTATTTATGTATCAAATACCAGTTTCATTTTTATGTTAATAAAATGGTTGTTTCATTTTCACTATCATGTTTATGCACTTTTCCGTGGATATAGATAATTTGTCACAATATTGTTACATATTCTCCAGTTTTATGAATTAAACTTCCATTTCTCCTAGTAACTACTTTACCTGCACCTCGCCTTATAAAACTCCATTTATTAAATAAGTAATTTCGTGTTGTGAAATTTTCCACATATTATTATTTAATTATCGTTTTGGACTCGATTTTGACAATTAATATCATTTTTGTGAATTTATTTCAAAGAGTGTTGTTGATTTATTATTCTCGTCTAAATGGTATTAGTAGGATGTGTCTTTTAGTATGCTCACAAAATGCTCACTTAAATGAATTTCTTCATTAGCTTGACATTAATTACACATAGACATATTTAAATTCTCATCATTTAATTATCTTGCATCTTTACGTTAGGTTAGATCTACATTCACTCATGGCTGAGATAGGATTTTTAGATTAGTTTCTTTTTCTAGCATTATAGAATAAGTTTGCATTTAGATTAAGTTCTACATTGTTTTAAGTCCTCTTTCAAAGAGACAGACCTACTAGAGCTCATCGAACCCACCACTTTAACGTTATTCTTCATGCCCAATCAAAGAAGAATAATTGACCGATATCCCCGTCTCAGTGTGGTAGTTAAAGACAGCTACTGTAAACCAATAGCGATAGGGAGGACAGAATCGCACCTAGTTAAACCACGTGAGCCACCATCATAAATGGAAACGATTTGCAGTAAGGTCCTGACCGAGTGGTTATCTCAACGTTGTCGCAGAACGATTTCTCGAGGTGCTTCAATAAAACGTATAGAGAGACAAAGAGAGACAGAGATGCAGATGGAAGGTGAAGAGAAAGAAGAGATGGACAAAGACAAGGAGAATGGGACAAAGAGATTGATATATATGGAATGAGAGAGCGTGTGTGTTTGGCGGGGTGAGATAAAAGAGACAAAGAAGGAGAGATGGAGGGAAATATAGATATAGAGTAGAGGGGGGAGAGAGGGAAGAAGATTTCTTGCACTCAGATGCATTGATTTCAGCATCAGAATGGTGATTTCTAATCCTATTTGATTTCTTGTACTAGATGCATTGATTTTATCAGTAGATGATGATTCCTAATGATATTTGATTACTTGCACTAAATGCATTGATTTCAATGTAGATGATATCTAATCCTATTTCATTTCTTGCACTAAATGCATTGATTTCAATGTAGATGGTGATTTCTAATCCTATATGATTGCTATTACGCTAGATGCAAGCCATTTCAATGTAGATGTTTTCTAATTTTATTTGATTGTTTGCACTAGATGCATTGATTTCAATGTAGATGATTTCTAATCCTATTTAATTGATTGCAACTAAATGCATTGATTTCGCTGTAGATGGTGATTTCTAGTCCTATTTGATTGCTGTGCACTCAGATGCATTGATTTCATGCAAATGTTGGTTTCTAATCCTATTTTTGCTTACGCTACACTAGATGCATTGATTTGAGTTTACATGTTGATTTCTAATCCTATTTGATTAATTGCATTAGATGCATTGATTTCAGTGTAGATGTTATTTACTAATCTTATTTTATGTTTCTTGTATTAGATGGATTAATTTCAATGTATATGTTGATTTATGTTTTTGATGTAATTGGATGTATGATGGTACATTAATTTTTAAATTCATTGCATTAATAGTGTGAATTTGATTTTCGGGCAGTAAGCATAAAAATGTATTGGCAATGTATATTGATTTTTGAGTTATAGTAATTAAAACTATTAATATTGGAGAGCAAGCGAGACAAGGTATGATGTTTAGTACACAAGCTCGTAGCTAAATATTTAAATGGTTTACGATTCCAACTGTACTTTTCATATAATCGATATGAAAATATGACAAAAGTAACAAGGGTGACAATCAGAATAGTAGAAAAAAATAGTTTGAGATTGATCACAATGAAGATCATTTGTAATTGACTACATTTTTGTTATTCACATTTTCTATCATTCAATATTATTACATTTGTCACTTTGCATTCAAAATTTTTATTTCAACAGTTTTTCATCATTAAAGTTATTTTACAATATTTATCATCTCAACAAAGTGAGGTAACTAAGTAAATTTAAAATTAAAAATGACTCATAAACCTTAGCCATATTTAGCATAAATTAATCATATGTTTGCTCATATTATCAATAGATTTTCCTTGGCCGCACACAACTGAAACTAGCCTAGATCCATCTTAACTCGAATCTATCAAGTGTTTCTCCTAGATCTATCAATCCAGCAGGGATCAAACTCTCTAGACGTGCAAACCTTTCTTCAAGTTTTTCACTCAAACAAAAGGTTTGCACCTCGAGAGATTTGATCGCTCTCGACTTTGGAGTTAAGATAAATCTAGACTAGTAATAACAAATTCAAATAAAATTATAATTTAATAAGTTTTTATAAAATGCCAAAATTTTTAATGTTTATTATATTTATTAAAGATATAATGCATATTAATATTTATCAATAATTTAATTTATATCACTAAACTTGCTTAATCCAATTAATTAAATATTATGATATAGGATAAAAAGGGCAACTAGACAAATCGTTTGTTTCGATGAATGCCCAACATCCTTCAAACGTGCTGAGTTGAACCGAACATAAAAAGGCAGAAGTCATTAAAAAGACAAATAGTGATTTACTTGGAAATATCATCACAGTAAATCTCTTCGATTATCAGATTCTAATGATCTCATAACCGGAGATCGAGATCAATATGGGAAAGTGATCACAGAAATGTTCGTATTGACTTGACTTGAGTGGGCATATATTGCTCAATAAATTGCTACGAAAATTAAATTTCTTCAGTGCTCGAGAGAACGAACAATATTCTCAAATTTTAAATGAGAAATAGTCGAATTTGGAAAAGTAATGAAACAAATGTTTGTATTGCCTTGAAATGTCGTCGGTGAAAATTTCTACAAAGTGAACGGAAATCCCAATATTATCAGCTTCAACGCCGCTGCCGTCCAAAAGCACTGTATCATGGTCACAAAGCTGTGGCTATCTCACTCTATATATCCCTGGTAGTAAATTTGAATGTCGTAGAGTTGGGTGGCTAAACACTCATTTGTTTGTTAGTGGTCTTTAACAAAAGATATGAAGAATCTATACGGATTACTGTTAAGAAAACGAAAATCAATCACGAGAATCAGTATATTGTATACAATAATGAGCATAGCTCATTTTCCCCTCTAGCATAATATATGGAGTAAGAATAATATATTTCAATAACCATCAACTGGAATTGTGCGGATTTAGTCTCTCATTATGTTACTAGTTTAAGTCTTTCAGTAATGGAAAATTTATTGAAATAGGAGAATATAAGGTTTTTTTAAGAAAAAAAAATATATATTTAAAAAAAATAAGTAGAAGAGTTTTCCACTCAATTTTTATATCATTTTTACGGTGTAAGGCGTAAGTATTTGAAAACAACTCCCCTATCCGTTATTGTGTCCATGTTTGAGCCATTGGATCAAATGTTAGATGATTAAATTGTTTTAAGCCATTAGATCAAGTAAATATTTTTATATTTGTTTTTTGTAATGTCATGTTTAACATTTTGACTATGTCAAATTGCACAAAATAAAAAATAAAAGTAAATTAAATAAAGAGATTGACATAATGTAATGAACATTTTAACTAGGTCAAAATACAATGAAAAATAAAAATAATAAAATAAAATAATGATAAACTATAAATACAACCCATGGTATTCATGTGGAATGTAGTTTCTTTATAGGGGAAACTAAGATGGCGAACTAAGAAGGATCTAAACTAATTATTTAATAGTATTATTTTTAAATCTTTATAACCATTATTCTTTTAAAATTTTTACTTAATAAAATGTATCTAAATTTTCATACATCCAAATATACATAGTTTTTGTTGTTCTGGATTATAAATTTTTTTATTTATAATAAATTTATATCATAAAATTAAACTCCACAAAAGGCAATTAATTTATAATAGATGAAGAAAAAAACAATATAAAAAAAGGAATATAACTATTTTTATATTTAAATATTACATTTTTGTGCTACTATGCTCTCCAACAAAGTATGATAGAAAGGTTGTAATGTCATGTTTAACATTTTGATTATGTCAAATTACACAAAATTAAAAATAAAAGTAAATTATATAAAAAGATTGACATAATGTAATGAAAATTTTAACTAGGTCAAAATACAATAAAATATAATATAATAAAATAAAATAATGATAAACTATAAATACAACCCTTCTTGTTATGTATTATTTTTGTTACAACTATTTTATTATTCCAAAATTACATGGTTTTTTTTGTTATATATTATTTATGTTACAACTGTTTTATAATTCATGAGTATTACTTCTTAATATATAAAAAAATAAATTAATAATGAAATTTTTTAAAATATGTGATCTTTTTTAAATTTCCAAATTATTTCATAGGACATGATTTATCTTAAGCAATAATGATGAATGTTCATAATTCTCATTTCTTAAATAACACTAAATTTATGTTTAAAGGGGTCGGTAACAATTGTTTGTATCAAAGTCAAGGATACAAACATGGTGAAGAGAAGCTTAATGCATGAAATACATTTTCCCTGATACACATGAGAAGTGCAATGAAAAATATTGGAATTTGGAAAATGTCACGAAGCTTATCTCATGTTCCATTCATTTAGATCTGAATTATATGGAAGAACAAAAGAAGGATGATGGATACTTATCAAGAATGTATGATACTTTAGAAGGAAATGACGCTAGGAAGGCTATGGAGGACCAAATAGCATAATTAAAAACAAAAGAGGACTCTTCAGAAAATGGGTTACTCGAGGCTTTTGGAATCCAGATGAGCTACATTATCTCACTGAATCAAGCAAGTGCTCCAAAAGAGACAGACAATAGTGATATAGAGACAATTTATTCATAAACAGGAGAAAACTAGAATTATAACCCGAGATAGAGTTATGGGAAGAGAAACATTGCAATTGTAGGGAGGAGTCAAAGTTACATGAGTAGTAGTTCACTCAACATAATTTTCCACCGCTTATTCTAGAGGAGAAAGTTCCTACTACCTCATCAATTGAAGAAGGCCCACATGAGAAAATCAGAAGAGATTCCTCAATGTTATTTTCATTTTACATTCAGTCACTCTGCTCTTTTTGGTCTAGTAGTCTATTTACCTCTTCCCTTAAATTCAATAACTCGGAAAATACTAGACAAAAGACACTTACCTATTGCAATCAGTTGAAAAAAAGGTATCTCTAATAGGTCATTTGGGGAGGAATCTATTATTTAAAAGATCTGGAAAATAATTTCATTTCAAAACAAAAAAGTACTATCACTATGGAAGTGAGTTATTCATTTAAAATTTGTTCCCATTCTTGTCACTACAAAATTTGATTGTTTTTTTTTATTTGAAGGGAAAAATAAATAATCTTTAAAAGGCAATAAACTCTTGAGTCATGATCCTTAAAGAAGTCGCTAGATTCCCTGATTATGAGTTGTTTTTTTCTTCTTACTTTTGGGTCTTCATGATGTTTGTTATTCTTACTGAGGTGAAAAGTTCCAAAGAAGTGGAATATTGGTCGTTCAAAGAGGAATTATGCAAATATGATTGTAGATAATTTATTAATATAAATTATCCGAATTGAGATTAATTAATCATCCCCAAGGGTTAAAAAGGGCCCAAATGTCTCTTATCCATAAAATTGACTATTAAGATAACTCTATGCTCTGTGTTCAAATGACAGGTGAAGGTGGATTTACCATACTTAAGCTTCCTAGTAGTCTCTTATGAAGTACAACATGTCATAATGATAATTTTTTATTCCATTAAATAATTCTAGTTGTAGAGAAGAATCAGAGCTCTAGGAGTAGTATCAAAAGAATTCAACATTGTGAATGTGATAGAAGAAAAATAATTTCGTGGAAGGGTGAAGTTTGGCCAACTTCGTCATAAAAACCAAGTGCATCCTTCATGCAGAAAAGAAAAATAAACATGCAAATTTGGTCATATAGAGGTCTTGAGTACTTCGGCCAAAATGTCTCATCCATTATGAAAAAACACATCTTACATGCAATTAATAACAAAGAAGTTGTTCCACATCAATTACCCAATATGGATATTTTGATTTGAAGTCGAGTAAACATAATTCTCCACCCTTTATTCTCGAGGATCAGTTGGAGCTAAGAAAGTTCCTACTACCTCTTATTTCTTATATGTTATTCTTTCTTATACCACAACCTTATGGCGTTTCCTTTGCAACATGTGTGCAATTGCTAGTTAGATATATTTACTATAAGAATTTTGTTATAATAGTGAAGCTTTTCTCACTGCTTATGGGACTAGTAGAATAACATGTTTACAAAATTTGTCCATATCTTTTTCAGTATTTTGTGTCTTTTTATTTACAATTGTTTATATTTTGTGCTCCTTTACCTCAATTATGTTTTTCACTTCAACTTCTTTTTTTCTCCCTACCTAGAAAAATGTTGAACTAGGTCTCTCAACAATTCAATATGTCAGTTAAGTGAGTGATGAGCAAGTTGAGTTATGTCATAGATGAGTTTGGTAAGTGTGTGCATGTCAAGTTAGGATAAATACCCTTCATCGAGTTCATTGTATTCAACAAGTTAATTGATAGAGATTGAATATTGATAGAGAGTTGCAAATTGTTTGTGTTATTGTGTGAAATCTTTGTGTAATTTGTGCCTTTACTCTTTTGCCATTCCAACAAATTGGTATCAGAGCGAGGTTACAAATAACCAGGGAAAGATGGAAAGACGGATCAACAACCATCCGTGAGTGAGAAGAGAATTTTTTTTTCTCTTATTTAAACCCATAATGCACCTATTACGTTATAGATAGAGCGTTATAACGTTGGTTCCCACAAAAGCGAACTGCTTTACTCATAGCATTGATAGACGCATTAGCAGACTGTCGTATTAAGTAACAAGTGTGTTAGTGAAGGGTTTGAATATTCGAAGAAAAGAGTCAACCGAGGAGGTTTAAAGTAATATGAAAAGGCTTATACATACATATAAGAGTTTAAGGGTGTATTAAAAAGGAGGTTATTGAATTCAAAAAAGGCCTTTTCAACGTTGGTTTTGATATAATACTTTTTTAAGGACTTTTTAAGTTTTGAAAAAGTGAGAACTTATAATAAGTTTTTTTTTTTTAAAGCTTGTAAGTGTTTATTTTATATAAATAATTTTCATAAAATATTTCTTATATATAAAAAAATAAATAAAAAATAAAAAATAAAAATAAAAATAAATAAATAAATAAATAATAAAAAAAATTAGGGTTTTATTGATGTGGATTTTTTTAAAAGGAGTTTTGCAAAACTCATGAAAAAGGAAAATTTAGGGTTTTATCAAAGAAGTGAATTTTTGTTTGAAGAAAGATGGCTACAATAAGCTTCAAACCACAACTTCCTTCTTTGACAGGGAAAGATTATGATGTCTGGCCCATTAATATGGACACCATGCTAAAAGCACATGATGTTTGGGATCATGTCAAGTTTGGGTTTGCAGAACCTCAAGATGATGCAAAAGAATGAGCCCTCAGTAATGCATAGAGGGAACAATGAAAGAAAGAAAAGAGGATTAATGCACAAGCGTTGTTTCTTATCCAGCAGGGAGTGGACCGAGCAGTGTTCCAAAATATAATGATAACGTCTTCAGCAAAGGAAGCATGAGAAACTTTGGCGGTAAGCTATCAAGGTATGGAAAAGACTTCTATGGGATGTTAAACTGCGTAATACTGCTCCTTTGTAATTTTGGCTACAGAAGTGAAAGAGAGATGGGTATCCCATATTGATTCCTTCATGAATAGTGTTATCACTATAAAATTTTTTCTGAAACTTGGTCAGTTGCACTTGTTCCTAAGTCATAATGTTAAGATAGGGTTAGAGTCATTTTTATATTTTTTAAGGTCTAGATCATGAGTTAAAGGTCTTATTCCGTCACCAAACAATGTTCATCAACCTTGTTTCATTCTTCAAAGATCTTATGCCATGTTTTGAAACTCATCTTTAAAGTTTTTTCCGAAGATTTGATGAATAAGCCACGAAACCAGGTTTTCGTAGCGTGCTTAGTGTAAAAAATTGATTCTGCACTACGAAAACGCTGGTGATTTCGTAGTGCAAAAAACCGAATTTGCAAATCATGTGCTATGAAATCGGGGATTCTTAGTTTTGTGTCTGAGATGTCACATCTTTCAAATATAGTTAAATTTTTCATCATTAGGTGTCATTCATGAGTTCTCATTCACGCATGAAACCATTTATTATAATTATTAGGGGTCATTTGTCATCGATTAGGGGCCAAATTGTCATTGGTACTTTCAAATTTGAAAAAATTTGGCCGTTTTCGACTTAATTTGTCTCATGCAAGACAAATAGTGCATGCATGTTTATGTTTTGGAGAAGAAATTAGTGTTGAAAGACCAGAGTTCACTGAAACTATATTTCAAGCGAGGCAGAACTGAACTCATTTATCAAGTGAGGCTAATCGTTCAACAGTATTTTCAAAATTTTCCATCAAGTGAATTTGAAATTCATTACTGGTGGAAGTAGGATTTTTATTCAAGCGAGGCAGAATTCTTATCAAGCGAGGCTGAACTCATTTATCAAGCAAGCCGGTTGATTCAATAGTCTGATTGCTAATTTTATGAAGATACAAGGTTTTCAAGAAGATAATGGCTGAAGAAAGGAGTCATAGGTCTGGTCATTGCCTAAGAACAGAACCTGAAGGTGTAGAAGCCCTTACAAAAGACAAGTCTGTTGAAGAAGCCTTTAAGAAAGTAGGTTGCTGGAGGTTTTGTGAAATACTTCAAGGAGGGCACACTCAAGTCACCAAAGAATTTGCCACAAACTTCACAGGTTCAAACTCAAGGATTAGATTCCTAAATTTACCAATTTCCCCTGAAGTGATATCAGCAGTTACAGAAATTACGAGAGGAGAAGACAAGTGGTTTAAAAATTTCAAGTTTGACATGGTACCCTGCAAAATCTTTCTAAAACCAGAGTTTTCAGAGGTTGAATTGAACAAGGTTGTGCCAAGAAACTATGTCAAAGATACATTTTCCAATTTTCTCTACAATATTCAGAGGTACTTCACCTGCGAAGGGAGATACCACAAGGTGTATACCTATCACTTTAAACTTTTGCTTCATTTCACAGGGATAATATCTCTAGATTTACCTTTTTATATTTTCAGAAGTTTTGCTAAGATGTATGATAAGGTACAAATGAAAGTTGAGTAATGTGAGACCTCATTATTTCACCATGGCTTAGTTAAGTTAATAGTCTTACATGAGCTGCAGAAAGCAAACAGAGATTGGGTTGGATTCCTCTTTTTGAGTAGAATTTGGATTGAAGGAACATGTGTTAGTCCTCAAACTAAAGAAAAAACTCCATCAAATATTATTGCCCCTGTAGAAACAAATTCAAGAAGATTTGTTAAGCTCAAGCCTCGAAAACAAGTTAAAGAACCAATGATAGGAACAACATTGAAAATCCAAGATACCCCTAAACCCGCACAGAAGAAGGCAACTCTGTTTAAGGAGACAATTCTAGAGCAGTCAACTAGTAAAACAGATCAAATGAGGTTGACTAGGAGTCAAAGGTTAAAGGAAAAAGGTAAGGTTGTAGTTACAGAGGGGTCAAAAGGTAATTTGAATGATATAATTCAAGTTATTGACATTGCAGAGTCCCCCCTAGTGCAAGCAGACTTCATCAAACTGGATACAGGTGGCAAAAAATTAAAGAAGTTGAAGACATCCAAAAGGTTAGATTTTCAGGATGATGTGGTAGAGTTTATCTTAAAACCCAGAAAACCCTCAACTAGACACTCCAAGAAGTTGAAGCAGTCAGACATAGAGAAAGATCAAACAGAAGGTGAAAGTGCTAATGTTTTTGAAGAAACCACAAATATATCTTTTTTAATGCCTGAAGAAGACAGAAACAGGGTTTTCAATATTCAGAAGGAAAAGAGCAGCTATGAATATGTCAAAGACAAACTCAGATTGGAAAATAATGAGATTGATAAGTTGAAGAAAAAGGTGAGAGTGCATGCAGAAGAAAGGGCAAACTTTGAAAGGATGAAAGGACTGTGGGAGTTGGAGAAAAATCCAAACCCTGAATTAATTGATAGTCAAGCTCAATTCTTCATATGGACCCTACCTGCAATCAAAGAAGCAAAATTCATTAGGATGGTCAATACCAAGCTAAGGGCAAACAATAGAAAGCTTAAGAGGAGAGTAGAAGACTTGGAAATACAGCTAGCCCAATTTGAAGATTAGCCACAGTTAAAATAGGTGCTAACAATAAGTGTCATCCTTTAACAAATTTTTGAGGTTATATGAATATATCTCATTTTTGGAGTTGTTTAAAGATGATGTTATGGGTTATGAAGGTTGATATACACCTGAAAATATAGTATTAAAGGGGTTGAAAACCAATTTTTTGGAAAGAAGCTGTGAAAATTGAAGACTCAGTAGTTTCGTAGCGCGCTACAAAACTGCTGTAGGTGACACACAACAATTTCGTAGCGTGCTACGAAACTACTGTAGAATGCAGTTTGAAAGATGTTTGCAAATTTTCAAAGGTGACAAGGGTTTTGTGTTGGGCTTTGATGCTGGTGGGAGGTATATGGAGAATACAAATGAAGATCTAGAGGGTTGGCACATATGAAATGGGGGTTTGAAGTATGACTTAAAAAGGAAAGGTCTGCGCTACGAAAACAATAGACTCAACAGTTTCATAACGCAGTAATATTGACAGTTGTTGCACCATTTTGGAGGTTGGGATTTGCACAGCTGGAAGGTCGAATTCAAGTGAAAGTCATAAGACATTTGCCACATGTTTTGAGCACCAGTTCTTCAGCAATTGATTCGAATGGATAGAAATGAAGCATTCAACTATTATATAGGAAACATGCTCCTATTTTGCAGGAATAGATAAGAAGTAGGTTGATGGGTCTAAAAACAGCAAGATGAGCAATATCATGGTCGAAGTCTAGCTGTCAAGCATAGTTTTAAATGATTAGATAAGGTTTTTAAAGGTTGTTAAGATATAATAAATATTGTTTTAGTCCTAGTTGTATTAGGACTGTAAAACAAACAGTTTTACTGTCAGTTTGTAAATGAAGTTTGTTTAGAAGTTGATAGGTGTCAAATTCGAATTTCTTCTCAAATGTTTGGAAGGAATCCAAGGATGTAATGACCACTCTATAAGAGGGAAGAAATAGAATTGTAGAGGGTTGGAATTTTCATTGAACAAGCATACTTTTTATGATATCAGAGAACTGTGTTTTTATCTTAATACAGAGAGTTTTGTTTCATCACTCAGGATTCAGAAGGGGTTATGGATGTTTTATTGTCTCATGATGTTTCTCTTTAAATTACTTGCAGTGGCATGACTGTATGTTACTTAGAATTCACTGAAGGTGCTCTAACTTCCTTCATATGTTCATGAACTGTGTTTATTCTCTGTCCTACTGTTCTATTGATCCATATAAACCTTGAAATGCCTTGAATTCCATATGAAACTGATCTTTATGTTTTGTGAAAGCACATTTGACTCCATTTACCCAATAGATGTTTGTTGATTAGTAGTACAACCAATTATTCACTTTATTCAGTTTATTCACAGAGTTAGCCATCTGATCTTTATTTGTAAATAATTTACCTATTGAGAGAGCCCTCTCAGGTTGGGGAGGCTAAGCCTCAACTAAAAGTTTGGTTTGAAATAGTTACTCAAGGTCTCCTTGACTAGTAGCCTATCACAACCGATTTTGAGTATTAAAAAATAGGGTCATGTCTCATTATAACCGCTTAAAAATTTACATTAAAAATCGAACAGTGCTTGAGAAGTTCCTTAGATATTTGTCTACCAAGTTTGATGTTGTGGTAGCAGCCATAGAAGAAGCAAAGGATTTGGAAAAACTGATAGCTGATGAGTTGATGGGATCACTTCTATCGCATGAGGCAAGGATAGACAAAAATAAGGATTCCACTTTAGAAACTACTTTCAAAAGTCAAGTTTCTATTTCAAGAGGTCAAGGCAGAGATTGATCGAGAGGGAGAGGTCGAGGCCCATGATATGGTGGTCAGAGATATGGCCAAGAAGAGCATGAATATCAAAGTGGAAGCACCAGCAGCAGAAGCTTCGAAAATAATCAAAATTTTTAAAAATCAAAGGTGAAATGTTATTATTGCAATAAATTTGGTCACTATGCTCGTGATTGCAGGAAGAAGATAGTTGATCAAGGAAACCACATAGCTAATTTTACTACAGAGAATACTAACTCTATGTTCCTAGCATGAAACAACATGCATGAACAGTTTGATAAGGTGTGGCTATTAGACAATGGTTGCAGTAACCACATGACACACAACAAGAATTTAGTTGCGAATTTGGATCAATCCGTGAAGACAGAGGCAAAGTTGGGGACTGACAAGACTGTGGATGTAGATGGAAAAGGAGTGGTCAACATTATGACCAAGTAGGGGGGGGGAAATACAATATCATAGGTATATTATGTCCCTAGACTCAAACATAATCAAACAAGTGTTGGTAAATTGACCCAGAAAGGATACAAAGTTATCTTTCAGGGGTAAGAGTGTGTTATTTATGACAAACCCCCAAGCACGCCGCTGATAGCAAAGGTGCAGATGAGGAGGAACATCCTCTTTCCTCTAATTATGAACTACAATGATCAGGTTAGTTCTTTTACAGCTGCATGTTCTAATGATTATTGATTATGGCACTTTCAGTTTGGACACTTGCATTTTTCTTGTTTAAGATTGTTGCAGCAGAAACATATGGTGAGAGGATTACCTCCCATAAAAGAGCCTGTTAGCACTTGTGAGTGTTGGATTTTTGGAAAGCAACACCATGAAATTTTTTTGAAAGGAGTTTCATGCAGAGTAAAGAAACCACCTAAGTTGGTGCATACAGACTTGTGTGGACCTATGAGGACACAGTTGATTTGTGGAAGTTGTTACTTCCTCGCTTTTATTGATGAATATATAAAAAATACTTGGATTTAATTTTTGAAGTAGAAGTTTGAAACTTTTGCAAAGTTCAAAGAGTTCAAATCCTTAGTAGAGAACCAAAGTGATCGACAGATCAAGGTATTGAGATCAGATTGTGGTGGAGAATATGATTTGAAAGCATTCCATGAGTACTGCAAACAAAATGGAATCAAAAGACAATTTACAACGAGATACACACTGTAGTAGAATGGTGTAGCAGAGAGAAAAAACAGAACAATTATGAACATGAAAAGGAGCATGTTGAAAGCGAGACACTTCTCTAATAAGTATTGGGAAGAAGCAGTTGCATGTGTTTTTTATGTGATAAGTAGATCTCCTACAAAGAGTGTGATGAATAGAGTTCCAGAAGAGGCATGGTCAGGTATGTCATGTAATGTATCTCATTTCAGAGTTTTTGGATGTGTAGCTCATGAACCTAAGCTTGCTTTTTGAAGAGGAAAATTAGATGATCAAAGTGAAAAATGCATATTTTTTTCATTGTTGTCATTCCAACATTTTTTGTTTGAAGAAGCAATCAAAGATAAAAATTGGGTGCAAGCCATGGATGAAGAGATTGATTATATTGAAAAGAATGATACATGGGATTTGGTTAATTTTCCAAAGGATAAAAATCTCATTGGTACAAAGTGGGTGTACAAGACAAAGTTGAATGAGAAAGGTGAAATTGACAGATTTAAAGCAAGACTTGTAGCAAAAGGATTCTCACAGCAATCGGGAATAGACTTTGGAGAAATTGTTTCTCCGGTAGCCAGATTGGATACTGTAACAGTAGTTCTATCCACAACACCTCAGAACAAGTGTAAAGTATATCAAATGGATGTCAAATTAGCATTTTTGAATAGAATTATAGAAGAAGAAATTTATGTGCAGCAACCTCCAGGTTATGAAGTTGAAGGTAAAGAAGATAAAGTTTACAGGTTGAAGAAAACGCTCTATGGATTTAAGCAAGCACCCAGAGCATGGTATAGCAGAATCGACAATTACACGATCAAGAATGAATTTTGCAGAAGCATCATTGAGCCTACCTTGTACACAAAGGTAAATGAGCATGGATAGATTTTTATTGTTTGCTTATATGTTGATGATATTATTTTTACAGGTGATCTTGAGCTAGATGAATTTAAAGCAACCATGAAGAAAAAGTTTGAGATGAGAGATCTTGGTCTAATGAAATATTTTCTTGGCATAGAAGCTGAGCAATCTGAAAAATGAATTTTTATTTTGCAAAATAAGTATGCTAGAGATTTGCTGAAAAGATTCAGGATGGATAATTGCAAACATGTACCTATATCAGTTGCAATAGGTACAAAGTTAAGTAAGGATGATGAAGGATTAGATGTCAATCCAACTCTATTCAAAAGATTGGTTGGCAGCCTCATGTATCTCACAACTACAAGACCAAATATTATGCAAGTAGTGAGTTTGATTTCCAGATTTATGGAGACTCTAAAAGACACACATTGGAGTGTAGGAAAAAGAATTCTAAGATACATAACAGGAACTAGAGATTGTGGCATAATGTATGCAAGTACAAAAAATAAAGATTTTATTGGGTACACAGATAATGATTTTGCAGGTAGTTTGGATGATAGGAAGAGCACTTCCGGTTATGTGTTCCATCTTGGTTCAGGTGTGATTTCATGGGCATCTAAGAAGCAACCCATTGTGACACTATGTTGTGAAAACACATCAACGATTGCACTATCCAATAATAGTGTGTTTCATCAGAAGAGAAAGCATATTAATACTATATATCATTTTATTAGAGAACTTGTGAGCAATGGAAAAGTTCACTTGAAACCTTGTAAATCTAGTGATCAACTGTCTGATATATTTACAAAGGCATTACCAAAAAATGTGTTTGAGTTTCATAAAAGAAACTTGGGTGTTGTAAGCCTAGCTGAGACATAAACCAGCATGCATGTTTGAGTTGTCATCAGTTATGTTTCAGTTTAGCGGTCATAATTAATGGGGAGTGTTAAAATATCTAATTAAATCCCGCATTAAGAGTTAGAGAGTCAGTTAAGTGAGCGTTGAGTCAAGTCGAGTTATGTAATGGTCAAGCCGAGTTATGTGATAGATGAGTTTGGTAAGTGTGTGCATGTCAAACTAATTGTTAGTCAAAAATGATAAATACCCTTCACTGGGTTCATTGTATTCGTAGATATTGAAGTTTGTGTGATTAATAGAAGAGGCGCAACTCGTGTGTTATTGTGTGTGAATTTTTTGTGTGATTTTGTGCCTTTACTCTTCTGCCTTTCCAATAGAAGATTCACGAGGGGAGTCAAAGAGTCGCAAAGGGGAATGTGAAGAGTCATCCCCTATTGTTATAAATATATCCTCATAACTCATGTAAAGAGATTTGGGGAGATAAGATTTTGGCTAGGCTTAGGCTTAAAAAGAGCTTGAGAGTTTTGTGAGAGCCTTCGATGCTCTGTAGCGTAGAGGGATTATACTTCTTTGGAGGAGCAGGTGTTGTTGACTTCACGTTCCACTATTGGGGCTAGTGGTTAGTCAATGGTGTATGTATGATTGGAACTTTCACTTTTAATAAAAACTTTGAGCCGAAACACTTTCATGCATATGTTGTGAATATAGTAGGACTATTATTGTTGTATTTGGGTGAAAATGTGAAGCTGGGTTACACTTTTTTCCCTTTTTTGAGAAAAATTTTTCATTTTTTTTGGTTCTTCAACTTTCTGCAAACTATAACAATTTTTCTGTGAGAAGCGATAAAAATAAAAGTTGTGAGAAATTTTGTTAGCTTTCTATTACTTATTTTTTGAAATTTTTTTATGTAGATTTGATATGTCAACTTAGCGTTTCTTTGAGTGTGTGTTTCTTAACAATCAAAGGATTCATAAGAAGTCATGTTATGTCGCAATGTTGTATTCATTGAAAATTTGTGTTTTTGAAAAAACAAAATGTGTTACAACAATCTAGACAGAGTCTACTTTGTTTTCGTCATATTTACAAAGCCAATGGATGCATATCATAATTACTAGAATTTTTTGAACTGGTCCAATACGAAAAAATGCGTATTTTTGATATGTTTCGCGTGGCAACAAATTTCTTAACATATAAGTTATAAACTAAAAATCTAAAAGCTACCCATTAGAGTCAACAGACCAATGTAATGCCCTATACTTTTTTCAATTTTTTTTACAATGTATTTTGGGAGATACAAAATTTTGATTTCACTGAATCACAATTACCCTCAGAAATTGTTTGCACCCATTTTATTAGAAAAATAATTAAAATTAATAAACGTTTACGAAATTCCATAAAAGTTATATTTCCTGAAAGTAGATTCAATTCTGAAAATGCTTGTCTTGGTTCCGACAATTAATTAACAACCTTTCATGGAGTTTAATCAATCCAAAGTTGCAGAACCGTTTTCAGAGCCTGGTTTTGCGTAATTGGTGACGCGTTAGTTCGGTCGAACTTTTAGTCCAAGTTCGGCCGAACAATGTTTTCCGCTTACGAGTCGTTAAAACTAACGTCTTAATAGTTCGGCCGAACTTCTTATCAAAAGTTCGGCCGAACTATTGTGTAACTCTCCATCGGCCGGAAACTTTTGTGGAGCCCCCTACAAAACACAAATTTCGCATCAATATAAATTGCCGCGAAATGATTCACAATTTTCGCACATTTCGCACTTCATTTCATTTTACAACTTGGTTTGAGTTCAAAAACTTTTCTTCAAAGTTTGAGTTTAAAGAACTTTTTTGGAAGACATTTTTTGGAGGCGACGTGATTTTTCTTGGAGGTATGTACGTGTTTTGTGTTGAAATAAATCTTTTGAGCTTCTTTGTTCAAAAACTTTTCTTCAAATTTTGGATTTAAAGAATTTTTTTGGAAGACATTTCTTGGAGGCGCTGTGATTTTTCTTGGAGGTATGTACGTGTTTTGTGTTGAAGTACGTGTTTTGTGTTTTTTAAAGTGTGTGTTTTGGATTGGATTATGTATTTTTTACAAAAGATTTTTTTTAATTAAATCTTTTGTGATAGTTTTTGTAATTGAGTTATTGTCTAATTTTTTGAAGGAAATTTTTTGAACCTCATACCCTATTATCATGGGAAATCGAAGAACTTGTGTGAGAAAATATGATCGAAAAAGAGACCCTGAGGAACGTAGAGAAGAGACGAGACAATATCGCAAAAGAAAGTTAGAAGCCCTATCAAATATTGAAGAGGAAAATCAACCTCAAGCAGAAATTGAAGCAGGTATGTAAATGTAAATATTACATGATCTATTGATATATATTTAAAATTTTCCTAATGTAAAAGGTGAAGCTTAATTTTTATTTGATGAACTAGTTTGAAAAATATTTTGTTTGATGTAAACAGACAGAGATATTCCTCAAAATATTGAAGAAGAAAATCAACCTCAAGCAGAAATTGAAGCAGGTATGTAAATGTAAATATTATGATCTATTAATTTATTTTTAAAGTTTTCCCAATGTAAAATGTGAAGCTTAATTTTTATTTGATGAACTAGTTTGAAAAATATTTTGTTTAATGTAAACAGACAGAGATACTCCTCAAAATATTGAAGAAGAAAATCAACCTCAAGCAGAAATTCAATCGGGTATGTAAATGTAGATATTATGATCTATTGATATATTTAAAATTTTCCTAATATTTATTGACATATTTATTAATTTAGTTATTTATTGAATATGTACTATTTTTTCGAATATGTACAGATGAAATCACTATCGATAATGAGATGTTAGAAAATGTCGACACTTACACATATGGAGATAAAAAACCTGACCATGTTATACGATATCGTGTCGATAAAATTTTTGAAAAGTATTTCAAAAATGAGCAAGTGACAGTTCAAGCTCAAATGTTGAAAGGTCTCCTATCATCAAGGAAATTAAAAGAAGCGATGACACTATTGGGTATTCGAAAATCAACCAAAGATAAAAAAATGAAAGAAGAGGTGATAAAAAATATGAGTAGTGCTATAGAGTCAATTAAGAGATCGAGAGATAAAGATGTTTCAAATATACGTAGAGGAATACAAATGGCAATGGTTTCACCAAGTACTCAAGAGAATCGTTTGAATCTAACATCTATGGCACGAGCACCGGGAACCTCGCGAAAAACTCTGCACAAACATCGAAAATTTCGATTGCAAATAGATGTAAATGATGAACTCGCTTGTTGGAGAGCTATTTGTAGGCAACCATACAAAGATAGACTTGGAGAAGATGTTAAAAAAATAATATATGAATATTGGAAGAACAATTCGCGTGTTTCACCGACCGCAAGACATGTGATGCGAAGAAGAATAACATGAAATCAATACGAAGAACATGAAAAACATCTCTTGGAAACCACTCAAATAGAGTTATTCAACAAGTTAAAAGAAGAAAATCGTCAAATTCATGTTTCACTTAGTGCTTTTGTTCAACAAAAACCATGGTATGTAAAACCTATCACCGTACGCGACATTTGTTGTTGCCGTTATCATGTGGAATTTGAGTTATATTATGACACATTCCTTGATTTCGGTAGAACATTATGGAAGGATTCACCTCCTCCTTCCACTATCCATGATTTCATATCTCAAATTCTATGTGAAAGAGAAAGCGATGAACTATTTTACAAAAAGAAATGTGTTGGTGGTAAAAATGCGATGATTGTGGAAATTTGACTAAATTTCAAAACAAATATCGTATTGATATAAATGATCAATCATTGTCCAACATGAAAGTGAAATGGAAGAGATATGAATATATTGGTACATCGATTCAAGGTGCAGATAGTGTTAAAAGAATCGAATTATGAGAAGACGAAATTTTTCTGATAGACTTTTTGAGAAAGTTTGAGGCAGAAATTTACAAATACACCAAGCATTCCCATAGAGCTCGATGGCAAGACTTGCAATTCAAAAAATCTCGTGAATTTTTTCCACCAGGGAACATTTTGTCAGTGATTGATTTTGCAGAAAACTACACATTTGTTCCACAAAAAGAAATTCAGAGTGAATACTATCATTCTGACCAAGTCTCCATGCTTGTCCATATTCTATATAGACATGCTGAAAAAAATGTCGATCATATAGAAAGCACGAGTGAAAATCGACATATCATTAAAGAATATCATTTTTATATCAGTGACGATCGTACGCATGATACATGTTTTGTACAACATTGTTTTGGAAAAAATTATGATTCATTGAAAAATCGTGGAATAACATTCAATGAACATTGGATATGGTCAGACGGATGCGCAGGTCAATTCAAATCCGCACGATCATTTTTTTGGTTGTGTCGTCTTCATAAGAAAACCTCCATTAAACATTGTTGGAATTTCTTTGAGACTGGCCATGGAAAAGGAGAACATGACGGTGCAGGAGCATGCATAAAACGAGTACTTCGAAGATATCAAATGAACCACTTTGCACGCCGACTTGTGAACGCCGAAGAAGTTGTTCAATGGTGCAAAACTACTCTAAGCCATGAGATTAACCCATCAAATGAAGTGCGAAGGTACATTCAATTTAATTTATATTGGTAATCTAATTTTAAACATTGTACATTTATCATGCAATGATTATTTTTAATTGTATTTTGATATCATATTTACAAATTCTTTTTCTAATTTTCCATATAAAGGTTTTTCTGGCATATTGGAATTGGAGACGTAAATAGATCAATTGGAAATGACGTTGAAACAATAAAAGGGACTCGAAAATTGCATTCAATTCAAACAAAGTTGTCCACAAATGTGTTTGCATTGGATAAAAGAAAATATTCTTGTTTTTGTGATGTTTTCATAGACAACACAAAATCCAATGACGTCCGTGAAAACAAAATGTATGTGAACGATTGGAAACATACAGAGCTAAATACAAAGGGAAAAATGTCTGTTGCAATGTTTGAAGAAATGCAATCAGAAGAAACTACAATATCATCCGATGGTGATCGAGTTTCTGATCTTGTTAGAGAAGGTAACATTTGAATTACTTTCTAATGATTTAAAGATCTACAAATAAATTTAAATATGCATAATTAAATGTTAAATTTATTTTATTGTGCAGGAGATTTTTTTGCTGTAATTGCACCTATTGACAACGATGAAAATGTGAAGTATTATTTGATGCATTGCACTGAACGAAAAATGAAATTATTACAAGACTATAATGATCACGGATTTCAGTATGACAAAGGGTCTATTATACTGAAAGGTTATTTTTTCAAACAAACTCGTCAAAGTGGAGACTTTGTTTAATTTGAAGACTATGAACCTGATTCCATAAGTTGTCAGTATAGTCACTTGGTGTGTGCAGCACGCATAAAGTTGATAGAAGTTCAATCAAAGAAAAAATAAAAAATTAAGAAATGGAAAATGTCAAAATCCGATCATGAACGGATTATTGAGGATGGAATTCCATTAGATTTTTTTTGAGTGAAGTGTCCAACAATTTATTATCTTTGGATTAAATATGTTTTAGAACTTCCAGTACTCAACTAAAAATTGAGCTGCTTATGTTATTTGTGGTTTGCACATGTTACAAATTGTTTGGGTACAAGCACGTGCTCTAGTATTAATTGAAAGTAGTTTTTCTATACATGTGCATTGATTAAAAATGTTATATGTATTGGATATATATATATATATATTCTAGAATGAAATTAATTGTTTTTGTATATGTTCTCCAACCATATGGTACAAATTATTTCACTTTATTTTGTAAGGTCAGATTCGGTCCCCATATGGCCTAGCCTCCAAGGGACGAGATAACAAGTGGTTGTCCCCACTTGCCCGAATCTCAGCTTTTAAGTACAATTTTACTGTTTATGTCAAGCATCTTACATGATGTCCTAGCCAAAGATAGATTCTCTTTGTTTCAAGTTTCCAATAAAAGTTGTCACCGAATGACTTGCTCGAACTCTTGTAGTAAACACCATACCTCATCTCTCTTGCTCTCCAATATTATTAGGTTTAATTATTATAACACAAAAATCGTTCTACATTGTCAATAACTTTTTGCGCTTACACTAAAATCAATGAACACTATTAATCCAATGTCTTTACAAGTAATGTACCATCATAAATGCAATTATATCAAATTAGAAATCAACATATACAATGAAATCAATGGGGATTGTCTTGTTACAAGTAACATAATTTCAATTTACCATATGTGCAAATGTAGGTTGAAACCATCCAAAACTTTAAGTTGTAGATTGAAACCATCCAAAACTTTAAGTTGTAGATTGAAACCATCCAAAACTTTAAGTTTTAAAACCCTTTTGATTATATATTGTGCAACATTAAAACATTAAACATTTAAAGTTCATTAAATATCATATGCAAAATGTAGATTGAAACCATCCAAAACTTGAGTTTTAAAAACTTCACATGCCATGCCAATTATAATTCAACTATCCAACAAAAACATTTAACAAATTAAATATCACATGCCAAAGTTGTTTCAAGTTTTCGGTAAAAGTTGTCACCGAATGACCTACTAGGATATTATAAATACTAACTTTGTAAGATCATTTGGCATTCGGAAAAATTAGAAAGTCTTAGACTGTCAATCAATTTAAAGTATCATTCACCCTAGGGAGTGTAAAATATTCAATGTAGGTTGGTGACAATGCTCAATCCTAGCTTGAAGCAGCGCCAATGACCAATTCTTTAATGAATTCCAATGCACTAGACCAAAGTTGGTTCAACCTACTTGGTTTTTCACCCAAGAAATTCCAAGGATGGACTATCTGGACAAATTGCTGAAATTGAAAAGCTTGACATGGAGATATGACAAGGTGAACAAAGACTTCAAGAACTCTTTATGGAAAGGGCTCACTTGAAGGAAAGAAGCACCACGTTGCAGGCTAAAGTCAAGAACATGGAAGATAAGATCAGGAGGGACTTTCTTGATCCGAAACCTATTGGTTTGAAGAAAGAAAATGCATGTGTTGGCACACTTGGAAAAGAAGACGACCACACTATGAGGATTGGTGCACTTCGTTTGGAAGGAGTCAATATATGTCGTATTGGAGCAATTAGACAGAATTCGAAAAGAAAAGAGCTTGAACCAATTCAAGCAGACCCAGGATCGGATTGTTCTATGGAGCTTCATGAGAAGAGATATGTGAAAAGGACTGTTAAGCCAAGGGCTAGTTCGAAAGACATATTGGAAGAGGAAATGTTGAAGAATATTGCGGAAGTAAGGCGCAAGACAAGGAGAAGGAATGATGATGAAAGTTCCTTGGACTTGAGATTCGTGTCTACAACCGTACATGGGAAAAAGTTCTCTGCTTTGATAGACACGAGGGCTACCCATAGCTTCCTAAGTCGAAAGGTAGCTTCATCTCTTAGAAAGAGGAAGGCTAGCATCGAGAAAGAGTTGAGTGCTTTCAAAGCAGTCAACTCGAGGATGAAAGCAGTGACTGGTGTCATGAAAGGCACACATGTGAGAGTAGGGTCATGGTTTGGAAAGATAGACTTAAGAGTCATTGACATGGATGATCATTCTATGGTGTTGGGACGAGACTTTGTGGTTGCAGCACAAGCCATACCAATGATGGACCGAGACATTCTCTTAATTCTTGTGATCAATCTTAAACTATTTTCTGAACTTCTATTCTTATTGTCACCCTTATTAGTTTTGTCATATTTCCGTATCGATTATATTAAAAAGAAAGTATAAATCATAAATCATAAACCATTTAAATATTTAGCTCGAACTCTTGTAGTAAACACCATACCTCAAGTCTCTTTTTCTCTCCAATATTATTAGGTTTAATTATTATAACACAAAAATCGTTCTACATTGTCAATAATTTTTTGCACTTACACTGAAATCAATGAACACTATTAATCCAATGACTTTACAAGTAATGTACCATCATACATGCAATTATATCAAATCATAAATCAACACATAGGTACA
This sequence comes from Pinus albicaulis, assembly GCA_034641835.2. NCBI lineage: Eukaryota > Viridiplantae > Streptophyta > Pinopsida > Pinales > Pinaceae > Pinus > Pinus albicaulis. The sequence goes on from JAXQQM020080691.1 coordinate 156,451, forward strand.
AACCATTTAAATATTTAGCTCGAACTCTTGTAGTAAACACCATACCTCAAGTCTCTCTTGCTCTCCAATATTATTAGGTTTAATTATTATAACACAAAAATCGTTCTACATTGTCAATAATTTTTTGCGCTTACACTGAAATCAATGAACACTATTAATCCAATGACTTTACAAGTAATGTAACATCATACATGCAATTATATCAAATCAGAAATCAACACATAGGTAAACCATTTAAATATTTAGCTCGAACTCTTGTAGTAAACACCATACCTCAAGTCTCTCTTGCTCTCCAATATTATTAGGTTTAATTATTATAACACAAAAATCGTTCTACATTGTCAATAATTTTTTGTGCTTACACTGAAATGAATGAACACTATTAATCCAATGACTTTACAAGTAATGTACCATCATACATGCAATTATATCAAATCAAAAATCAACATATACTGTAATGAAATCAATGGGGATTGTCTTGTTACAAGTAACATTTCAATATACCACATGTGCAAATGTAGGTTCACATTCTATCATTCATGTAGTTTTAAAAACTTCAGATGCCATGCCAATTATAATTCAACTATCCAACAAAAACATTTAACATTAAATATCACATGCCATGCCAATTATAATTCAACTATCAAAAAAAAACATTTAACATTAAATATCACATGTCAAATGTAATTCAGATGACAACATTACTTCGCATTCACATGCCAAAAGTACTAAAACCATCCAAAAATTAAATAAAACAAATTATATAATAACATTGTAATAAAATATGTCCAAAAATTGTAAATCTCACTTGAGTATCAAACTGTATCAAGTTTAACAAATTTTAAAACCATCTAAATTTTGAAATCAAATATACTGTAAATCTTGTCTATCAAATGGAGGATCTAGCGTCTGGGTCTCGGGTAGCGCCCTATCCTGTAAATAGGAAACCTACATACACAATGCACATGTACTTGAACATTAAAATTTGAAGTTTTAAAAATGAATGAGAATATATATATATATAGAACTTCATGTAAAAAACAAAATATAACAAAAAAATCATGCAATACCTGCAATACCTCGTAAGGTTCCCTCTCCATTTGATGAACAAGTTCTGCCATAGAAACATCTGCAGTGGTAACCTGTACAATATACATGTACAGTTAAATATAAATATATATATATATATATATACATAAATAATTTATATAAATTAAAAACTTTCAAATGAAAATGCACGTGTACATATATAAACTTATTTGAACAATAATATTAAAAAAAAGAACTAAATACAACTTGTTCAAATGCTGTGGATGTTCCTATCTCCGTCGCTAGAGTCCTCGGATTAAAAAAATCTTCTATACGAACCTAAATTCAAAATTTTTTAAATAACTCAAAATATAGATCTCTCTCTCTATATATCTCAATTTTTAATGGAACTTTTTGAGGTAACATAAATTTTGAACTTGTGAAAAATTGTCCATACTTGTACATCTCCCAATGAAGTATAAGGTATATCTCCTAAGGAAGAAGAAGGTACCGCCATCCCAAAAAAATCAGACGGAATCGGTACCTGTTAAAACATTTTATCAAATTATATATATACATACATGTACATGTGTGGCAACAATTATTTATTTTAGAGTCACTTAAAAAATACTAACATACATGTGCCAACATATCATGATGGTCAGACCCATCTGCATCGTTTGAGCCAGAGGTCCCGAACGTAATATTAACATTTTCATCACGCATCATGCGTGAGAACTGCAAATGGTGTTTTAACATATAATCATACATTTTTGTTAGATTAATGTACACATACAAATAAATGTATACATGTGTACATACACATGTATTTATTACAAATTGTACACATGTATATGTAAATATAATTTCAAAACCTAAGGTCACTAACACATACCGTTCCGGTGCCCTCTTCCTCACGAAAAATTAGGTCTTGCAGACCATTGCGACAATTTATTGCATATGTTTGGAGATCTTCAACATTCATGTTGTAAATCTCCTCATCTGTACGATAAACAAAATTGGCACGTGCATTTTCACATGCTCTTTGTCAATTTGAAAAAAGATCGACTCCACTCAATCTGCTATGAACATTGTTGATCATAACATCTCTTGCTTCTCGAATTATTTGAGAAGTCGCATCCATCTCTTATCGCAAAGTTTCGAATCGAAACAGTCGACTCACCAATGGCGACTCAGGACGAGGAAACTCCACATCTCGCTTAGCGCCCTTACATTGATATAATCGACCTCTCCCTGGGCCAAAAATTTCTGAAGGAAGGTCATTGTAGTCGGGTTTCATAACCAAAAAAATTATGCATAAAACATTTGTGCAAAATAAACAGGAACCTCATCGTTCCATGGAAGCCTTCCAAAGGCCACAAGATGTCGATCATACAAATATTTTGCTTTGTCTGGGTGCTTGAAATACTGCACCTTCAACATTTTTCTTTTTGGCCCTTCCTTATAATTAAACATTGACTTAGCATCATCTCTTGAAACTTTTTGTTTTATGTCCTGCCATTTATCGGGACCTATCATTGTTTCTTTTCTCTTTCTCATCAGTTCTACAAACGAATCAGTCGTTGGCCCCAAATTTTTGTACACTTTTACCATTTCACTCAATGAATGTGTAACTATTTCGAGGCTTTGTCTACTCTCAGCAGGTAGAGACAAAGCCTTGAGATCTCTTTGCAATTTTGCATGAAGGCTTTGACACCTTTGTAAGGTGCATTCCGCCATATTCGTTTCCCATGGTATATCAGTAATCTCAGCCGGATAAGTTGTGCTGGTTTGACAGCCTTCTTCTTCAATGTAGCGCGCTGCCCTGCGTCTTTTTTGACCACTGACTTGAACATTTTCAGCCTCTGCATCAATATATATAAAATTTCGTATATTAGAAAAAACACGTGTAAAAAAAGCTGTACAAATTTAATAAAAAAATATTGAAATTGATGGCAACCTTGATGTTTTTGGTTAACATCATCTCCAACATGACCCTGCTGAGAACCAACCCCAGAATGACGTTGCTGAGAACCAGACCCACAAAGGACCAAGGAGAACCCGAAAGAACCTGATTGGCCTTCGGGGAATAACACGCTGATCACGCCACCAACACAACCTCCTTCCCGCACCCTCGCTACCACTATACCTCGACCGTTGAACCTTGGCCACGCTCCATGGACGGAGTAGAAACCCTTCTCTTGCCTCCTAAAAATTAAAATATGAAACTTATTAACAACTAATTTCACTCACAAAGTTAATAAAAAAATCAATTCCATATGTACACACATGTATGGAGATTTAAGATTATATTTAAATACTGTGAACATCCTCCGATCCCTGAGCCTCCATATGGGATTCGGCTGATCTTCGTCTTTCATCCTCCATGATATATATCTATTGGTCGACATTCACAAAATAGATTTCAAAAAATCAATACCTCAGAGTAAAATCCAGTTTGGGGCTGTTAAATCTAGTATGTTCTATATTTCTTACATTTCTGCCCTCCTATTTTTCTTTCCAATCAAGGTTTATAAAATAACATGAGAAGCAACATGAGACTTGGAACAATCATTTTCATTATCTATATGGAAGGCAAGAAGGATTATATCCCCTTAAGCTTAAGCTTATGTAGTTTGTCAATTTTTATCATATATTTTTTTGGTAAGGGTAAATGTTTTTTTATCTATAGTACAAGTCATGAGTTCCCCAATTTTACCTTATGTAAAGCATGATTCTAGGATTACTACAATTTGTACTTGGTTTTTTAAGAATATATCAAATAAAGTTTTTGAGAAGCAAATATGGCTTGTTCCTTAGAATTTGGCATTTAGAATTTCCATAACGCTTATAACCCCATCCTTACAATTTTTATAATTTCCATGATGAGACATTTGAATTTCCTTCCCCATATTTCTTGTTAATGATTATAACCTTAAAATGGCTAGTATTGGTTTGTCATCATCTCAAAATGACCTGGCAGATGAAAATTTACCATGTCAATCATCATCACTTCACACCATCTCATACATGACCCCTTCTACATATTATATGCATGAATTTTTGGCATGTCATCCTCTCTACCTATCCCATGAATGATTGTGACAATAGGTGAATAAAATACAATTTATAAGCAGAGGATAGTTTCTAGTTTGTCCTCCTCCATCCGCCCCATAGCTAGTGATTTCTCAATTTTCCACTTCCAACTTTCTATTCTCGAAATTCATTAGCAGCTAATTTTATTGATAGCCACACCACACCTAGAAGTTAAAGAAATTATCATATACACTACCACATTAATGAACTCTACGTTGTTTGTTATTGTAAAGTCCAATAAAAAACAATGTTAATTGAGTTTAGTAGTGTATATAACAATTTATTTGACTTCCAGGTGTGTTGTGACTATTAGTAGAATTAACTACCAAAATGAATTTCCAAAATAAAATGTTGGAAGAGAAAAAATAGGCAATCACTGGATATGGAGTGGGTGGAGGAGGAAAAACTTATAGTGATCCCTTCCTTATTAAATTTCCTTTATTCACCTAATGTCACAATAAACCATGGTCTAGATATAGGGGATGACCTACCATAAATTCAATCATATAATGTGTAGAAGGGTCATATGTAGATGGTGTGAAACGATGATTACAAACATGGTAATTTTTCATCTACTAGGTCATTTTGAGATGATGATTACAAACCAGTGCTAGCCCATTAAAGGTTCTAATCATTGGTGCCTAATGTGGGGTGGACAATTTAAATCAAGTTCATATCAAAGTACAATTTAGCTCAATTTAGTCAAGGTTAGTTAGAAGAATTAGCTATTGGTTTCTGCCTTCAATTTCCTCTGAAAATGAATGTGTACGTGCTTTTGAGAGACATTAGAGGAATAAGGTCCAAATTTTTGATGAAAATGTGCTATGAAAGTAAAGGGTTTTAAAGGCAAGCATGTACAAGGCATAGTTGAGTACAAGGCATAGTTGAGCCAAATGTTCTTCAAGAAGGGCCTAATTATTTGGGTCTTGGTCATGGAAAACATGGAAAATGCTCCAAAGCCAAGGAGGCTTGTGAGGTTTGTGTTCATGATGAATGGAACATGTACATAGTTTACCTTAAAGTTGTTGTGTTTTACGAATATTAAAAAATGAAGAACTTCTATTTAGATCCATTCCAGAGATTGACTGCAAGGGCATTTACTAGATATGTCACCTTTCATAAAAGATGAGATCCAGAGGCTACCTGGCCCTTTACAGACTCTGCCTATAGAACTTGTAGAAGTAAACACTAGAGGCATTAACAATATCAAAGAACGTTTTCATGCTCAGACATGGGAATGTGTCTCTTTCCCTACGCAAAAAAATAGTTCTTGAGGTAGTTAATCTTCATATACATGTCATCAAGCAAGTCAATGTGATCATCCCTCCTTCCCTCCCTTGTAAAATAATTATGTTTTGCGGGTCAGAAAGCCAAAATATGGAGACAATTATCACCAAATCCAACATACGATTATGCATGATGGAGAATATCTAGCGCTTTCCCTTGTTAATATATTTAATAATCTCAATATTTATTTAAAAGTATCAATAGTATTTCGACAACATCACATTGTTCAAATCTCATGGTCGAAATACTATTGATACTTTTAAATAAATATTGAGATTATTAAATATATTAACAAGGGAAAGCGCTAGAGATTCTCCATCATGCATAATCGTACGTCGATGCTTATAGAGTGAAAAAACTGAAAGAATCAACTTGTAGGGTCATTTTAATGGGGGGTGGAGAATTCAGGTCTAAAACCTTTTGGAGTCATTTTGAGGTATTAAATGACATTTCTGGGGGTCAAACGATTATATATAATTTAAGTTGAAGGCCCATGAGATAAATATGACTTCTATGTGACATTTGTAAATTAAATCATCTATTTGTTGTGTCATATGAACATAATTGGTACGCATATCTAAAGAGTCCAAATGCTCATTCAAGACCATATGTAATCCTCATCTAACTTAGCCAGGGATTTGCAATACTATATTTGAGTTGGCTAGCTCCATTTCAAGATATTATGGTTATCCAAGATGGGATATAAAAAATGAAAAGAAGAATGGAAAAGAGGATTTCATAATCGATGAGGGTCAAGATGATTCACATGATGAAGTGCAACTAAAAGAAGCGCCATTGAAATGGTTTGCTGACAGATGATTAGATTTCTTATCCAATTAAGGCCTAGCATGTATTTTGATTTTTCATGAATTTCTTTGCAAATTCAAAGTATGGTGCATGTTGCATCAAGCAAGATGTTGAAAGTAGAGTTATGTTGACACACTTAAATGCAACAAATATGGAAATTTGTACATGAGCTCTATTATTTGACTTAAGAGTCAGTTGTTTGAAGAGGCATGTTTTGTCAACTTGTGTTTGGTTGATGGTTTTGTACACCAATATGTAAGAGTACATGGACATATTTACATGATGTGAATTTTTTTTTTCTTTGAAGGAGAAAAATGATGTGTTTTCAGTTTGATGGTTTTGTTTGTGACAAGACGTCACAAGATTTTGCGAAGGTCCACTCTTTAGCGAGAGCCTCATGATTACAACCTATCCGTGAGAATAAAATGGGAGTGCATCCTTATTTTGAAAACAAGTAGGATTCTAAGCTACCTAGGACTCAAACCATCATTTTTAAATTTGAAATATAATGGTGTTGTTTCAATGCCTGAATCCACAACCCTAACACATGAAATCACTAATCTAATTATACATGAAATAAATAGTTATTTTCTCCAACATTAAAAATATAACTAAAAACTAAATTCAACATAGTTGAAAGAAAAAGAAGCGCCATTGAAATGGTTTGCTGACAGATGGTTAGATTTCTTATCCAATTAAGGGCTAGCATGTATTTTGATGTTTCATGAATTTCTTTGCAAATTCAAAGTATGGTGCATGTTGCATGAAGCAAGATGTTGAAAGTAGAGTTATGTTAGAGACACTTAAATGCAACAAATATGGAAATTTGTACATGAGCTCTATTATTTGACTTAAGAGTCAGTTGTTTGAAGAGGCATGTTTTGTCAACTTGTGTTTGGTTGATGGTTTTGTACACCAATATGTAAGATTACATGGACATATTCACATGATGTGAATTTTTTTTTCTTTGAAGGAGAAAAATGATGTGTTTTCAGTTTGATGGTTTTGTTTGTGACAAGACGTCACAAGATTTTGCGAAGGTCCACTCTTGAGCGAGATCCTCATGATTACAACCTATTCGTGAGAATCAAATGGGAGTGCATCCTTATTTTGAAAACAAGTAGGATTCTAAGCTACCTAGGACTCAAACCATCATTTTTAAATTTGAAATATCATGGTGTTGTTTCAATGCCTGAATCCACAACCCTAACACATGAAATCACTAATATAATTACACATGAAATAAATAGTTATTTTCTCCAACATTAAAAATATAACTAAAAACTAAATTCAACATAGTTGAAAGAAAAAGAAAATGGAACTTTAAACATTCAATGAAAATTTCTAAATAAGAACATTGAAATTATAAGTTTCTTTCTTACACAGTTTAAGATTTGGGGTGTAAATTTTTTTTCAAAAATTCTTTTAAACTTTTTGATGCTTCATGTTTCCGCCCAATTATCTATTCCTAATGTATTGCAATAACTGTTAGTTAATTAAACAATCATAAACCATTTCAATCTTCTTTCCTTTTATGTCTTTAAAATATCAAGATAAGGAAAAAAAACTTTAAAATATCATACATCAATCAATCGGAAAACATATCAACTCAACCAGAGCCAACATGGAGATATCATTCTATAGTATGTACCATTCAAACATGAGCATCAAGTACATGTCCAACAAAAGAGAATTGACCAAAATCGACCCAAATGTTTCTCCAAAGAAAAGCATTGCAGTATGCTAGATTTGTAATAAATTCAAAAAAATTAAATATTACTTGAAATATGAATTTGGATGTGAAATAATCATAGCTAAATGTGAAAACAAAAATTATATATATTTGTTTTAACTCCAATGTACTATGGGGTTTAAATCTATGATACTATGGGAAATAGAGATCTATCCAAAAAGTATTTCTTTCAATATCAGTATAAATATATATAAAGTCTTGAATATTCGGCAATTTAATGAAACAATAATTAATAATCCATCTTTGAAACCATCTAAATAATAAGGAAATAACACATATGTGGAAACCAACAAGCACCATCAATTTACCAACCAACCAAATCCCCACTGATGGCAAGGGTTAGGCTGTTACATTTTATCTACATATAACCCAAATGATTTGGTTGTCCTTTGTGCTGCTTCTTAGAAAAACTGCAAGATGAAAGTTAAGGAAATTCACGATTGCGAAATTCTAGGTGTCCAAGAGGTGTAAGAAAAAGGAATAAAATAAAATAAAATAAAAATAATTTAGCTCCCAAGGTCTCCAACGAGGAACCAAAGCATATTTCTTTGTCAAGTTTGTCCTTAGAAAAGCTACAACATGAAAGCACGAGAAATTCACAATTACAAGATTCTAGGTGTCCAAGAGCTTAAAGGATAAAAAATAATGTAAAAAACTGAAAACTTGAACTCGTAAGGTGTACAAAAGGGAAACAAAGTATATTTCTCAAGGCCATTTTGTACTTAGAAGAGAAGCAAGATGAAAATAGAGAAGATTCACAATTGCAAGATTGTAGGTGTCCAAGAGCTTAAACAAAAAACTCAAGTTCCGAAGGTCTACAGAAGGCATGAGAGGCTTAATATTAAGCAAAAATAGCCACCAAATATCTTCCTTGAGAAAACAAAATAAAGGAAATAAAGAGTCACCAAATAACTAAAACATTTTTGTTTTGTGGAACCAAGATATAGTCAACAATATAAGTGCTACACAAAAACAAATGTAAACACAATGGAAAACTGAAACATATCTCGCTATCAAATTCGTGAATTCTTATTTTAAGATGGTAGAACTTAAGTCTCAATTGTAATTGGATTCTTTCTAAAGTGTAATTCCAAACTCATTAAGCATACTAGGTGACCAAATTTTTAAAGTAACTTGAGATTCACAACAAGAGATACACAACATGCACCACAATACACAATGTGCCCTTGTAGATAAGGATTTAGACAAATATACTTCAACAAAGATGGAATCAACCTTCAAAAAGAATGATATAATGGAAGCAATATATCAATACTAGTGTCCTTTTTCATTCCTTAATAGCTATGATGACCAGAAACTTGAAATGCTAGAGATTTTAGCACTTGATAATGGAATGGACCAAAAAATTATTGACCGCAATTGTTTGGTGACCTTCAACTTTATGGAAAATGTAGGACTACAGGGAAGTTCTCTTTGAACATGAAATATGTAATTTCATTCCAATTACCGATAAATAATATGTTTTATTTCTGAAATTATATATATACACACACACACACATATATATATATATATATATATTGATGTCCAATGAATGACCACAAGGTTGGTCAATAGGATTCAAAAGTATAGACAATGTGATTGCATATTTATATTTCAAATTAAAATCAAAATTTTATAAAGTGCCTAAATCTTCTTCAAAGATTGACATTTCTAAGATTAGTGAATCACTAAACAACATCAAGAAAATAGAATAATAGAATAGTGTACATGCTTCTATAAAGGTATTAACTTCATCTCAGAATAGATCTATTTAAACATTAGCAGTTTTAGGAGGAGATCCCATGTCAGGTCTAACTTTGAATATGAGTTGTACAAGGACTAACTAACTAACGTACATATGTGAGAAAGAGATTAACAAGAAGTATATAAATGAAAAATTAAGACAATGGAAAAGCAGAGTAAGACATAAGAGTACGAAAACGCTAGAGCGGAGTAGATTAAGACATGAGAAGAGTAAGAAAACGCTAGAGCAGAGTAGAGTAATACAAGAGAAGAATAAGGAAAGGCTAGAGCAGCGCATTTTTATAGAAATTCAATCCATTGTCCTTAACATGCATGATCAGAATATTTTTCTCATAAAACAACTATAATGTTATCATTTCCTATACCAAAGATTAATTATACACTTACCATCTCAAATTGAAAATTATGCATATGTAGCATGTCGAGAGAGATAGAAGCATAGGAAGGCTTTTGTATTGACATATTTTGGTCAACCTATAGAGCATGTACATGCTACAGTGTGACATAAACTTCAGATAGCCTTTTGTTGAAGTTTTAGGAAATTCCTCTACTTATTTGCGCTATGTAGCTTTTAAAGTTGCAGGGAGGAAAAAATTACCCGCATTGGACATCAAGTGAATGGAAACCTTTTTTTTCAATAAGAACAGATAATGTATTACACAGCACAGGAACAGAACAGATAATGTATTACACAGCACAGATAGTCTTCCATCATAAACATCAATTACTGTATCATGACTGTAGATGTAATGAAACCTATAATGAGAAGAAACCTTGCCACTTCAAGAGTTCTGATGACCTAAACTTGAGACCTATATGCTATATAACAGAGGATTAAAGGTAGCACAATATACCCTCAAAAGAGATTAGGACGAAATAATGTGGTTTGTCAATTCAACGCAGAGGATGTCCACTAGGCCACCCGTGTGTGTTCTAGGTCTATGCCCTAGAGGGCCGAGAGTTGCAGACTTAGGTTAGAATATAGGCTGCAGATTTGAAGAGCTTCTAACCAGTCCTAGCTCCTCTTCGAGGATGGCCGAATGGTCTAGTATTAAAAACGTTCTACTGTGCACATGTAATGACTTTGTTTCAGGTATGTTATAAAAAAGGTTGCATTTCAGAGGTGTCCAAGGTAGATATTCTGATGAGGGCCTAGCCCTGTAATTAAGCCTCAAAACTTCGCTCTTGTTGGAGCCACTTCACCTCAGAACATAGCATTAAAATGATCCTCAAAGAAGGACGAGGTTCTGCAATAAAATAACCCACAAGATAGGTCCCCCACCTATAAACGGTATTTCCCAACAAGTCCCTTAACCCAAAAGGAAAATAAAAGTATCCTAATCACAAAAGAACACTTCAAAATTTTCAAAACCCTTCTACCTTTAGATACTGCGTTCTGTAGAGGGTCCCAACTCGCATAGTCTCACAAGGTTTTTAACATGACGTCCCAATCAACACTTAAGGAAACAGATACAAAAATGCATTAATAGATTTTCCACGTCCATACCCGATGACCGAAGAGCGCGACCATGGCAAACACCAGCGCGGCGAAGAGGAGCTGCGGCGACGAGGAGAAACAGCGACAGGGACACCAGCACGACGACAAGGTGCGAAAGCGACAGAGAAAACGCGGGAACAATAAAATCGGTAACCACATAACTTCGCGGGCGATTTATTTATAGAAAATAGTTCGGTCGAAATATTTTAAATGTAAAAGTTCGGCCAAAATAAATGTTCGGACGAACTTTTATATAAGTTCGGCCGAACTTTAGTTGCCGGTTTTCCAATCTCCGGCAAAAATTCTGTTTGCCCGTGCCATCAGTTAGCCGTCAGTCTAAAAGGAATCACGAGTTCGGCCGAAATTTAAAAACAAGTTCGGCCGAACTCTATAAAATGTTTGGCCGAGCTATTGCCAAAAAAAAATTTCAACCCGCAATTCTCATAAAAGTGTAACCCAGGTTCACGTTTCCGCCCTAATCCAATGACTTTACAAGTAATGTACCATCATACATGCAATTATATCAAATCAGAAATCAACACATAGGTACAAACCATTTAAATATTTATCTCGAACTCTTGTAGTAAACACCATACCTCAAGTCTCTCTTGCTCTCCAATATTATTAGGTTTAATTATTATAACACAAAAATCATTCTACGTTGTCAATAATTTTTTGCGCTTACACTGAAATCAATGAACACTATTAATCCAATGACTTTACAAGTAATGTACCATCATACATGCAATTATATCAAATAAAAAATCAACACATAGGTAAACCATTTAAATATTTAGCTCGAACTCTTGTAGTAAACACCATACCTCAAGTCTCTCTTGCTCTCCAATATTATTAGGTTTAATTAAATTATAACACAAAAATCGTTCGACATTGTCAATAATTTTTTGCGCTTACACTGAAATCAATGAACACTATTAATCCAATGACTTTACAAGTAATGTACCATCATACATGCAATTATATCAAATCAGAAATCAACATATACTGTAATGGAATCAATGGGGATTGTCTTGTTACAAGTAACATTTCAATTTACCACATGTGCAAATGTAGGTTCACATTCTATCATTCATGTAGTTTTAAAAACTTCAGATGCCATGCCAATTATAATTCAACTATCCAACAAAAACATTTAACATTAGATATCACATTCCATGCCAATTATAATTCAACTATCCAACAAAAACATTTAACATTAAATATCACATGTCAAATGTAATTCAGATGACAACATTACTTCACATTCACATGCCAAAAGTACTAAAACCATCCAAAAATTAAATAAAAAAAATTATATAATAACATTGTAATAAAATATGTCCAAAAATTGTAAATTTCACTTGAGTATCAAACTATATCAAGTTTAACAAATTTTAAAACCATCTAAATTTTGAAATCAAATCTACTGTAAATCTTGTCCATCAAATGGAGGATCTAGCGTCTGGGTCTCGGGTAGCACCCTATCCTGTAAATAGGAAACCCACATACACAATGCACATGTACTTGAACATTAAAATTTGAAGTTTTAAAAATGAATGAGAATATATATATCTAGAACTTCATGTAAAAAACAAATTATAACAAAAAAATCATGCAATACCTCGTAAGGTTCCCTCTCCATTTGATGAACAGGTTCTGCCATAGAAACATCTGCAGTGGTAACCTGTACAATATACATGTACAATTAAATATAAATATATATATATATATATATACATAAATAATTTATATAAATTAAAAACTTTCAAATGAAAATGCACGTGTACATATATAAACTTATTTGAACAATAATATTAAAAAAAAGAACTAAAGACAACTTCTTCAAATGCTATGGATGTTCCTATCTCCGTCGCTAAAGTCCTCGGATTAAAAAAATCTTCTATACGAACCTAAATTCAAAAAATTTTAAATAACTCAAAATATAGATCTCTCTCTCTATATATCTCAATTTTTAATGGAACTTTTTGAGGTAACATAAATTTTGAACTTGTGAAAAATTGTCCATACTTGTGGCACTTCTCCCAATGAAGTAGAAGGTATATCTCCTAAGGAAAAAGAAGGTACCACCATCCCAAAAACATCAGACGGAATCGGTACCTGTTAAAACATTTTATCAAATTATATATATACATACATGTACATGTGTGGCAACAATTATTTATTTTAGAGTCACTTAAAAACACTAACATACATGTGCCAACATATCATGATGGTCAGACCCATCTGCATCGTTTGAGCCAGAGGTCCCGAACGTAATATTAACATTTTCATCACACATCATGCCTGAGAACTGCAAATGGTGTTTTAACATATAATCATACATTTTTGTTGACACGTACACATACAAATAAATGTATACATGTACATACACATGTATTTATTACAAATTGTACACATGTATATGTAAATATAATTTCAAACCCTAAGGTCACTAACACATACTGTTCCAGTGCCCTCTTCCTCACAAAAAACTAGGTCTTGCAGACCATTGCGACAATTTATTGCATATGTTCGGAGATCTTCAACATTCATGTTGTAAATCTCCTCATCTGTACGATAAACAAAATTGGCACGTGCATTTTCACGTGCTCTTTGTCGATTTAAACAAATATCGACTCCACTCAATCGGCTATGAACATTGCCGATCATAACATCTCTTGCTTCACGACTTATTTGAGAAGTCGCATCCATCTTTGATCGCAGGGTTTCGACTCGAAACGGTCGACTCGAAATTTTGGTGACCTTCAACTTTATGGAAAATGTAGGACTACAGGGAAGTTCTCTTTGCACATCAAAGATGTAATTTCATTCCAATTACCGATAAATAATATGTTTTATTTTTGAAATATATATATATATATATATATATATATATATATATATATATATGTCCAATGAATGACCACAAGGTTGGTCAATAGGATTCAAAAGTATAGACAATGTGATTGCATATTTATATTTCAAATTAAAATCAAAATTTTATAAAGTGCCTAAATCTTCTTCAAAGATTAACATTTCTAAGATTAGTGGAATCACTAAACAACATCATAAAAATATAACAATAGAATAGTGTACATGCTTCTATTCTATGGTTATCCCTCTATCCTTGTAACCTAGATCTATTTAAACATTAGCATTTTTAGGAGGAGATCCCATGTCAGGTCTAACTTTGAATATGAGTTGTACAAGGACTAACTAACTAACGTACATATGTGAGAAAGAGATTAACAAGAAGTATATAAATGAAAAATTAAGACAAGGGAAAAGCAGAGTAAGACATGAGAAGAGTAAGAAAACGCTAGAGCAGAGTAGAGTAAGACATGAGAAGAGTAAGAAAACGCTAGAGCAGAGTAGAGTAATACAAGAGAAGAGTAAGAAAAGGCTAGAGCAGCGCATTTTTATAGAAATTCAATCCATTGTCCTTAACATGCACGATCAGAATATTTTTCTCATACAACAACTATAATGTTATCATTTCCTATACCAAATATTAATTATACACTGAAAAATACCATCTCAAATTGAAAATTATGCATATGTAGCATGTCGAGAGAGATAGAAGCATAGGAAGGCTTTTGTATTGACATATTTTGGTCAACCTATAGAGCATGTACATGCTACAGTGTGACATAAACTTCAGATAGCCTTTTGTTGAAGTTCTATGAAATGTCTCTACTTATTTGCACTATGTAGCTTTTAAAGTTGCAGGGAGGAAAAAATTACCCGCATTGGACATCAAGTGAATGGAAACCTTTTTTTTCAGTAAGAACAGATAATGTATTACACAGCACAGGAACAGAACAGATAATGTATTACACAGCACAGATAGTCTTCTAGCATAAACATCAATTACTGTATCATGACTGTAGATGTAATGAAACCTATAATGAGAAGAAACCTTGCCACTTCAAGAGTTCTGATGACCTAAACTTGAGACCTATATGCTATATAACAGAGATTAAAGGTAGCATATGTAACAGACCCCAGAAAGAGATTAGGACAATCAATGTGGTTATTTTTCAATTCCTAATCAGTAGATAATAGTCATCAATTAGGCTACACTGTGTGTGTTCTAGGTCTGTGCCCTAGAGGGCCGAGAGTTGCAGACTTAGGTTAGAATATAGGCCGCAGATTTGAAGAGCTTTTAACCAGTCCTAGCTCCTCCTCAAGGAAGGCCGAATGGTCTAGTATTAAAAACGTTCTACTGTGCACATGTAATGACTTTGTTTCAGGTATGTTATAAAAAAGGTTGCATTTCAGAGGTGTCCAAGGTAGATATTCTGATGAGGGCCTAGGCCTGTAATTAAGCCTTAAAACTTCGCTCTTGTTGGAGCCACTTCACCTTAGACCATAGCATTAAAATGATCCTCAAAGAAGGACGAGGTTCTGCAATAAAATAACCCACAAGATAGGTCCCCCACCTATAAACGGTATTTCCCAAAGAGTCCCTTAACCCAAAAGGAAAATAAAAGTATCCTAATCACAAAAGAACACTTCAAAATTTTCAAAACCCTTCTACCTTTAGATACTGCGTTCTGTAGAGGGTCCCAACTCGCATAGTCTTACAAGGTTTTTAACATGACGTCCCAATCAACACTTAAGGAAACAGATACAAAAATGCATTAACAAATTTTCCACGTCCAATGACTGGACATAAAGAGACAGCTACACTGCAGCGCAAAACAAAAAGACACCACAAAGAAACAATATAAACTGTAACACATAAAGTGAATGGAAACCTATGGGCTAAAATATTCTATTTGCATATTTTTCAAATTTTCCCCATTGAAATGGAGCATTTAACTTAATTTCTCATATTAAAATTAATATTTGTTTGATAATTTTTCCCATTTTCTATGGGAACAATTTAAAAGAAAGAGAAATTGGAATATATTAGAAAAGTTAGCCCAAATTCCATAAGTATTATGAGGAGACTAACAATTTAGATAAAAGACTAAACATACATAAGGATATATCAAGAATAAATTAATGAGATTCGTAATACCCGATGACCGAAGAGTGTGACCGTGGCAAACACCAGCGCAACGACGAGGAGTTGCGGTGACGAGGAGAAACAGCGACAGGGACACCAGCATGGCGACGAGGTGCGACAGCGACAGAGAAAATGCGGGAACAATAAAATCGGTAACCACATAACTTCGCGGGTGATTTATTTATAGAAAATAGTTCGGCCGAACTATTTTAAATGTAAAAGTTCGGCCGAACTTTTATATAAGTTCGGCCGAACTTTAGTTGCTGGTTTTCCAATCTCCGGCAAAAATTCTGTTTGCCCGCGCCGTCAGTAAGCCGTCAGTCTAAACGGAATCACGAGTTCGGCCAAACTCTATAAAATGTTCGGCCGAACTATTGCCGAAAAAAAATTTCAACCCGCAATTCTCACAAAAGTGTAACCCAGGTTCACGTTTCCGCCCTTCTATCACAACATGTGATCACATGCCAAATATAGTTCAACTATCCAAAATATGGTTTGTAATTCGATATTTCTACAGAGATACATTTTATATCTTTAAAATTTTTATAAAATGACAACTTGAATTTAAAAAAAAACATTATATCAAAATCACATGCCAAATGTAGTTCAACCGTCCAAAATGTTGTGAAAATGTAATTTGAGATTTCCATCTAGAGATTCATTTTATATAAATAACAAATAAAAGGACAACTTGAATTTGAAAAAGAAAACATTATATCGTAATTTAACTTGAAAGGTTATATCACAACATGTGATTACATGCCAAATGTAGTTCAACTAGATCGAAAATATACACATGTATGTACATGGTTTAAAAAATAAAATGTGAACTTGAGTTTTAAAAACAAAACATTATATATATATATATATATATATATATATCTATATATATATATATATATATATCAATCACAACATGTGATCACATGCCAAATGTAACTATCCAAAATTTAAAATCATTCCTAACAAGAGTAAATGTAGTTTAAGGCTATATATATATCCAAATAGTAAAATATGTCCAAAATTTGTATCTCACATGAAAAATAAAGGTATATATATATATATCGAGTTCAATTGTAACACCCCTAGTTCTATGCTTTTTAATTGACATGCAAATAAGTCCAAAAGGGGAGTGGACCCCAATGGAGAATTATTATGTGGATTTATTTAAATATTTATTAATGAAAAATAAATGGAATATTTATGTGTTCACTATGACAAGATGAGATTGGAGATCATAAGCCTGATCCATGAGGACATGGATAAGGCTAAGAATTTCCCAAAACCTTTCAAAAAGTCTTGAAAGGAATTATTTTTAATTTAGATTTAAGAGGAAAAAAAAATATAAATTCCCCAATGATGAGGAAAGAGGTTGTGAAGAGGTAAAAAGCTGGAAAAGCAAAAAGTAGCTTTAAAGTCCCTCATTAAGCAAAGCCTATGCAAATAGGAATAAAATCATCATGAAGTTTTGGACACAGAATTATAAATAGGCTTTGGGGAAAGCATAGCTTAAGTAAGCTACTCCAGAACAGATGGGGGGTATCTGTTCTGGGGAGAGGATCTCAGCTCGGGGGTGAATTTTGGAGAAAGAGGAATTCTATGGTTGGGAAGACTGGTCATTACACCTTGGTATGCACTCATAATATTAAAATTTAGTTATAAAGTGTGTACAATTATTTGCAAGAAATGGAAAATAGGTGGCTAATTAGAATAATTAGTATTATGTTAAATCATGCTTTTGATTGACCAAATTTAATATATTAAATCTAGTAATTATAGTAGCATGATAGAATAAGTTCAGAAATCCATCTTCCAGAATGTCGAAACCTGTATTCAGGTTTGGATCTCGAGCAAAGAATATTAATATTCTGTTTATAATTGTTATCAAATTTTATATTCTTTTTAAAACCAGAAGAAAATAATTGATATCAGGAAAATTAGATATATTTTCTATTACAAATGAACTAGAGTAATTTAAGCTAAGAAAAAGAAAGTATATTGAATAGCTATGATAATACTAGAAGGAAATTATTCTGATAATCTATGATGTTCGCTGTATGAAAAAAAATAGTATGTACAATTCTGCAAAATTCAACATAAATGATGATTAGTAATTTTCTAAACTGCATGTAATTTATCATGAGATGAGCTTAGTATATCACACATTTATATACACATCTACTGTGCATAAGAAAAGACAAATTGCAGAAGTAAAGTACTATATGTATAACCGGAGTAGATATTATTCAAATGGTTGAAAAGTCCATATATCTATAGAAATATTGTACACAGAAAATTGTACCTGTTCTGGATAATCATAATTATAAATATGATAGGTAGTTAGTTAATTAGCTAAAAATCTGAGTTATTATATATTGAATTAAAGTTTGAGTTAGATGGAATATCTATAGATACAAGTAATGGAAAAGTTTGTATTTTAAATCTATATGATGAAACAGAATGGATATTATTTCATTCAGAAATAGGTCATGCATATGAACATGATTTGAGTAGAATATTTAAAAGCCTTTGGTAGAAAAGGGATAAATGATTTAGCAGAAGAAAATCTCATAATAAGATTAGTTTAGCCGAAGAGGAATATTATACTACAAATCCTGGCAAATATCATGGTGAAATATATTCTAATTTAATGAAGATGAAGCGAAATAATTTAAGGGTTGTTAATTGTATATTTCTATATACATCACGAAAATAATTACAAGGTTGGAAGAGAAGTACTGATTATTAGACATTTTCTTCAGAATCAGAATATGGTGATCATAATTTTAGTTACAGTACTGTGCAGTGTTATTCCATAAGTAGTAGCTGGAACCAATAAAAATCCAGTAAAATTCTCTCGTAAATTATTAAAGAAGACTAGCATATATATATATATATATATATATATATATATATATATACCAATGTTGGTATTCACAGAAAAGTAATGATATTAGTTGATTTTGCAGAAAACTACACATTTGTTCCACAAAAAGAAATTCAGAGTGAATATTATCATTCTGATCAAGTCTCTATGCTCGTCCATATTCTATATAGACATGCTGAACAAAATGTTGATCATATAGAAAGCACCAGTGAAAAATGACATGTTATTAAAGAATATCACTTTTATATCAGTGACGATCGTACACATGATACATATTTTGTATAAGAATGTTTTGGAAAGATTTATAGCTCCTTGAAAAGTCATGGAATAAAATTCAATGAACATTGGATATGATCAGATGGATGCGCAGGTCAATTCAAATCTTCACGATCATTCTTTTGGTTGTGTTGTCTTCATATGAAAACCCACATGAAACATTATTGGAATTTCTTTGAAACTAGTAATGGAAAAGGAGAACATGACAGTGCAGGGGTATGCATAAAACGAGCACTTTGAAGATATCAAATGGACCCCTCTGCAAATTGACTTATGGACGCTAAAGAAGTTATTTGATGGTGCATCGTTGCACTAAGCCATGAGACTAATTGATCAAGGGAAGTGCGAAGGTACATTCAATTTAATTGTTATTGTATATCCAATTTTAAACAGTGTACATCTATCACATTGATTATCTTTGATGGTATTTTGATATCATATTAACATTCTTATTTGAATTTTCCATATAGGTTTTGTTGGCATATTGGGGTCGAAGATGTAGATAGATCAATTGGAAATAACATTGAAACAATAAAAGGGACTTGAAAATTGCATTCAATTAAAACAAAGTTGTCCACAAATGTGTTTGCATTGGTTAAAAGAAAAGATTATTGTTTTTGTCATGTTTGCATAGACAACATAGAATCTAATGATGTTTGTGAAAAAAAAATGTATGTAAAATATTGGAAACGCACAGAGCTAAATACAAGGGGGAAAATGTCTGTTGCAATGTTTGAAGAAATGCAATCAGAGGAGACTACA